>VWZW01001138.1:20651-34549 GCA_013397115.1 Edolisoma coerulescens | reverse complement strand
TTTTCCTTGTCGTTCCTTGGGATCATCCCTGTCCCTTCCCTCTGGGATCATCCCTGTCCTTCCCTTGGGGTCATCTCTGTCATTCCTTGGGATCCTTCCTGTCATTCCTTGGGATCTGTCCCCACTTTGGGATCATCCCTGTCCCCTCCAGCCCTTCCCTGTTCCCCCATTTCTCATCCCACCCCTGCTTCCCAAAAATCCCTCCCATCCCCCCATTCCCAATCCCTTTCCCTCGTGACAAAAAATTCCCAGATTGGTGGAAAACGAACGGGATTTCTTCCATCTCTTCCCAGCCCCGGATCCTTGGGATTCTCCTGGTTTGGGATCGCTCCAGGTGGTCCCTGCGGGAACATTCCCAAGGGATGGATCCCGGGAAAGAAAAGCGGGAATCTCCCTCCTCTCTCGGAGAGCGGGGAAAGGATGGGAAGGAGGACGGGAAAAAGGATTTTCCGCTGGGTGAGTCCTTGGGAATGCCGACCTGATTCCCAAAAATCCCCCAAATCCTCTTCCCTGTCCTCTGCCCTTTGGAAAAATTATTCCAAGTGGGGTTTTTTTTCATGGATTTTCCTTTGATTTTGGGATTCCCGCTTGGAATTTGGGGCCTTATCCCGTTTTTCCAGGAGTTTTGGCCCACCTGGAAATGCTGGAATTCCGAGCCCGCCGGGAAGCTGTGGAGCAGGAGGAGAAGGAAAGGCGGGAAGAGAAATTGGCTTTCCTGAAAGCCAAAATCCGGGAATTGCGGCTCCAACGGGATCAGCTCCGGGAAAAAGTGGAGCTGCTGGAAAAGGCGGTGAGGGAGGAATTCCGGGAGGAATTCCTGACAATTCCCGTCTTGGGGATGAGCTTGGAAGTTTTTCCAAGGATTTTGGTGACCTCTCCTCTCTCCCGGTTTTTGTAGGGGCTTGGAAAAGCGGGAATTCCCTCGGATCCGGCTCTTCCCAGCCCTCGGGAGGTGCTGGAGTGGAAAATCCGGAATCTCCAGGAGCTGCTCCGGCTTTTCCAGCTCACGGGTGACTTGGGATCCGCTGGGTTTTTTTGGGAATGGAACCTGAAATTCCCGAGGGATCGGAGCCTTTGGGAATGCTGGAAAAGCGGGAATTCCCGCCTTGGGATTTGGTGGCTGAGCTGCGGCTCTGGAAAAGTCATCCTGGGGGAGGAATTCTTGGGAATGGGGTGGGGGAATCGGGAATGGGGTGGGGGAATTGGGAATGAGGTGGGGGAATTGGGAATTAGAGAGTTTTCCTTGGGAATTAGGAAGTTTCCTTGGGAATGAGGTGGGGAAATTGGGAATGAGATGGTTTCTTTGGGAATTCAAGAGTTTCTTTGGGAATTGGGTGCTTTCCTTGGGAATTAGGAAGTTTCCTTGGGAATGAGGTGGGGAAATTGGGAATGAGATGGTTTCTTTGGGAATTCAAGAGTTTCTTTGGGAATTGGGTGCTTTCCTTGGGAATTAGTCAGGTTTCCCTTGGGAATGAGGCGGTTTCCTTGGGAATGAGGTGGTTTCCTTGGGAATGAGGCAGTTTCCTTGGGAATTAGGTGGTTTTCTTGGGAATTGGGCGGTTTCCTTAGGAATGAGGCTGTTTCCCGTGGGAATGAGGTGGTTTCCTTGGGAATGAGGCAGTTTCCTTGGGAATTAGGTGGTTTTCTTGGGAATTGGGCGGTTTCCTTAGGAATGAGGCTGTTTCCCGTGGGAATGAGGTGGTTTCCTTGGGAATGAGGCAGTTTCCTTGGGAATTAGGTGGTTTTCTTGGGAATTGGGTGGTTTCCTTAGGAATGAGGCTGTTTCCCGTGGGAATGAGGTGGTTTCCTTGGGAATGAGGTGGGGAACGTGGGAATTGGGTGGTTAATTCGGGAATTAAACGAGTTTCCCTTGGGAATTGGGTGCTTTCCTTGGGAATTAGTCAGGTTTCCCTTGGGAATGAGGCGGTTTCTTTGGGAATGAGGTCGTTTCCTTGGGAATTAAAGAGTTTCCTTGGGAATGAGGTGGGGAAATCAGGAATGAGACAGTTTCCTTGGGAATTAGAGAGTTTCCCTTGGGAATTAGGCAGTTTTCCTTGGGAATGAGGTGCTTTCCTTGGGAATTAAAGAGTGTCCTTGGGAATGAGGTGGGGAAATCAGGAATGAGACAGTTTCCTTGGGAATTAGAGAGTTTCCCTTGGGAATTGGGCAGTTTCTTTGGGAATTAAAGAGTTTCTTTGAGAATTAGGGGGGGAACTTGGGAATTGGGTGATTTCCCTTGGGAATGAGGTGGTTTCTTTGGGAACGAGGTGGTTTCTTTGGGAATGAGGCAACTTCCATGGGAGTGAGGCAGTTTCCTTGGGAATTAGGTGGTTTTCTTGGGAATTGGGTGGTTTCCTTAGGAATGAGGCTGTTTCCCGTGGGAATGAGGTGGTTTCCTTGGGAATGAGGCGGTTTCCTTGGGAATTAAAGAGTTTCCTTGGGAATGAGGTGGGGAACTTGGGAATTGGGTGGTTAATTTGGGAATTAAAAGAGCTTCCCTTGGGAATTGGGTGGTTTCCTTGGGAATTGGGCAGTTTCCTTGGGAATTAGGAAAGACTTTCTTTGGGAATGAGGTGGGGAAATTGGGAATTAAGTGGTTTCCTTGGGAATTAGGCAGGTTTCCCTTGGGAATGAGGTGCTTTCCTTGGGAATTAAAGAGTGTCCTTGGGAATGAGGTGGGGAAATTGGGAATTGGGTGGTTTATTTTGGAATTAGAGAGTTTCCCTTGGGAATTAGGCAGTTTTCCTTGGGAATGAGGTGCTTTCCTTGGGAATTAGACATGTTTCCCTTGGGAATGAGGTGGTTAAGTTGGGAATGAGGTGGTTTCTTTGGGAATTAGAGAGTTTCCCTGGGAATTNGGTTTCCTTAGGAATGAGGCTGTTTCCTGTGGGAATGAGGTGGTTTCCTTGGGAATGAGGCAGTTTCCTTGGGAATTAAAGAGTTTCCTTGGGAATGAGGTGGGGAACTTGGGAATTGGGTGGTTTAATTTGGGAATTAAAAGAGCTTCCCTTGGGAATTGGGTGGTTTCCTTGGGAATTGGGCGGTTTCCTTGGGAATTAAACAGTTTATATGGGAATTAGCCAGTTTTCTTTAGGAATGAGGGGGTTTCTTTGGGAATTAGGAAGTTTCCTTGGGAATTGGGCAGTTTCCTTGGGAATTAGGCCATTTCCCTTGGGAATCAGGCAGTTTTCTTTGGAATGAGGCGGTTTCCTTGGGAATGAGGTGGTTAAGTTGGGAATGAGGTGGTTTCTTTGGGAATTAGAGAGTTTCCCTGGGAATTAAAGAGTTTCTTTGGGAATTGGGCGCTTTCCTTGGGAATTAGTCAGGTTTCCCTTGGGAATGAGGTGGTTTCTTTGGGAATTAGAGAGTTTCCCTGGGAATTAAAGAGTTTCTTCGGGAATTCAAGAGTTTCTTTGGGAATTGGGCGCTTTCCTTGGGAATTAGTCAGGTTTCCCTTGGGAATGAGGTGGTTAAGTTGGGAATGAGGTGGTTTCTTTGGGAATTAGAGAGTTTCCCTGGGAATTAAAGAGTTTCTTCGGGAATTCAAGAGTTTCTTTGGGAATTGGGCGCTTTCCTTGGGAATTAGTCAGGTTTCCCTTGGGAATGAGGCGGTTTCTTTGGGAATGAGGCGGTTTCCTTGGGAATGAGGTGGTTTCCTTGGGAATTAAACAGTTTATATGGGAATTAGCCAGTTTTCTTTAGGAATGAGGGGGTTTCTTTGGGAATTAGGAAGTTTCCTTGGGAATTGGGCAGTTTCCTTGGGAATTAGGCCATTTCCCTTGGGAATCAGGCAGTTTTCTTTGGAATGAGGCGGTTTCCTTGGGAATGAGGCGGTTTCCTTGGGAATGAGGCAGTTTCCTTGGGAATGAGGTGATTTCCTTGGGAATTGGGTGATTTCCTTGGGAATGAAATCATTTTCCTTGGGAATTCAACCATTTTCCTTGGGAATCCCCCAGTTCCCTTGGGAATCACCCACTTCCCTTTAGGAATTCCCCATTTTTCTCTGGAACGAGCCGCTTTCCCCCTAAAAACTCCTGGAATCTTTTCCCTCCTCCCCGGGCTCCGCCGCTCCCTCGGAGCATTCCCGGAGCATTCCCTCTCCCGGAATTCCCAGGGATCAGCGGGAAGCTCTCCAAGCACGGGATCTGCTTCTCCCTCCACACGGCCTTCGAGGGCTCCTTCCTGGATTCCTTCCACCTGGAGCTGCTCCTGCGGCCGGAATTCCGGGAATTCCGCATCCAGCGCCATTCCATCCCTCCCTTCATCCCTCTGGAGCAGCTCTCCCGGAAATTCCTGCCCTCGGATCTCCGGGGATTCCTGGATTCCCTTTTCCAACACCTCAACGCCTTCGTGGGCAGGAGGCACCAGCTGGAGAAATTCCAGGTGGGAATATTTGGGAATTCTACACTCGGAGCTTCCGGAATGTTGGGAGGGGACCCTTGATCCGGGCGGGAATCGGATTTTTCCATGGGGAGTTCGGGTTTGGGGATCCAGGGAATGGATTCCCACTGGGAAAACTGGGATTGGGGCGGGAATTTGGGGTGGAATTCCTGGCTGGGAGGGGCTGGGCTGGAATTCCCAGAGAATCCCTGGGAGCATCCAAGGGAAAGTTGGATCCACCTGGGAATGTGGGATGGGATCGGGATGGGATTGAAGATGCCTCCCCCTCCAAACCATTCCCGGATTCTGCCTCATCCCAAATCCAAGAAAAACTTCCCGGAAGTGCCTTCCCGCCCGCTTTTTCCTGGATTTGGCTCCCTTTGGGATCCATCCCATCCCAAACCCCCCAGCGCTTCCCAAAGCCCTTCCCAAATTCCAACCGGCCCAGGATCCACGGAGAATTCCCAAGGCTTTCCCGCCCATCCCAGATTTCCTTCCATCTCCGGGCGCTTTTCCCAGCACGTTCCCATTGCCCGGGCTGGGATCGGGATCGTTTTCCCTCATTCCCTGGGAAATTCCCGTTTTCCGGAGGCTGGGAATGTTCCGGAGGGAATTTTTCCCAAATTTTGGAGCCGGGAGTGAGGCAGATCCAGGGATCCTTTTCCCGTGCCTCAGTTTCCCTCTGGAAAAATCCCTCCCGTTTTCTAGGATTGGGATCATTTTCCCATAAAATTCCCATTTTCCTGAGGCTGGGAATGTTCCGGAGGGAATTTTTCCCGATTTTTTAATGGGATTGAGCCGGGAGAGAGGCGGATCCAGGGATCCCCTTCCCTTTGCTGTGCCTCAGTTTCCCTCCAGAAAAATCTCTCCCGTTTTCTGGGATTGGCACTGGGATAATTTTCCCTTAATTCCCAATTAAAATTCCCGTTTTCCTAAAGCTGGGAAATCCCGGGAAAGGCCAGGAGGGAAAAGAAAGGGAAGGGGATCCCGGGGTCCGCCTCTCTCCCGGCTCAATCCCATCAAAAAATGGGAAAAATTCCCTCCTGAACATTCCCAGACTTTGGGAAAACGGGATTTTTATTGGGAATTAAGGGAAAATGATCCCGATCCCAGAAAACGGGAGGGATTTTTCCGGAGGGAAACTGAGGCACGGGAAAGGGGAGGGAATCCCTGGATCCGCCTCTCTCCCGGCTCAATCCCTCCAAAAACAGGGAAAAATTCCCTCCTGAGTTCCCGTTTTTTAGGGATCGGAGGCGGCCGCGGCTTCGTCTTGCCCAGGGATGCTCCCGAGGGATGCTGGAAAACCGGGATAAGACCCAAGGGGAAATATCCGGGATAAAAATGATCCCGGTATCCCGGAGGAGAGCTGGGAATTCCGGCCGCTTCCCAGAGAATCGGAGGCTGCCCCTGGATCCTGGGAATGTGGGGTTGGAATGGGATGGGATTGAAGCTCCATGGATCCCACCCAAAGCATTCCGGGATTCTGGGATCCAGGACGCTCCGAATCCATCCCGAGGGATTTTTCGGGAAGTCGGGGATGGAAAAGGGAAGGGAGACCCTTCCTGGAGTGCCGAGATTCCCAGGGAAGGCCCTGGATCCCGAAATTCCTTCCCGGAGAGGAGTCGGGATGGGGATGGATCCGATCCCGGGCTGGGAGAGCTGGGAATGGAGGGAATTCCCTGGGAAAGGGGAGCTTGTAGTGGGATCTTGGGAAGGAATTCCCGATGGATTCAGGCCGTCCAGATGATGAAATCCAAGGGATTCCCGGATTTTGGGAATGCCTGGAGCCGTGGTTCCTCTCCTTTCATCCCTCCTGGAGCCACCTCCGGAGTTTTCTGGGATCTTGGGCTCCGAGGAGCAGCCCGAGGACCACGGGAACGCCGGGATGAATCCCATGGGATGCGATGCCGAGGAATTCTGGGCAAATCCCAGAAAAAAAAATATTCCAGTGGAGGGAAAGAGCTGCTGTTATCCCAAATTCCTGCCGTGTTCGTGTCCGACCCTGGGAAGTTGGGAAGGATGGAATTCCAACCGGGATTGGGGATCGCGGCCCCCAGTCCGTGTCTCCTGCTTCCCATGGAAAAAAATTATTCCCGAGGGAAAAATACCTGGAAAGGCTGGCGAGGAACCGGATTGGAGCCGGTGACTCATTCCCACCTGGAATTCCTTTTGGAATTCCGTGTCCTCCCACACCCATTGGAAAATCCCAGGGATTTTCTGGAAAAATGAGCTTTTGTCGGAATTTGGATCTTCTTTTCCCTCTGTTTTTTGGGAATTCCCACTCGGAGCCGTCCTCTGCTGGGAATGTGGGGTTGGAATGGGGTGGGATTGAAGCTCCGGGAATCCCATCCCGGAATCCCGGGATTCCCGGAATCCTCAATCCCAATCCTTCCCGAGAAGTCTCCGGCCGACATTCCTGGGAATCCCAAGGAATTCCTGAATCCCAGGGATTGGGGCCGGACTGGGATGGGATCCCTGGATTTGGGGATTCCCTGGAATTCCGGAACCTCTGGATTTCCTTTTCCTGCTGATTCTTTCCTGGCAAATCCCAGATTTTTGACCTTGAAAACATCAGGATCGGGAATCCCGAAGATCAGGATGGAATTTTCCTGGGAATTCTCCCTGGAAGACCCAACCCAGCCATTCCCAAACCCGTGAATTCCCAGAAAAACCTTCCCGTGCAAGAATTCCTCCCAATACTCCCGAAACTTCCCAAAAAATCCCAAAAATTCCCCAAAATCCCCCCTTTCNCCCACATGGAAAAGGAATTCCAGTGGAATTTTCCAATGGAGTTTTCTAATGGAGTTCTCCAATGGAATTTTCTGATGGAATTTTTCAACGGAATTCCCACATGGAAAAGGAATTCCAGTGGAATTTTCCAATGGAGTTTTCCAATGGAGTTCTCCAATGGAATTTTCTGATGGAATTTTTCAACGGAATTCCCACATGGAAAAGGAATTCCAGTGGAATTTTCCAATGGAGTTTTCTAATGGAGTTCTCCAATGGAATTTTCTGATGGAATTTTTCAACGGAATTCCCACATGGAAAAGGAATTCCAGTGGAATTTTCCAATGGAGTTTTCCAATGGAGTTCTCCAATGGAATTTTCTGATGGAATTTTTCAACGGAATTCCCACATGGAAAAGGAATTCCAGTGGAATTTTCCAATGGAGTTTTCTAATGGAGTTCTCCAATGGAATTTTCTGATGGAATTTTTCAACGGAATTCCCACATGGAAAAGGAATTCCAGTGGAATTTTCCAATGGAGTTTTCCAATGGAGTTCTCCAATGGAATTTTCTGATGGAATTTTTCAACGGAATTCCCACATGGAAAAGGAATTCCAGTGGAATTTTCCAATGGAGAGTTTTCCAATGGAGTTTTCCAATGGAATTTTCCGATGGAATTCCCTCACGGAAAGGGTTTCCAGTGGAGTTTTCCAGTGGAATTCCTGCCTGGAAAGGGAATTGTGGGGGAGTTTTCCCGTGGAATTTTCCCATGGCAAAGGAATTCCAATGGGGTTTTCCAAGGGAGTTTTCCCACAGAATTCTCTCATGGAAAGAGTTTTCCAATGGAATATTCCCGTGGAATTCCCTCACAGAAAAGGTTTTCCGATGGAATTTCCCCGTGGAATTCCCTCATGGAAAGAGCTTTCCAATGGAATTTTCCGATGGGATTTTCTGATGGAATTCCCTCATAGAAGGAATTTTCCGATGGAGTTTTCCAACAGAATTCCCTCATGGAAAGGGTTTTCCAATGGAATTTTCCAGTGGAATTTTCTGACGGAATTTTCCAATGGAAGGAGTTTTCCGATGGAGTTTTCCAGTGGAATTCCCTCATGGAAAAGGAGTTCCAATGGAATTTTCCAATGGGAAAGGAATTCCTATGGAGTTTTCCAGTGGAATTTTCTGATGGAATTCCTTCACAGAAAGAGTTTTCCAATGGAATTTCCCGATGGAATTTCCCAATGGAATTCCTTTGTGGAAAAGGAATTCCAATGGAGTTTTCCAGTGGAACTTTCCAACAGAGTTCCCTCATAGAAGCAGTTTTCCAATGGAGTTTTCCAACGGAATTCCCTCAGGGAAGGAGTTTTCCAGTGGAATTTTCCGACGGAATTCCTTCATGGAAAAGGAAATCTAAAAGGGATTTGGGAGATTTTTGGGATAAAACCCTTGGGATCTTCCGAAATCTGGGGAAAATCGGGAAATTGGGTGAAAACTTTGGGATATGGGAATTTTTGGGGATAAAATCTGGGAATTGGGAGTGGGAATTGAATGAAAAGTGCGGGATTTGGGAATTTTTTGGGATGAAACCCTTTGGATCTTTCCAAATCCAAGGAAAATCTGGGAATTGGGAGCTGGAATTGGGTTAAAAATTTGGGATTTGGGAAGTTTTTGGGATGAAATCTGGGAATTGGGGGAAAATTCGGGATTTTGGGTTTGTTTTGGGGATGGAATCTGGGAATTGGGAGCGGGAATTGGAGGAAAACTCTGGGATTTGGGGATTTTTGGGATAAAACCCTTTGCATCTTCCCAAATCCGGGAAAAATCTGGGAATTTGGGGCCAGAATTGGATAAAAATCAGGGATTTGAATTTTTTTGGGATGGAATCTGGGAAAAATTTGGGATTTGGGGGTTTTTTGGGATGAAATCTGGGAATTGGGTTAAAAATTTGGGATTTGGGAAATTTTTGGGATGAAAGCCTTTGCATCTTCCCAAATCCAGGGAACATCCGGGAATTGGAGGAAAACGTCAGGATTTGGCAATTTTTCGGTATGAAACCCTTTGGATCCGAAATCCAATAAAAATCTGGGAATTTGGAGCCGGAATCGGAGGAAAACTTTGGGAATTGGGGGTTTTTTGGGGATAAAACCCTTTGGATCTTCCCAAATTCCAGGAAAAATCTGGGAATTGGGGGAAAAATTCGGGATTTGGGGATTCTTTGGGATAAAATCTTTGGGATCGAAAATTCCTGGAAAATCTGGGAATTGGGTTAAAGCCTTGGGAATTTGGAATTTTTTGGGATAAAATCCCTCGGATCTTCCCAAATCCAGGGAAAATCTGGGAATTGGGTGAAAACTTTGGGATTTGGGAATGTTTTGGGATGAAACCCTGAGGATTCTTCCTGAATCCAGGGGAAATCTGGGAATTTGGAGCAGGAATTGAAGGAAAAATTTGGGATTTGGGGATTTTTGGGGGATAAAATCTGGGAATTCGGAGCCGGAAGTGGATGACAAATTCCGGATTCGGGAATTTTTCGGGAAAAACCCTTTGCATCTTCCCAAATTCCAGGGAAAATCTGGGAATGGGAGGAAAACTTTGGGATTTGGGGATTTTTGGGGGATAAAATCTGGGAATTGGAGGAAAAATTCAGGATTTGGGGCTTTTTTGGGATAAAATCTGGGAATTCGGAGCCGGAAGTGGATGACAAATTCCGGATTCGGGAATTTTTCGGGAAAAACCCTTTGCATCTTCCTAAATCCAGGGAAAATCTGGGAATGGGAGGAAAACTTTGGGATCGGGGATTTTTTGGGGATGAAATCTGGGAATTGCCAGCCCGGGGAAATATGGGCTCCACGGAAGCGGCGGCAATTCCTGGGAATTCCCCCGTTCCTGCCCTGCCCCCCCCGGCCGGATCCCGATGCCGGGAACATTCCCGGATTCCCGACGCTCGGCATTCCCGGAGTTTGGGGTTTTCTTGGGAAATCCCGGATTCCCGAGGATTCCCGGGGGGCTTTTTGGGATTTCAATAAAAGAGCGGGAATGGAGCGCTTCCGACCTCTCCGTGTTTTCCTTGGGATTGGGGGTTATTGATTATCGCTGATTGATCATCGATGAGCGATTATTGACTATTAATTATTTATTGCTAATTACGATGAATAATCGATCGTCGGTTATCGGTTGCTGGTGGGTTCGGTTGATCGTTGCCCATTAATTGTTAATTATTGATTATTGATCATTCATTATTGCTTGCCAGTTATTGTTCTTTAATTCTTCTCTGTTAATTATTGGGGTTTGGTTATTAATTATTGATGATTAATCACTGGTGATTAATCGTTAATTACTGACTACTAATTACTGTTAATTCTTGATTATTGAGGGTTAATTATTGATATGTAATTATTGATTATTCGTCGCTACTTAGTGATTTTTAATCATTGATTAGTGATTATTGGGGTTTGAGTATTAATTATTGATAATTAATCATTAATTTTTGGTTACTAATTATGGTTTGTTAATTATTGATTATTATCGGGCTTTGATTGTTAATTAGCAATCATTGATTATGAATCATTAATTATTGTTTATGAATTATTTATTGTTAATTATTGATAATTAATTATTGGTTATTGCTTACTGATTATTCGTTATTGATTAGTAATTATTGATTGTAATTATTGGGTTTTGACGATTGCTTCCTGATTAATCATTTCTTGATTATTAATCACTAATTATTGATTACGAATTATTTGTTGTTAATTATTGATTATCATTATTGGGTTTTAGTGTTAATTGTTAATCATTAATTCTTGATTACTAATTATTTCTTAGTATTGAATAGTGATTATTAAGTCTTAATCGTTAAGTGGTGATTACTATTGATTACTAATTATTAATTATTGGTTTTCAATTATGGACTTTAAATAATTAATTATTGATTATGAACCACTTATTGCTAATTTCTGATTATTAATAACTGGGGGTTGATTGCTGATTAATAATTAGGAATTATTGATTACTAGTCGTTTATTGGTAATTACTGATTAATAAGAATTGGGGGTTGGTTATTGATTACTAATTATTGATTAGTAATTATTGATTGTTGATTATTAACTCTCCTTCTCCCCCTGGAAAACCCCGCTGGAATCTCCAGGGGAAAATCCCTTCCCTGAACTCCGGATCCCTCGGGAATCCGGGACCTCCCTGGGATTTGGGGAATTCCAACCCCAGGGGCTTTTCCCGGCTGCCCCCGGATCCCCCTGGGAGCGTCCCTGGAAAAGCTGGAGAATCCCGGGATTGCGGGAATTCTCCTGGGAATGGGATGGGAGGGAAGGTCCCTTCCCATCCCAAAGTCTGGAATTCCGGGATTCCTGGATTCCTGGATGCCAGGATTCCACCCTTTTCGCCTCTTCTCGCCCCATCCCAAATCCCACCCGGAATTCTTGGAATTCCCGGAATCCTCAATCCCAATCCTTCCCGAGAAATCTGCGGCCGACATTCCCGGGAATCCCAGGGAATTCCTGAATCCCAGGGATTGGGGCCGGACTGGGATGGGATCCCTGGATTTGGGTTTCGATGGATTTGGGGATTCCCTGGAATTAAGGAACCTCTGGATTTCCTTTTCCCGCTGCTGATTTCCTGGCAAATCCCGGATTTTTGGGCTTGGAAGCGTCGGGATTGGGAATCCCAAAGGTCGGGAAGAGGAGGGACCTTTCCTGCAGGAGCTCAGGGATGGAATTATCCCAGGAATTCTCCCCTTGGAGCCGCTTCCCGAGCCTAAAGGGGCTCCAGGAGAGCTGGAATTTGGGAAAGGGCTGGAGGGGCAGGAGCCAGGGAATGGCTTCCCAGTGGGAAAGGGGAGCTTGGGGTGGGATCTTGGGAAGCAATTCCTGGCTGGGCTGGAATTCCCAGAGAATCCCTGGATCCCTGGGAACATCCAAGGAAAGGTTGGGAATGTGGGGTTGGAATGGGATGGGATTGAAGCTCCATGGATCCCACCCAAAGCATTCCGGGATTCTGGGATCCAGGACGCTCCGAATCCATCCCGAGGGATTTTTCGGGAAGTCGGGGATGGAAAAGGGAAGGGAGACCCTTCCTGGAGTGCCGAGATTCCCAGGGAAGGCCCTGGATCCCGAAATTCCTTCTCAGAGAGGAGTCGGGATGGGGATGGATCCAATGTTGGGCTGGGAGAGCCAGGAATGGAGGGAATTCCCTGGGAAAGGGGAGCTTGGAGTGGGATCTTGGGAAGGAATTCCCGGCTGGGCTGGAATTCCCAGAGAATCTTTGGAAGTGTCCAGGGAAAGTTTGGAGCAGCCTGAAATCATGGAACGTGTGGGGATGGGATTTCAGCTCCCTGAATCCCACCCAAAGCATTCCAGGATCCCTCCAAATCCAGCACCCCTTTGGAAAAGCACCGGAGCCCCTCCCATTATCCCTCGGGGAAGAAAAAACCAGGCTGGGAATCAGGAATCAGCCTTTGGAATTCCAAATTCCTTCTATTCGAGCCCATCCCAAACTCCGCCGGGAACGCCCCCGGCTCCCCTCATTCCACGGGCGGAATTCCCGGTGCCGCCAATCCCGAACGGAAATCCACGGGTTCTCAGATGGAATTTCCGCGTCTGGAATGCACAATTCCCGTCCTTTTTTCCCCCCAAATCCCAGCCGGATCCGAGCTCTCCCGGCTCCTCCCTGCCCCGGTTTGGGAGGAATTCCGGAGGAATTCCCAGCAAATCCCAGATTCGCGGAAGAGCCGCCGAGTCTTCCCAACCATCATCCCTGAGTTTGGATCTCCTGGAATTGCTGCCGCCGCTCCAAGTCCTCCCAATCCTCCCGGAAAATCCCGGGAAAATCCGTTGGCGCCGCCGCCGGATCCGCGTTTCCCTCTTTTCCACGGAATCAAATCCCCCCAAAACCGAAACCTCAGGGAAGGGGCCGTGCCGAGGGCTCGAGTTCCGGATCCGACGATTCCCGAGGGGTTTTCTGCGGTGCCGGAACCCTCAGGAATTCTCCAGCACCTGGTGGGGGAGGGGCACGGCGGCGGCTCCGAGGAACGATCCCGGTTTTTCCCGGCCCTTCAGGAAGAAGGTCAGGAGCTCCCCTTTGCCCTTGACGTAGACGGCGCCGCGCCGGACGAAGCGGAACCCGAATTCCTTCAGGATCAGCTGCGTCTCCTCCACCACCTGCGGGAAAAGCGGATCCGGCGGGAGACCGGGAATCTTTTCCTGGGATGGGAGCGGGGGAAAATATCCCGCTCGGAACAACGGCCGGAATCCCGGCCCAGGTGTGGGGGTGCCGAGTTTAGGAAGGAATTTTTCGCTGGGAGGGGCTCAGATGGGATTTCCAGAGAATCCCTGGATCCCTGGGAGTGGCCAAGGAAAGGTTGGGATCCTGGGATTGGAATGGGATGGGATTGAAGCTCCATGGATCCCACCCAAAGCATTCCGGGATTCTGGGATCCAGGACGCTCCGAATCCATCCCGAGGGATTTTTCGGGAAGTCGGGGATGGAAAAGGGAAGGGAGACCCTTCCTGGAGTGCCGAGATTCCCAGGGAAGGCCCTGGATCCCGAAATTCCTTCTCAAGGAGGAGCTGGGTGGGGATGGGTCCAGTCTCAAGCTGGGAGAGCCGGGAATGTCCAGCTGAAGAAGGGAAGGATCCAGGGAATCCTCGGAGTCGCTTCCTGAGGCTAAAGGGGCTCCAGGAGAGCTGGAATTTGGGAAAGGGCTGGAGGGGCAGGAGGCAGGGAATGGCTTCCCATGGGAAAGGGGAGCTTGGGGTGGGATCTTGGGAAGGAATTGCTGGG
>VWZW01001137.1:449726-893528 GCA_013397115.1 Edolisoma coerulescens | reverse complement strand
CGGCGCCAGCCCAGGGGCGGGGGGCGGTGCTGGGGCCGTCTGAGGCCGCCGGGGGCGGGGGACAAAGCGGCCCCGCGGGTGCCTGGCGGGTCCCTGCCTGCCGGGTCCCTGCCTGCCGGGTGGGCTCGGCTTCCGGCCCGGCGCCACGNGTGAAGTTCTTCCTCGTCTTGAGAGGAAACTTCTTATGTGTTAGTGCATGGCTGCTGCTCCTCATCCTGTCACTGGGCACCACTGGAAAGAGTCTGGCACCATCCTCTTGGCACCCACCTTTGAGCTATTTATATGCATTAATGTGATCCCCTCTCAGTGTTCTCTAGACTAAACAGGCCCAGCTTCCAGTCTCCCCTCGTAAAAGAGATGCTCCAGACCCCAAGTGGTCTTTGTGGGCCTCTGCTGGATCCTCTCCAGTAGCTCCTTGTCTTTCTCGTACTGAGGAGCCCAGAACCACGGTGTACCTCTCACTTAAAAACAGGTATGTAGGATAGATGCCTTATTCCTTCATAGCAGATTTTCTTCCACAGGCAAAAATGGTATTTGTCAATTACATCTTCCAATTTAGAGACTTGTATTTTATGGTTTTTAATCCAAAATTGATTTTTTAAATGTTCTCTGCTAAACAACTAACTAACTAAATTAATAAAAATGCAATAGCTTTCTTGTCCACCAAACAGAGATTGGTGTATGTTTCTGAGCAGTGAATATTTGTGAATGCTCACTGATAGGAGAACTGCAGTGTTTGAAGAAGGGACGGCAGTTTTGCAGAACGTGCCGAAAGGTTACGTAAGACACAATAGCGATTACACTGTTTGAATTCTGTTGTGTACAAAATGTATTTACACTGACTTCCAGAAAGGTAAACTTTCATAACAATTCTCTGTATATGCTACATGAACAACAATGGATTTAGTGACCCTTTTGTGCATGCTGTGTCGGGAAGTGCTAGAAATGTCTATTTCTAGAAAATGGTAGCTGCCTCTACCTGAGTCCAATGTTTTGCGCTGCTGTGCAGCATGAGACTCCTGGCTAACAATTCTTTGGGTGTGGGAGGTTCAAATTTCTGAAAAGGCTTAGCCAGATCTTTTAGCATCCTGTTTAAGAAGAGCAGAGACAGAAGTCATTATGTACTGCATCTACACAGGACAACACATAGATGTCTCAAGGGCACTAGTTTTTCTCCTTCTGGATGAAATGTTAGAGCAAAGGACAGCCTTCCAGGTAAGTTGGCAGAGGAGTGGCAATTAAATGCAGAAGGCATAACTACTCTTGGGTACATGAGACAATATTAGAACAAGGGAGCAGCACTGGACATGCTACAACACCCAGTAGGAGCCAAGCAAACTTGTACAGTGGGAGTACTTGAGCTGCAAGATGCCAGCACCACCTGAGTGAGAGCAGCCATGTCCTGACAATTTCCTGTATGTTCACCCTCTTAAAACACAGATTGATCTCAGGGGTGCAGGCTGACTGGCCTCGACTGAATTGAAATTGCAGCCTTCCTGCTGATAGCCCTGTCTCACAACTGCTGTCTGAGGCTGCCAGCAAGGATTGGGTTTAATGCTGAAATCCTTGCAGGTGTGACACTCTGAATAACATGCCGAACTGTGCGTGTCCGTGTGGCAGCTCAGGTGCAACACCAGTGGTACCTCATGGTGGAGTTGGAAGAATTCAGTAGCCCTTGTATGCTTGAAGATGATCTCGCCAGGAGAGGTGGAGATAGTGCCCTGGAGAGGGAGAGGAGAGAATGCTGCAGATGAGGTGGGAAAATCAACAGCTAAAATATGAAACACTGTTGCCAGACTTAGACAACTAAAATAAATTACAAAAGGTGATAAAAACAGAGAACTTGTGACTACTTTGGGGGTTTGACCACCTTGCATTTTACTTGGGCTTTTGAAATACAATATCTCCAGGTTACTGAGATTCCCTGGTTATTTGACCAGTTAAGTGAGGTCACACAAGAGGAGTTGTGTATCACTACTCAGTTTTGCTGTCTGTCTGTGACAGAACAGACTCTGTCTTGATTGCTGACTTCTTGCCCACTCTCCTGATTTATCCTATTGGCAGGAATACATGGTGCCAGTAGGCTGGCTCAAGACAGCTTTCTAACAAAAATCTTTGGCTAAATGGAGAGTTACATGGTGTCGGCAATCTGTGTTCCTATAGTTTGGCTTGTGCTGGAGCTACTGGTGTCAGGAGTGTCACAGTCCCACTGGCACCAATGGTACCAGGGGTAGGTGAGAGGTGGCATTCTTTGGAGAAAAGTGTTTTATGAAGTAGCAAGGCAAGCTGGGAGTGGAGGGTGATAGTAAGGCATGCATGGCAGTGGCTTCACTAGCAAGTACCACAGCACCCAAACAAGAATAGCAAAGCAGTTCTGGTGGTGCCTAGAATTTCAGCCGACAGTACAGATGACCAGTGACAATCCCAGTGAACATAGTGACAAGGACATCTGAGGTCAAGCCAGAAAAGCCAAGTCAGTGAGTAAGGATCAGATCAGGTTCAGTGACAATAACCAGGACCAACCAGCCACCAGTCTGGTCATCATCAGACAAGCCCACAGTGATGGGAAGGATCCAAGATCAGCTCAGGTGGGTCAGGGTCTGGATCAGTGTGTGTGGCCAGGCACAGTCATACCCTTAAGACAGTTCAGGCAAGGACTGAGGCAGAGTCAATGTAGGCACCACTCTTGAGCGAAGTAAGTGGCCGTCACTTACATAGCTCTTTCTCATGCAGCAGTCTAATCCAAGGTCACTCAGCTGCACCACGGCAGAGGTGCCTTTGAGCACAGGCAGCTTAATGCTGACTAAGGCCCCAAGAAAAGGTCTAATTAAGAACTTCACCCCAGCTGAGGGGCATACATATGTGACTGACTCAGTTTATGTGGCTTAGGATTTGTATGCCAGAGTTTATTTTAAAGACATGTAAACCATCATAATTTACTACCAACTGCAGGTATGGCCAGACATATTCTCTGTACACTATTAAATGCTGTAAAGAAGTCAGAATTGAGGGAATCATATGGACCCTTGATTCATATGGATGTATTTTCCTCCTCGTTTGACACAATGCTCCTGTTGTCTTTGCATACAAAATTCTTTGGATTTTCTTTTTCCTTTCTGCTGGTCCTTAGGACATGACTGTCTTTGAACCCAGAAGAGGATCCCATGCTCATCCAAACCTGGAAAATGAGCCATGCTAAAGCAGTCCCTGAACAAATATTGCAAAATGCCTGTGTTTTTAGTGACCTACCAGGACTGACAGTCCTTCAGAGTGTGTGCCTGCTAGCAGTGCCATGGTCCTCTCTCTGGAACACTTAATGCTACAAATGCTGTCAGCACTGACATGTAGTCACACTGCCCAAAATAAATTGCCTATGATACATTAGAGCCACAGCCCCCTCAATTCTGGCTACTGTTGCTACAGTGGAATGCTTGCTTGGGGGCTGACTTGACTCTGCAGGCAAAAGAAACTCATTGATTTCCTTTGCATAGGTAGGGCACCTGGTCTTGTGTCATGGGAGAAAAACTAAGAAGGGAAAGCTCATGTCAGGTCTTCACTGGGAAGGTGCTGAGATGAATGCGTGTACTTCCAGGTATACATGCAAGACGTATCTGATCAATTCTCACAGAACTCCTCTTATTTCTGAGACAGTGATTGCAAGTGACATGAATTTTTAATGGACAGCAGTAGCCAAGAGCTGCAGCTTTTTTTCCTTTTGAATACTGGAACACATATTGGAGTGCTAAGCAGTTCCTGATATTTCAGGAGTATTACACTGTAGTAAAAAATACACAGCATCCATGTTGAAGGTCCTTTCAGATTTCTTACATGGTTTACCTCTTGTCTTCTTGTTTATATTTTGGAAGCTTGACCAGTTGTGGTCCAAGCATGTCCAAGAACCCCAAGTCCAGAGTAAAATAAATGTGATGGCAGGCTCGCTACTAGAGTCACTATTATTAGTTCCTGAGGGAGTTTTGGTCATAGCTGAAGGATTAACTTCAGACACTGAGGGAAGCTCATGATGTCTATAGGTGGCTGAAGTTCAAAGCTGTAAGGTGACACAAAAATAGCTCATACTTTTTTCCCCAATTTCAGCAGCCCTGTGTGTATGGACACACAGAGGACATTTTAAAGGGAAAAGAAAGCAGTCAGAAAAGAAGTTCAATTATTTATGGTGAGCTGATGGATTTAGCAAGCCTGCCTGCTGAGACAGAGACATGACTGTGCAAATCAGGTAGGTGCTTCGTGATCACAGATAAATCCTCTCCACAGCCTTAGTACTGTTTATATTATATGTACGGTGCTAGAGGCATATATTGCACTCAAATTTACAATCCTTTTTAAATTAACAATTTCTGCCATAGAGTATATGTGGACTTTATGAAACACTGTGTATTTATGAAGCTGAGCACATCCTCAGTGACACACTACCTGGGCTTTCCACAGCAGGGGGTTCCAGCTGCATTCGTACTCCAGATATTTTGTCTCCTTGTGTCCAGATTATACTGATACTTATCTCCATTTTCTGAGGCAGATCCTGCATGCCATATATATGATTTATTCATGACAAGGTTTCTTGGACCTCAGTAAGAATTTTTCCTGGTAAGTCATGAAGAAACAATGCATACTTAAGCTCTCTGGTACAAATGCCATTATTAATTTCATGTCTAAATTTGGTTGCCTGAACTTCGACTGTCACTGCCAATAGCAACTGACCACAAACATTATCCTTAACAGTAACAGCATTACAGAGCAACTGTGACCCCATGGAAAAAGAAAGATAACAGTGTCAAACATAAAGCCCTTGCAAACATTTTGCCATAGCTAATAAGATTTTGTTGGAATAAGGATTAACACTTTTTTTTAAACAAAAAATGTACGTGACTCTATATTTGTCTCTAGTTTATTGTTTCTTGTGGGGTAAGCCTTAGCAAACAAATGATTTTGAATAATGAATGTAATTGCTATTGTAAAACTGTGTCGTAAAATCATGTGTTTCATGCCTCTTAAGGCCTTGTATGTTGTCAGTTTGTGTCTTGCTTCACTTGGTTCTCTGTCTTGCAAAATTTTGTGTTTCCTGATACCAACCACTAACTTCATGCTAAGTATTACCCAGGAAAATCACTACTTTCTGCTATTCTGAAATGAAATATATGTATAATTTTAGACACAGGCTCAGCTTTGAACATAAAATTCAAAATTACTTCTATCCTTCCAAATTATTTTCAAAATACCAGGGTTGCATAGAATTAGAGGACTGTGACACAGCCATTCCCCAACATGCAATACAATAATCAGGAGTATACATCTTGTTTCTCTTAGCACATGTTACTACTGCAATAGAATGCTGTTGACCCAACTGGTTAGCCAGTATCAGTGTAGGAGAATCTGATATTTCTCTGTGTCTGCCGCATTATTTTTTGGCAATGTGCACAGAAGCTCATTCCACTGAAAATTAGGAAGGATTAAATAGCAGGAGACAATGCTCCAGTCTCATTTCTGCCAACGCTCCTGCCGAAATCTTTCTATGCTTACATTCCCATGTCCTCTTCTATCTGTTTGCCAGGCCCTCCTCGGCTGTGCTCTCTCACCCTTTTGGCAATACACAGCTGCGATCGATAGTCCGTGTTTGTATTTGCTGGGACACTTTTAACTGCATGGTTCAAGCACTTCAGGCTTGTACGTGGGGCTGGTCCGTGGACAATGAGTTCCCATTGCTGCAACAACCATAAAGTGGAAAGACACTAACTTGCCTAACTTGCCATCATTTGTACACCCTACCACACACGCTACCTGTGCCAGTGACCACTGGGAACATGCTGATAGCATTTCTGTTCCTTCTGAACAGCACCTTGCCAAGCAGTTGCCCATCACTTAGGTGAGCTGGCCTCCCTTGCCTTGGACAGCAAGCATTTTGCTCAGTTTGCTGAGTGGAGGTGAGCTGCTTAGCTGTAGCTGGTTTTGGTTTTGGTCTTGAGCAATTCTGGTCCCAGGAAACAGACTTTTCAGTCCTTCCCCTTGATGCAGATGGAGAATGACAAGGCAGTGGCACCTTCCAATAATTCTTTTTTGAAACACATGTGATTTTACAAGAAGTCCCTTTTATGCCAGTATAAAGGATTCGTCCTGTTCGTATTCAATAAGAAAAAATCCAAATAAAACAGCACAGCAAAACAGATGAGAAAGGAACTTTCTATATCTGCCAGTCAAAATGTTTGCTCTTTCAGGTATGGTCATCATGTAACTTCTTAAATGAACTCATTCAGCTGCCATTTAATTCTAGGATAGTTTCTTATTCCTCCATCTGCATATAGAAAGCTGTTTCCAAAGGTCAGGCTTCTGTTTATCAGAAAAATTTATTTGTGCCTAGCATGTATCAGTTTGTCTCGCTGCTAAACCTCACCTTGACCTCTTCTGTGGTGTTTACACTTCTGGGAGCAGCTGGTTTTTTTCTGACCCTCTGTTTTTCAGGGTGCCATGCAAATTCCGTAGAGCAATATGCTTCCCTTTGTAGTTAGAGTATTTAAATAAATTATCTAATTTAGAAGCCAAGTCAGAACTTAGGTAGGCTGAATGACTGGAGATGCCCATCTCCTTCCATTGACTACATGAGACCCTGGTGATGGTGCTCCTATTTTATGTGTCTTTGTGAAGTGCCTGAAGTTGGGCAGCATGAATCTGGGCTTCAGTGCTGTTTTTTTTGTCTCCTGACTAGTCTTGAAGTCTTTTCTCTGCACTGGTTCCCATGGCAATTCTCCCTTGAACATAGATGACCAGTATTCCAGATGAATTCTCCTAAGTGTCATTGATAGCTTTCCCACCCCTCTGTCAATTGGAAGTACCCTGTCTGAAATAGTTTGCCATTATGTTTATTTTAAACAGGCCTGAAATTTGTATTGTATATCCTTCCTCCCTCCCCATGATGTAGAGTTCAGTAACTCCCTAGCTGACACCTGAAATTTTTTTTAATCCTGAAATCCATGATCTTTCACCATGGGTTATTAATTTTTAATTTATTTCTGTCAGCCTGGACTTCATAGTAGATTCTTCCTAGGCAATATTTAAAACCTCCTTTATAAAGGTGCCACCTTCCAATTTACATGGCAATTTTAAGTTCCATTAACAACCCCTTGTTTCTGGTGTCCTGGTAATTAGTGGCAGCATTAGGCTGCTTCCTCTCAAGAGCAAGAAATTCCTGTCAGAAGTCCACATTTTTGTGTTGCACAGTCACCCACTTGTTACTTATACATTTGCCAGGCTGCCCCAATGATGAGTGTTGAAAGGTGTCATTTCTCAATCATATTTTTTTTCTTGAAATGGAGGGAAATGTAACAGTAAGGCTGTTATTGTCTACATGTAATTGCAGCCCTTTTTCCATTCCATCATTGGCAACTGCTGCTTATTTGAAAGATTATTATTTAATTGCCGCTTATATGAAAGGTGACTTCTCACTGCAAGTCATGCCGAAGCTGCTGGGACCTGCCAAAGTTCATGGTCTACAATCTGAATGATATGCAGACTTCATGCTTCTCTTTACACCAAAAACTGAAAATACGAAGAGTGGTTCATTGTTGGAGAGAAAAGATTGTTTCAGCTGCTGGCTTCCAGAGAGCTGATTAAGCAAGACAGGGAGAGAATTGGCAAAGGTTCATTTCCAAGGGAGGGAGAGCTGGTCTTTTTCTGTGGTACCAAGAGAGAGGATAGCTTCATGGCTTTTATTCTACCAAAGTCAAAGCATGGAAGTACAAGGCTGTATGCCTTATGGTTACCTCAAGATCAAAATCCTGGCACGTCCCAGATAGTTCTGCATTCCTGCCTTTCTCTTCCCCACAGGATGACTGTGTGACTCCCTTCTCGTCTCTCTGTTCACTGTCTCCAAGCCCTCTCTCACTCCAGAGCTTGTATCCCACCCGTATCCGAGTACACTTTTCCTTCCTCAAGTGGTTCAGTGTCCCTTGTTTCTTTTTCCTTCACAATGGCCACCACGAGTTTCCTCTCTTTCATCCTCCTCCACTTCTCTTTCATCCTCCTCCCCTTCTCTTTCACAGGCTTATTTGAACACTTTGGACTTAAACTGAGATGATTTGGGATATTCTCAATGATTTCATCAACTTATTTTCTCAGAGGTGGGCTGTTCCAACTGCTGTTGGAAGTGCAGGACATGCCAACTAGGAGCTCCAACCACTGCTTTTTGGTGACTGGTCTCAAAATCAGGCAATTCCCACACAAGGATGTCTGTAATATTCTTGCAATACCCTGTAAATGATTGAATGCCATGTTATACAGTTACCTTACTACAGGCAAACATAAATAGGCAGACATGGGTATGAAGGATTTTTGTGGGCCCTGGCTTCAGCTCCCGAAGATGAGGACTCAAAAGCTGCATTGCAATTTCAAGCACTGATGTATAAAATTAACAGAACCAAATTGCCAATGCTGAGTAGTCACCATTTCCTCAAAGAGTAACAATACAGAAGGGCTTTTGCACCAAGGGGAGGAAAGTATGTATCCATCAGGAGCTGGAGAGCTCTTTCTGACAAAAAACAAGAATGCTGTCAGGTGCAAATAGAGAAAAGAAGGTGTGGACAGAGCAGAAATAGCATGCAATCCATATAAAAAACTGCTGTGCAATCCATGGAGTGCAGGGGATATACAGTGCAATAATGTTTAGATTTTCCAGTTACTGTCAATGCTGGCCAAAAATAATGACTCATTCAAATATGCTTAAGAGCTGCATTTTAAAATTAAGAATCTGGACAGACAGGTACTGACATGGAAATGTACACAACAGTTTGTTTAAACAGTGTCTTTCACAACCAGCTACTCAGTGACACGTGACAAGCCACAATACTTTTGCCACGTCAGTTGCCTACGCCACATGTCCCAGCTTTGTCACCTTGGTCTGGGTCCATGCTTGGCACCCCCACTGCACTGACATGCCGGTCTGCCATACAGCTCTCGTCTGCTCTCAAGTATGTTTCAGACCTGAGGACGCAGAAGTACAAACTCTTAGTCTTGTTGGGCACCTGTTGGTCCCCATCCTTTTTTTCTATGGCATGTGGGCAATTTTTTCAGGCTGCTTAAGAAAAGCAGAATTTTATCATGAGATGTATTGTGTAAATATCCATCCCCAAGAGAAGCTTTTGGAAAATACACACATGTTTGCTGTCAGAAATACCAAATTTCATTTGAGATCTGTGGGTAAAAAGCATGCTATCTTCCTGATTATTCCGAGCAAGAGAACCTTACAACAGAAACAGAAAGAGGAAGCTCTGTTAAAAATATTAAAAAGAAGAGAAGAAAATATGTGTCCTTGCATCAGTTTCACATTGAGTAGTTGCATATGTGTGACTCTGCATGGGAGATCTTCTGCCTCCAGCAGCTTGCTTCCTCATATAAGAAAGAAAAATACTGAACATAATGCCTGCTGGACCCTCACCATGCACTGAGGAACATGGATGTGGCATCTCTCAAACAGATGATGTGCCTGCAGACTTAGAGATTCCCCTGTGGCCTCCGTGCCATCACCTCTGACAGCTGTCCCTGCAGGCAGTGGCATGGAGGGATTGCACCCCCATCCCTGAGGGGGTTCAAAATGCCTTGTGGTGAGAGTGTTGAGAATAGTGTAGCAGAGACACAGTGGAAATATCCAGAGATGTGGTGCCTCGTGAGCTGCCTCGTTGAGGTGGTAATCACAATGTGTAGTGCCGGCAGCATTCCTCTGCCTTGAGGTCAGCATCCTAAACCAGTCAGACTGATGCCAGCACCTCACCACACCTGCCAGTAATGTCATTAAAACCCAAATCCTCATCTCCAAAAGGTCAACACTAAAGCCCTGTTCAGACCTTGACTGCCTTTTTGGCAGTCCTACTCCCAGCCATGGGGATGGGGACAGCCTAAGGCCAGGTTGGGACATCAGCCTGCGTGTGTGGCGGGGTCAGGATCAGGCCTGGTAAGGGGCGTCCCTACATCTAGGAGCTCCACTCCACTAGTCTCCCTGCTATTTCTGGGACAGAGACAGTGGGGTCAGGCCTGAAAACAGTATGAACAAGGCTATAATGGAAAAGATAAGACATTGCAAGATAGAATGCAATAAAATGTAGTATTGTGTAAGATATTACTGCTGCGGTTATGAAAGTTGATCAAGTGACAAGGCAGGACAAGGTCATGCTATCAGGTTGCTTTCCATTTGTGTCATTTTTATTGGGTTTTCGGTGTGGTTTTTTTTGGTTGGTGGTGGTTGTTGTCGTTTGATTTCACTACTGAATCTGGAGAACGCTCCCTTGTGCCTGGTGACACTGGTGAGAGCTAATCACTATTCCAGCCTGCATAATAAATCTGCTTCTAAATTCGGGCGTTTCAGAGGGCATCTCATTTTTAAAGGAGGCTCCCAGAAATGCTCTGTGTTGCTACTTAAAAAGGCAGCCAGCACCCACACTGAAGCAGGGAGAGAGGTGGAGTTCACAAGCCTCCGACTGTCCTTTCCTCATCCTGCAGGGCAAAGCTGATGGAGCAAAAAAGCCAGAGCAGGCTTCTCATGGATGCTGCTGCCCGGGGCCTCCGTGCTTCTGTGTGATACCACACCTCTGCAGGCCTTTTTGGTCAGCATTAAGAAAATCTGCTCAGAGGGCAGTTAGACACTGTTTTCCTGTATCACAGAATTTTTCTATTTATACTTGTACCTAGGATTATTAAAATGTCTTTAAATCTCTCTAGTCTATTTATATGTTATGTAATTAGGGCTGGAGGAATGAGGCATACCTTATAGACCAACAACATACCAGTAGTGCTGCTTGTACCTTCCCTTCCATTTTTTATTAAAAGCACCTAAGACCAGTAGGATAACATACTGAAAATATAAATCATGTTGCCTTTTGATGCAATTGAGGAGCTAGAAATAAGGAAGAGAAACACATTTACATATTAGAGTATTATAGACCCACATAAGATGAATGCTCACTGTAGCTTGTAATAAAATTTTTAACACAGGTAGTAATAGGACATAATTGCAATTGAGGTGTTTAAGAGAGGGTGCTTCTCATACAAACTAACCACAGGAACAATTAGAGGTGCAAAAGTCCATGTTCCTCATGTGCTCTCAGTCACAAAGTATATTCAACTATGAACAAACCCAGAGGTTGTGATCTTTTGTTCTGAAAATCAACTAACCTCATAATTACACGTTTTTATATAACTAAAGGAGGCTTCTTTTGATATGCATTTCTTTTAGACTGTGTTGCCTTACATCAAAATAATCACTGACCTGTGTTGCACAGGGGACATCTCTGAGCAGTATAAGTGAGATTTTCATGCAATAAAGCTCCCTTCACCCTGAGGGTTGTGGATCTTTAATTTACAGAAGGCAAAATTGCTTGGAAGTCTCTACCATGATTGAAGTGGCTTGTAGCTACAAAACCCATGTATTCCTCCTGGCAATATTAGCCTTTTTAACTCAAGCAAGCCCCATAAAACCTAAGAACATCATTTGTTTCCAGTAGTCACAACTCATTTCTCACTAATGGAGAGAGTGCGATGCAGGACAGATTGATTTCCATAAACATGATTTACTTTGTTATCTGTCTCATTAAAACGAGCAATTAGCCAAAGCTTTAAGTGTTACAGACTTTTCTGTGAGGATACATTGATGATGAAAGCACATGTTTCTCCAGAATGGGAGTTCCTGTTTATTCACAAAGGCAGCAAGACAGCTTGCAGCCCCAAATTTGACAAGAAACATGACAAGGAGCTATGTCTTTTCTCACCACTCCAGTTCCTTTTCAGGAGAGCACATAGCTGGCAACATTTGCCTCCTAACCCTTTGTGGGGGACACGTGCCCAGGGTTGTCCTAGCTATGCTGAAAAACATGGACCAGGGCAGAACTGGGACTTCGCCACAGCCCCCACCTCCACTACTCCTGCTCAGCAGCACACAAACATTACCCCCTGGTGGGGAAGCTCATTTTCCCCATATGCTCTTAATTTTGGGCAATAAATGAATAATATGCTTGGAACAAAAGCTTGTAACTGAAGCTGAGACAGTTTTGCATTTATCATGCTAGATAAATCCTGCCTGTAACACAGGCATCCATGCCAGTAAATTTGGCAGCAGTATTGCCCTGAAGACTGGTCTGTATTTAGAAGGGTAAATAAGATTCTTTTTTTTCCTTGGCGGTTGCTGACAAAGTTTGTAACAGGTCTAATAATGCTTGTGTCCTGTGGGAAATATGTATGGTAATTTGCCTGTGTAAACACTCATTTCTCCTAAGTAGATGCTCTGTCTGGCTCTGCGTGTCCCTTCACCTGTTTTATAAAAACAGTTAAATAAGCCGCTTGCTCCCTCTGCCTCTTCTCACCAAATCAGAGACATGCAGCAAAGTCCAGCAGTCCCAAATGCCATCTTTAATCTCTATGATTTTTTTGCAGACTCTCCCCAGTCCTCTTCTGCTCCAGACTCAAATGCTTTTTGTTCCATGCCATGAAGATCAAATGAATTAAAGCTGCATTAGACTCTTTTGGTCATGGTAGCCTGGGAAAGTCATGCCTTCCAACAGTTTTGTAGATTGATGTCTATCTGTGGCCTTTGCAACTTAGGTGTTAAAAAAATGACCTTCTGATCCTGGGAAGGGACCCCATAGTTCCTTTCACGTTTCATAGCTCTTTTTTTTTTTTTTTTTTCATATCTTTCGGTGTCTACAACTGTGAAGACTGCTTTGCTTGGTTTTTCAAAACAATTTTTAAACGTTGCTTGATAATCATGTTGTCATCTCTCAGCACGAAAGATCATTTATGAATGGAGGGCACGAAGTAGTTTCCATTGCTGCCCTCTCCTGGCGCAGTTAATGAACTCCACACGGCAATAACAAAGGCACATTAGCAGGGAAGAGAAATTAAACGCACTAAAATAGCATATAAATTTTCCTGAAGGCAGCTGGTAGATGCCAGGAAAGCATCTTAGAAGATAATACACACCAGAAGGACCATTGCCAGATGGAAATTTCAATGCTCCCTGGACCTGCCTTGCTCGTTGTTTTAGTACTGATGTAACACTCATGATGATATTAGAAAACATATAAGAAAAAAAATTATATTTCTCTGTGTTTTGGTAGGCATTTGACATAATGACTCTGCAATCAATTTTATGGTTTTGTTGAAGTAATTTCTCTGCTGTTTGAAGGGCTCTTTCAGAGCAGGAAAAAAGAGAACATTCTGGGGTTTAGGCAGGTAAGTGCTTAATGCTTTAACAATGGAAATTACCCATGAAAGTTCAAGGAGAGGTGCAAGGTTAGAAATCTTTTTAATTAACATTTTGTAACTGATTGCCTGACGGTGTCCCTATAGTTGCTGTTGTTTGCTAACTGTGGTAAATGAAAGAAAAATGAATAAATCTCCTAGAGTTCAGTAAAGACAAACTAAGAAATTCAGTGACGTGAGCAATAAATAAATAAATATCTTTAGGTGCTATTTTTGCTGCATACTCAACACATTTCACTGCCAAAAAATATGCTTCTCTGTGCTCTGCACAGAGAGCAACTCCATGAGGTGCACAGCTGAATCCAGTGGGAATCCATCATACCAATAGAAAATACATTGAATTTCTGCCCTCATTTTGTGAACAAAAGCACAGCATTCTGTCTGTATTCCCTTCCTTCATGCCGAATTTCACATTCTCTGGAGTTTTGTCATTGCTTTGGCTTGCTTGTGAGTTCAAATTAATTTTTAATAATTTAAAGATGCAAAAACCGCTCAATATTTCCTGACATCACACCTATATACTTCAACTGCAAGCTTCACTAATCCTCAGAAATTCTTTATGGGAGAGATGGAGCACTTGATAGCTTTTTGATCTCTTCCACAATCGTTACTCCATTCATCAGCCAGCCAGCTGGCTGCATCAGCTCCCTTTGGAGTCCCTTTCCCTGACTAAGCAGTGCTGCCATAAAACTGCATTGTATCCCCGTGCTCTGCCCTTCCTCCACAGATGTTACTGTTTCAATGGGCATACACAGTCCCTCAGCAAAGCTAAAATACTGCTCTGCCAAGTTCCTCTTGGCCAAGATACTTCCTGATGCTGATTTTTTTTTTCCTAAGAGCTTGTGCAAACCATGTACCTTTCCCACTCCAAGGACAGAATATCTTTGGTTTACCCTGTCTGGCAGCCTGCCCATATGGCATCCAGGTTTCTGGAATTAAGAATGGTTTCCATATGATCAGACAAAATTATTTTGGGATCAAAAATGATTTGGCAGTGCACAGCACTCTCTGGAGCATAGTCATTTATGCTCAACAAATATTTTCATCTATAAATGAAAATATAAATTCCAGAAATTTAAAGATCCAGAAATTTAAAACCTAACCTTTTAGCAGAGCTATTTTCTTTGCATTGTGGAGTAAAGTAATAGTCCTGAATAAAATGTTCTGTAGGAACCCCTACCCCATGCAATGAACTAAGTAATTTTTACCTGTAAATCTCTATTTTTTAATCCCACTATCAATTGCCATGTAAAATACAACTGGCTCTCATGAAACTGCTCAAGAATAACCATGATCACAATTTGGACTTATTTTGTATATGATATCACTGCTATTCAGAATAAGATAACCAAGGATGCACTTCTCTTTGCTCTACTTATGGCCTTCCTAGTTCATATGTCACATTAAGAAGGTGTGGACAAGGAAAAGAATTAGCACTCATTAGAGATGACTGTGACCTAATGAAGAATTCATAGGGAATGACAGGATGAGCACGGACGGCACAGGGAATGCACTGTGACAGCCATGGTGGTGGGCGGGTGTCTGGTGTGATTCAAGGCTGCTTACAGCAGTGAATATCAGACTTACTGCTTTCTAAAAGAACGGGTGAGAATGAAGGTGCACAGAACATATAAAATATTTATGGTTTATTTGTCTTTTCATAGCCACTATAAATGGCAGACATACCTGTGGGAAAACTCCTCCTGTCTTTGTCAGAGGCAGATGCCTGGGAGCATTTGCAGGTGGATCACAGCCTGAACGAAGCATTTCAGTGAGCTGTGTGTGTGCATGGGGAACAGGAGGAATGCTGGAAGCACACATATTCGAGTGTAGTGCAAGTGAGGGTTAGAGCACTTTCCAAAATGTTCCCACTGCACTTACACTGCTCAGTAGTTTTAGCATTGACCCCAGGAGGGAAATGGGAGATAGGCTCAGTGAATAACAGGCTTCCTTGAATGTATTTCTTACAAATGGGGCAAATGTCGTTTTGCTGTTGACTCTGTTATACCTCTCCTCCATCTAAAGAAGGGACCAGGGTTGCCATGTTTTCCAACCCAACAGTTTTCCCAGGTGCATAGTTACATCAACACACAAGACTTAATTCCAAGTGGTTTTTCTATGGGCAAAGTTCAGTTCCTACAGACAATTTCAAATGTCCCCGCACATCCTCCCACACGTGATCGTCCTGGTTGCCTGCTCACCATGACTGCGCTCGCTCTCATGTAACACTGGCCAGATTTCTGCTGTCTCCCTTACTTTTTCCCTCATTTCTGTACATCACGTTTTCATTCCTCACTGTGGTGCTTTATCTTCCTCTCATGCCTCTATATTTTTGGCAGCCCAAGAGACAGCATATGCTCTGTCGGGTTCAGAGCTCCGCGTGTGCTGCCCCTTGTGCCAGTGCGCACATGCTGTTCATGCAGCGGAGCTGTGCTTCCTGCAGTGCAGGAGGGCTGAGCCACCCTTTCCTCTCCTCCTCCGCGGCACTTCCTCAGCCCTCTCTACCATCACCTGCATTTTTTGATTCTTGTAGGAACTAAATATCTTTGAGTCTTCTACTTTGGCAGATTTGGTAAAAATAGCAGGATGGCTTCAGGAGTATTTGCACAGTGGGAAGGCAGATAGGGGGAGAGGCAGTCACTGCAATTGTACTACTCCAATTCCTTAGAAAACAGAGCTAAAAATTAATTACATTAAAAAATGGATCATAAGGAACTGGACTCAGTACCCTTTTGTCTACCCAGTATCCTTTTGTCTACCTACCAGACTTCTTCTTGTCTCTCATCCTGACTTTATATCACAAGATCTGTGAGGCAAGAAATTTATTTTCGCTCTCTGTTTTCCCCATTACAGTAAAAAATAAATGTAGTAACATAGAAATACACAGGACTTGGCTGGTTTCTTTCTCTATAGCAATTGTTTCTTACAACATTGTTTTAAAAACCCCAGCACGTGGAGCCAATGAACTCACAACTGCAATATGATTGAAGGTGCTGCAAGATGCCCCTCTATCTCTTCCCCAGCTGCTCTTTTCCCTCCCCCTATATCTTTTTGCTTTAGTTTGGTTTTGTTGGGGATTTTTTTTGCTGCACTGACCTTCTGTCACTCAGCTTGCCAGGTCTCCATCCCAAATCTGTTGTCATGGAGATTTGGGCCAGCACTCCTGGGGGACAGTGTGCCTCTCTCAGCCATCCTGTGAAAAGTCCTGAGCAAGCCTGGAGATGGTCCCCAGCAATGTCTGCCTGCCATACGAAGCCTGCTGGCACCACCAGAGAAGAACCTGGTGAGTGTAATGCGGGGAGACAAACCCTGAATTCTTAAAAAACCCCGGGTTTTTCCAGATTTACCTGCAAGTCTGCAAGCTAATCACAGGAGGTCACCCTCTGGCTGGCTGCACTGCTGCAGCATTGTTATAGTGAAATAATAAAGCAAGAAGGGCTGTGTTCATAACAATAACATCTCTAGGGGGGTCTGAAGAAGATGAAGTGGCTGAAACTTTGCCTTAATATTCATTGTCAAGGGACTGGGGATGAGTGACATTGTAAAATAATGAGTCAGCTTAATAGAGTTAAATTTTCTTTCTTTTCAGTTTGAACAGTAGGATAAGTGATTGATATTCTTACATGTTATGAGGGGGCCAGAAAGACAGGGATTAGCTCACACAGGAAGAAAAGACAGTCTTAAATATCTCATCAAGATGAATATATGAAAAACACTGAAAACAGACAAGAGCAAGCCTGTTCTCAGTGGTTTGAAATACGGCAATATTTAAAACTGCTCTTCAGCAAATTTGCCTGTCTCGGGTAGCTTGTCAAATGAAAATTAAAATTTCTCTTTTTCAAAAGTAGTAGGGCAGAGCTATGATGCAAGATCACCATTTCCAGTCTTCTGTTCCTTTATTGAAGGTCTTGCCTGCTCCTTGCATGTTAAACCACTCCTCAAATCTACAGAACTCATTATGTTCTGCCTATAATCCAGCCCCGAGGCAACAGAGACTATTGCTGTTTGCACCTGCTAAAGCAGAAGTGAACCGGAGCTGGGGAGTTTCCCAGAAGCTTTGTTTCTGTTTTTATGCACTTTGGATACCTGCTGTTACCCTTAGTTTGAACCGAATAAATGTGATGTTTGGCGAGGGGAGAGATACAGATATCACACAAGAAGGGCCAAGGGCTCAGCCATCTAACTGTGTGGTATTGTCGGTGTTGGCCCTTGTAAAGTTATCCATCAAGACTCTTTGAATACCGAAACTGCCCCAGCGGTAGCTGAAAGCCCCCGGGCAAAGCCCCATCTCCTGCCCGTGAGCCCAGCAGAGTGGCAATGCTCTGCCTCAAGCTAGCTCGTAGTATGGGAAGATGTAAAGTCCTGTCTGGCTGTTAATTGCAGAGGGTGGGAGGAGCTGACGTGCTCTTTGCTCAGGGTGGACAAGAGGGACTTCTCAAGGGACTTTCCAGGTGTGCTCACCCTCCCCAGCATTGGCTGCAGGCAGGTGGGTGCCGCGGCAGACAGTGCCCCGGCAGGCACGGCCCGGCAGCAGAGAGACACAGGGCTGAGGGCTGCAAAAACACGGGAGAGAGCACAGAAAAATCCTGCTGGTTGCCCTGGGCTGGGCCTGGCAAGGATGGTTGCTTTTGCTTTCTGCACCCAACTGTGAGGCCAGCTGGTGCCTGCTAGGTGCAGGCAGAAGGAGAAGGTTCCTGCTGGGGCTCCTGGGGTATTGACTGGGAGGAAGATTCCGTGTTTCTGTCACTTTGCAAGTCTAGTCATCCAAGGGACCTTGTCCTTGGAGAGGTGAAGAGGTGTAGGTTTGAATCAGGCTGGTGTGGGAGCTCCGCAGCCCCCGGGGCTGCCCAGAGGCACTGGTGCGCTGTGGCCACCCCGCTGCCTGCTCTCCTACTGTCCCAGTCTGTCTGCCTGTCAGTCTCCACTGGCAGCACACGGCCAGCCCTGCGGTGTCCAGCAGCTTTCAGCCAGCTCTGTTTGGGCAGGTGGGCTCTTGAAAGGCTTTATTTCTGTGGCTGCAGCCTGACCTGTTCCTTCCTGCTTCCCTGTGTGGCTGTGGTGCACATGTGAACCTCACCACAGCTTGCTCTACCTCACACTGAATTTGCTTTCCCCCTCTGCAGATTAAGGTGGGGTGATTCTGAGGGCTGCTCTGACATCTGTGGCCTTCTCGCTATGCTGGCTTTCTTCGTGTATTGCTTGCAATGTTCCCAAGCGAGTTGCTCTCAGTGGGTGCACGAAGGGCTGGGGCTGGGGCTGGGGCTGGGGCTGGGGTGGCTGTTTGGCTCTCACCTCCCTCCTTGCCTCTAGCCTGGGGGGTAGCAGCTCTCTCTTTCACTGTGTGACAAATGGCTGCTGGGATGAAGCTGTGTCCTACCGGGGGCTACACACAGGCGCAAGAGAAAATGATAGCAAGAAAATGCTGAGGTTTCTCATAGAAATTAGTAATTAAACATGCAGCCCTTGAGGCATGGCACCTGCCTGTATGCATGTGTTGAGCTCTGTCAGCCTTTGGAGAACACAGCTGCTGACACAAACACTGTTCCTGGCTAGTTTAAACACTGTGTAAAGCTGCGCAGTCCAAGAGCTGTACCAGTAGGGATCCTACCTGGAATGCAACACCCAAAGAAAGTCACAGCAGATCATCTCAAGTCATGTGCTGAAGTGATGTGCAGGTACTTGGGTGCTCAGGCATGTACAGCTTGTACTGCACCCTAGTTTAAATTTCAAGAGAGTAATGAGACAAAGAGTCACTGAAACTCATGTCTAAAAGAGAAAAAACCCAATCATACCTCCATGTAATTTCGGATATTGTTGCAATAAATTGGATTTAAAATACTACTGTCAACAACTATTACAAGACTCTGGTTTCACCAAATGAACATCCTAAAACCCATTCCCTTAAGGTGCTAGTTCAGAAGCGACTGTAACCAGCTGCTTGTCTTTGGTGCTTATTTCTATCCTATTTAGCCTCAGGGTAAGTCATTCAGGCCAAGACTGATTAAAGAAAGGCCAGGCAGGACCAGAAGCTCTCTGTATATGGGAGCATGGTGGTCGCGTGCGAGCAAGCAAGGACGTAACAACCACTGGCCGATCTCTGCATTCACTGGGAAGTCCCCTCCAAGTAGGTGGTGGCACAACACAGATAACCCATAAGAATGGATGGAGAAAGAGCTGTTAAGACCAATGACACATGTGAAGCTACAGTCTTGTGTGAACACTGAGTCAGTGGTTCAACAGGATGAGTTACCTTTGCAGGCTGCTTGGGCAAAGACTATGGAATGAGTACGCACTGTTTCCTGGCTCAGCTATGAAACACTGCTAATGGCAAAGGAGCATATGACCAAATGATCAGCAGGGTGCACAGGCAAGGCTTCTCTGCAGAGGAGTGTCCTAACCGAGGATCTGCCTCTGAACCTCTGCCTGGCTTGATTTGTAAGATATGATGTCCCTAACCCTGCTGTGTACTTCATGATGGCACTCTGCATATACACGCTGCCTCCTACGGCCTGCCAGCCCCTTGGCACTTCTGTCCTTTGCGTTGGTCCCCTTCCAGGATGCCTACTCTTCCTCTTCTGCTGGGAGGCCACCTTGATGTCATCTTTCTGAGTGAAAATGAGTTCAGTAGCCATGTACTTAGGAAATAAGACTGAATCACACACATTATTCATTACCTGTTCTGTAATCTGAGTTTTGGCACCAAGTTCCCAAAATGTTGTTCTCCTGAACTCACTCCTTTGTAGACATCTGAACCATGTGAGCCCCACTTTTGAGTCACTCTTCTAACAATTTAAAACATCCTTCTTGCTTCCCTATAAGTAACATGAAAACCTGCTTTCCTTCTCCTTGCTTGCTGATTATTTTTTCTGTTGCTTCCACCCACTGACTAGTGAGTGAGAACACTTCGATCACAGCTGCTTTTCTAACACAGCGTTTTCTTCTCACTTTTGTAGGTCACACTCTCTCTGCAAGGATGAGTTTCTTTTTTTATCCCACCTGTCCCTACATTGCATTTGAAACCAGCTTGGCTGAAATAAAGGTTTAATATAAAAGAAATTGCCTCACATTGTACTGAGAATGCAATTGGGCTTTCATAACACCACAGACCAACAGGGTGCAGTACCACACTGCACGCTGCACCTCGCAGACAAAGCACATGCATTGGCTCGTTATATGGGCAAAAAGTAATTTTCCAGTTACAAAACATGAAATTCACTTGGTTCTCCCCAGCTTAACACCTATTTCTCCAGCACATGCTAGCATTCTTAGCTAAATGAATTTGATTTGGGCATACATAAAAGAGGGCAGATGCAAAAATGGCTTTTTTTGTAAAGCCATTTATACACATTTTACCTGTTCAGTCAAAACTCTCACAGCAGCAATTACCCACAGTGTGTTTCCCTGGCTGTACGGCCTCGGCAAATAGGCATGAGTCTTGATGTACACATGCTGACTGCAAAGGGGATTTAAAGAGATCTCTTATAAATACTTAATATAGCGTAAATGGAGTATAAAGAAAAAGAATTGGTAAGCAGGAGAAAGAGAATGGTGTCTTACTTATGCGTGGCACTTAAAGTCAGCCTGAATGCTTTTCCTCTAACACAGTACACTAATTTCACTCATGACTTGCCATTTCAATCTTCCAGCTCGGCTAATACTGCTGCCTGAAAATTAGAGGAGCTGCAAGCCCATGTTTGCCATTTGCATCACAACCTTCTGGGGAGCAGGGACTTTGGCTGCTGTGGAATGGCATGGGTCCACAAAAAAGCAAAGAAAACCTCTCTGGCAAGGCACTGCTCTTTTTATGGTCATGCTATAACCTGCTTGGCATGGCCAGATTGTTTAGTTTTCAATCTGAAGGTATTTTAGTTTCCCTTGACAAGGAGAACAAAGAGCCCAACAAGCCTGTGTGTGAGCTATCTAGAAACTAATTCCCATGATATTTTAATTTTTTTTTCCATCCTCCGAACTCCAAAGGCTAAAACTACCTATAAATGCCCTGCAAGTATATGCAGAAATACCATGTATCAGGGGGTTTCATTTTCAAGGGGAACACTCATCATTTCTGGGGCAAGCAGAGAGCCCTGCAGTAGTAAGAGCAACGAGGCTGGCACACACCAACTGCTACCTCTGGGAGCAGCGCTCCTTGCTACACAGCCTGTGTGGAGGAGATCTTCCTCCACTGTCATACCAGCAGCTGGTGCATTTGGGTTGTGCACAGCTGCTGAAGTTCAGCCCTCCCCTTGCACAACCCACTTCTGTGTCTGCTCACACCCGCAGAGAGGCTTGGGTAACCAGCGTGCCACCATAGCCAAAGCAAGCTGCGGGAACTGGTCCTGAGGAAACTGTCCTAAGTCAGGGGCTTCAGTCCTGGTTTTGGCAGAGCTTGAAATGCATCTCATTTGTGTGGAGGCACTCCTAGTTAAATGACTGCTCTGCAATGAGTATCTATTGCTACTTTTAAACGACTGTGAGAAACCAACCTTCCTCAGGTATTTCCTTCATTTTTAGGTTGGGCTAAGGGGACATTTTTTAAAACCTCTTAACAAATAAGGAAAATGGTGATTCCTACTAGTGTTCTCAGATATTTGCAAATAACATTATCTCCCTAAAAGTGTTTTGTTCTGTTTCCTTCCTGGCTTCTGTGTGCCAACATTGGTAACAAGGAGAAGACAAAGGACAAGGAAGTGAGAGTTCAGTTGTTCAGATATGAGATCATCCCCAAGGAGAAACAGCCTTTATTTTTGTAATCTCCTTCCTTTTCTCCTTTAACCTATCTTCAGCTTCCCATTTGTCCAGTCACTGTGCGCTGCCTGAAGAAGAAAGAAGCCTTATAGTAGAGTCACTGTTGTGTCCCTCCATCTCTTGGAGTCCCTGACCTTTCCTACAATTTTTTTGTCCTACTGTTAACATAGACTACAGTCAGAAAAACTTTCTGTGGGACCAAGAGGGGAAATAGAAGTTTTTTTAGAAAAAAGCCCTGCTAGGCACTTCCGTATTGGCAGTATTAGGAAGTTTTTAAATCAAATTTATTGTCAACAGTGCAGGTATAGGTAGCAGATACCAAAGGGTGGAAGGAGTGGGGAGACCAAAACCTACTGGAAAAACTACCCATGGGGAGTTCTGATGACTAAAAAAGCTAAGACAAAAGCCAAGCCTTTTGCTCATATGTCTCTCCCCTGCTGAGCAAACCCACAGGATCTGGCAGAGAAATCTGCCCGAAGATGTGGCCAACACTATGGTGGTTGTGGGAAGAAGTGCCACAGAATGCTCCTGAGAGCACCAACGATCTCTTTGATGCTGAGGAAGTATTTAATTGAGGAAGATTGTCAGAAAGTAGGATTAAAAGGCTCTGAAAACCTTTTGAAAGCCTTTGTGCTGTTTCTAAAAAATATTGTGCCTTTTTTCTTCTGTGCTGTCAAACCAACCCTTCAAAAGATGTAGTCATGGAGTAGAAGAGGATTAAAATGCTACTTAAAATCTGTTCTGTTTTCTGTTAACTTGTGCTTAATTTCTGTCTTATAAGGTGCATCTCTGTTATGTTTTGATGCTTTTGCTCCCCAACACTGGGTGTAAAGTTACCCTCACAAAAAAGGAGATTTTAATTGGAAAAAAGCTGCCACATTGAGAAATGAGCAGAATATTTTCAAACTTGTATTAAAGCCATGGAGGTTCCTGTTGCTTTGTCCTTTATCATAATGCATTCGTGCCTACCCTTGTGTCAGCTCCCTTATTGCCAGTGGTGAGAGGGAAGGCCAGCAGCAGGGAGCTGGCACCAAGCTTTGCTGTACCCCTGCAAGTGAGTGCTTCCCCCATCCCTCGGCTTTTAACCCAGCACACACAACAGTACCCCCAAGAAGGACTCTGCCTCAAAGCTTACTTATTTCTCCGTAACAGTGCATTGAATTTCAAAATGAGACACAGATGCTGGCAAATGCCAGTTTTAAGGTGCAGTTACATTTTCTTTGTTACCTGTGGTTTTTTTGTGCCTTGCAACCAGACACCAGCTTTTGAAAGTAGGGGGCAGCCCTGACTTGCTGTACCCCCAGCAAGCTCTGCAGTATCCTAGTCGCTGATGACAAACCACTCTGATCTCCTTATCTTCTGGCAGAATTCTGCTCAAAACCTGTTAAAACGTGATGGAGACTTTCAGGCCATCAGTGGCAGAGAGTGACTGCAGTAGCAATGAGGGCAGGCAAAAAACTGGTGAGGTACCAGGTACAAACTGAAATAGTATATCTCTTTTGTCTTCCTCTTCCTCTTCTTCTTCTTCTCCTTCTCCTTCTCCTTCTTCTTCTTCTTCTTCTTCGATGTAAACTTGGCTTCTGTGTAAACAGTGTCTGCAGCACTGACATCTCCAGCCTGAAGGACTGTAATGCAGAAATGAATCATTCATGAAACACTGTGCTGTATATGCTAAATCTTGCCTGTGTCAAGGTATGTCACTCAAGCTACATACCAAGTAACCTGGATAAAACATGGAAGCAGTGTCTTGAAAGCTATTTTCATTGGAAATAAAATACATGAAACTAGGATGAGCTTGTCACAGCAGAGAGATGAATTCTGCAGTATTCTGGATTTCCTGCATGAATCATTTTGTGTGTCTGTGTTCCTCTTTTGATGATGACTTGGCAGAACAGAAGGAATGAGTTGCACATATTTAAAACTGGTTTGAATTCTGCTCTGAGTTTCCATCAGCATTACAGTTTGTGCAGTTTAGTTATTCAAGTGACAGTGGTTTACATGGAGGATTAGATTTTTTTATTTGATTTTAAGCTTTCTCAAATGGCCTGTCCAGCATCAGGTAATATTTGCGTCAGCAGAGAAACAGAGAGATTATGGTCTTTTGGTTTATTCTAATGGTAATTCTAGTGGTAATGAAATGATGCTGCAGACACGAAAACCGTGATCTGTTGTTTGTGTGACCCTGTCTATGACCAGGGTTAAAATACCTCATTTTACAAAGAAACTAGACTATCCGAAAGGGCAGAACACACAGAGACCAGATTGTTAAAGATACCATAGTAGATTATTAGATCCGTCTTGTAATTGTTCACCCAAAGGGAAAATTATTTGAAACCACCTCTGCAGACACACAGCCATGTTTTAAACCAGCTATCACTGTCCTGTCCTCTGAAGTTTGTACCAAGGAACAGAGATGAGATCAGCTTCTCTCTTGTTGCATCCTGAAAAGACTTGGTTTAACACACCTAAATCTGAGCTGCCTCTGAGTCTCTGTAGTTATGATGTGTTTATTTTATTGGACTGTCTATGTATTTTTGCTGCCAAATTCACAGAGATCTCCATGATACAGAGAAGTTTGCGGCAACCATAGTCGCAGTGCTTTGGTCAGGCTGCCTCATGCACTGCCTTGTGTGTGCAGCCTTTGTCCTGAGATTCAACTTCGAACTGAGGAAACTGCTGAGGCAGTGGTCTCTGCTTGGCCAGGAAGGACCACGTTCTCCTCCTCATCTTCACAAAGCTCTCCCCCAGACATGAGTTCCTGTGATTGCTCTGTTGGGAAATCTTGGTTTGCACCTACCACTCATGGCGGTTGCAGTACCTTCCACTTTCCATGCAGTTTTCAACTCCTGAAAATGTGCTACAAAATACATACTAATTCCAAAGAAAGACACTTCTTTTGGTATAGTCTACTAAAGGTGTATAGTCTTTTTGTAACATTAGATGTCTGAAAACACAAGCAGCTTAGCACAGCCATGGCTCCAGACAACCGGATTCAGATGGTGCATCTTCCACTGTGCTAGCTGGGAAGTATCAGACTCTTCTCCTGGAGAAAACAAAGGAAAACTCAAAGCTAGGCTTGGCTTTGGTACAGTCCTGGACAAGGCTTTTTGTGCTCTGTGTGGAAAAGCCCCTGACAGGGACTGGAAAGGTGCCCAACCTTTGGTGCTGCAAGGAGGATGACCTGACCCAGGAAGCTGCTGGTGACAGGTGGCAGTGGCGGGTGGATCTGTCTGGGCTGGCCAGTGGCACAGAGTGATGCTCTCCAGAGGGGGATTTGGCTTAGGAAGTGTTTTGATTTCCTTTTCTTTTCCTGGTGTGGATGTACAGCCTGAGATATTACAAAGTTACTTTTAACAGAAAAAAAATGTGCCTCTTTCTAACACTAATGCGGGCACTTGGCTGCTCTGGGCTGTCACTTGAAGCATGAGTGGGCGAGGTTAGACTGTGTAACACGGCTCTACATCACCAAGTTTTTCCAACAGTTTACCTGATCAATATTCCAGATTCAAGTTTCTGTAACTGCCTGTAGAGAATCTATTTTAGGCTTATCTATTTCAACCAGCTCAGCAAGTGTTTCAGAGCTTTCTTAGGCATTATCAAGCTGGGATTCTATTTTTTAAGGAAAAAAGAAAAAATGTCATTCCATCTCTTTAAGGAAATTGGGTCCCAGTTGCTGCATAGGTTTCAAAGTAATTTCCTTCTCTTCCAGACGTAGACGATGCCCTAACAATACCTCTAACACTCAAAGAAACTGGGAACTGGCAAACCCACTGCTGCCAGCAGGGACTGAGGTTGTAAGGGGTCTGAATGTGTGAAGATCCAAAAGCAAATGAAGTAAGAGGCCTGAACTCTGGATGCTGGAGCTACAAATGCTTTTTATTTTTGCTGGTGCTCCCATGGCTCTGCTTCCCCATGAAGCAAGAACGCAATGTTCAAAGAAAAAAAAATCTTCAAAAGAGGCAGAGGTAGACAGTGGACTCAGACCTGAAAGGGAAACATCATAGAAAAGAAGAAGCTGGCATGGAGCCTGTTTCCAACAGAAGGGTTTCACAAGCAGTCATCCAGGCTGCCCCTTGCCTCACTTGTTTTCCTGACTTGCTTCTAGCCTTGTAGAGCCTGATTTGAAAACAGCAGTCTGCAAAAGGCTGTGCAGAGCCCCTAACTTGCATGTCTGATAGCTGGAAATGCCAGATTTTCAGGGTATTCACAGTAATTGAGGATTTAACTGAGCCCTGCTGTTGTACATGAACTTTTGAGTGCAGCCTTGGGCAGTTATCAGGGCTTTTTCTCATCTGTGGATCATTTTGTGTCTCCAACCATAGCAGACTGCTCAATGGGATTAGTATATGAATGATTCTTAAAAAGGACTTGACAAGTTAGGGTTTAACCTCTACCTCCCTGTCTGTAGGCAGAGATCAGAGGCGGTATTTTTGGAATGGCCTTTTCACACCCTCTTACTGTGAGTGAAGATTTAAAGCAAGGATGTTTAGTCAGCCGACCTTACCTTGTCCTCTCCCTAACACAGACATCTTTAAATGGCCATCCCGGTTTTAATATGCACAATCTTTGTAACATGCAGGCACCATGAAAAAAATTGGCAGAGCTTGAGGATTGTCTGCAAGGCATAATAGCACACCCAATAGCTCTTACATGGAGGTGACTTGGTGTTTCTCTACTGAATTGCCTCATGCCAGAGATATGTACCCTCATGTGTTTTGAGTTGGAAAGGTTTCCAAATTAAACTCAAAGCAGATCCAGGTCAAGTCAGAAAAAAATGTTTGGCTAAAGAGCCTAAAAATATAGTCATGGTTTTGCCGCTCTCCTAGCAGAATAGCACAATTAATGGAAAGTAGCAAGGATTTTTCCTGCTCAGATAATGGAAGCTTCATATAAGACCCCATGTGTTCCAATGACATAGAAATTGTGGAGAGAAGATAAGAAATGATTCCTCATTCCCACTGGGTAACTATGGGTTTTCATTCAAATTGCTCTGCTCCTGTTGAGCAATACCTCTATTTGGAAGAGGCTATTCAACATCTAGTTAGTAACAACTGCAGAGCATTGTCCCATGTGAATGCAAATGAATGTATCGGAAATAGAAAAAGGTTTTCAGAGTAATATCCTAAAACAATCACTGCAAGCAGGTACACAGTGAGCAAAGGTGGAGAGCAGGTGCTGCCTGATCCTGATGGTGTGCCTGGGATTCTTGCATGATTGTGCACAGTGTCTTTCCCTCTTGCACAAAGCTTATTACCATATACCTATGGTGTATATCAATCCACTGTCACTATATTTGAGTATTTTAGCATATTTAATTCAAAGATCTGAAAACATGCAGTGTAATGCTTAGAAATGCTTTTCATCCTCACAACCAGCACTGCTGCCTCAGGTCTCAGGTGCACCCAAGCACGAGTGCTGGAAACTGTGGGAACAGTGCTTGCCTCCTTCTCCAACTAACAGCCTTAATGACAAGTTCCTTAATGACTTCTAAGTAATTCTGGAGAACAACTTTCACCTACAAGGGCATAAGTTTGCACTTGACTCTAGCATTTAAGGGTTAGACCTTCATGTTACAGTTACACTATGCTCAAGTCTTTGCTTCAGGAGAATCCAACAGCTTCTGTAAACATAAGAGTGTAGAATTGGGCTATCCTGGAGAACATGAGGGTAATACATTAATGAAGTACTTCAGGGAGGGAAGGATGTGGTTTCTGAGAGTATTAAGAGAGTATCATTTATATGCTAGCAGAAAAACTATATAGAATCCTACAGTGAAGTAGCTGAGCCTAATTATAAATTGATGATCACTGCCCATGGAGGATGAGAGGACGCACCTACCCGATGCTTGAAAGAAAGAGCTGGGAGCTAATGTTATCATATATTTTTTATATTACACCAGACCTAGTCAAAGCAGAAAAGGTGCTCCTGATATTTTGGTACCCTGCAAATACACATGGATGTATTCCTGATGCTCAGAGCCCAGGACTTAAATAGGATTAAGATGCAACAGGAAAGAAGGAGAAGGAAGCAATAGCAAGAATGTAGTAATGTTGTTTGTATTGGTTAATGGAACATCAAGACTTCCAAATATTTTTTAATGAGATCCTAATGAATCATTGAACAGTCATCCCACCCCGACCAAGTCTGGGGAAGCACTGCTCATACCCACAGGGCACTTCTGGGCTGTGGTCTCCAGATATCCTGTCTTTTCCTAAGAACATGGCACCATGACAGTACTCTTTAGCATATGGGGGTGCTTATGAGAGTGGGACGAAGAGCACTGACATNAAAAAAAAAAAAAAAGGTCAGAAGTTAATATGCAGAAACAAATAGAAGAAAATCTTTTTTTTTCTTTAATGTAGTATTTCCCTCAATACTTCTTTTTTCATAAACAAACAGTCCTATAAATAAATTCATCTTTTTCACCTTCAAGTGTAGAAAAAAAGGCTGTCATTGACCTTCTTTTCGAACCTGTGAAATACATTCAGTAAGTTCTCTAGAGAAGAGAACTTATTATTTTCTCTTTATGTTTGTTTGCTAATTTATCTCTTAATATAAAATACTGGCCAAGTTGTACATACAGAAAACCTGATTAGGATAGGATAAGCTGCTTTGTATTAAAAGAGATGGCTGAACACCATTAATACAAAAAGGCCTTTTAGAAAGGTATCAGTAGATTAGACTGATAAATAGATTTTGTATTTTTGAAACTCTCAAAATCTGCTCTGCAAGAAAACTTGCTTGCCAAATTGTTCCAATGCAGGAAGGACAGTCAAATTCATAAATGAAGACACTACAGTGGACCATGAACTTAATTTCAGCATCTTTCTGTTAACTGTTTAGAAAAGACCACAATGTTACTTGGTAATATTGTATTAGGTTGCTTTTGCCCTTCTATTTGCAGTTTTATCTAATGCAACTACATTTCTGTCTTCCTTTTTCCCCCAGTCTTTCATGAAAAAAAGCCAAGTGCTAACACAGAAGTTGTGGGTAGCAAGCTTCTGAGGCTGGAATAAACTGTCTTTCTAATACAAAGGCACAAACATAGTAGGAAACATTCAATTCCCTTCAATTTCCCAGAACAGCAAATGTAGCTGCTTGGCCTTGTATGCTCCTCTTAGATTGCCTGACCCCCATTAAATTGCATTGCACTCAAGCAAGTTGGAGAGAGATTGTCTGACGTGTCCTCACAGAAAGGAGGTGAGTGGTCCATGAGGCTGCTGAAGGAAAAAGAGCTACTAGCAGATAATAATGTATGTGCTTGATTTACTAGTCTGAGTACAAATACAAATATTTGCTAAAAGCATTCTCAAACCCTCAAACCAACTGATTTATTGTAAGAAAACATTTTGGATAGAGTCAGAGAGACTAGAATTTATTCCCAGGAAATTAATTACAAAATATAAAAATGCTAGGCACTAAAGGGAGCTTGGTTGATGGCACAAGCTCCAAACGCCTCCCCCAGTAAGCCTACACTTGTTGTGAACCCCTATGTGCTCTCTCTGCATGTGTTGCCTGCAGAAACCATTGGGGTGGGGGTAGTTCAGATTCCACATCTTACCTTTTGGATCTTAGCAGATCACTGAAAAGCAGTGAATATGCACATGTTTAACATGCTGAAATTAATCTCCCGGAGGCCAGGAGATGCCTCCAGACCAACTGTCAGATGTTACAAGCTTTCAGCTCCTGAATGCAAGTGAACTCCCTCTGAGCAAACAAGAAAAAGAGACAATCAATAATGCACAGAAAATAATGAATAAAAGATCATCAGATGTATCAGTGATTCAAAATCACTTGAGCTCTTCTTTAGTATTACTGGGCTGAAGTGCTTGAAGAATGATTTGAGTTCAGTGACCCAGACTGGTATCTCTGCCAACATTTACTTCATTAAAAAAAGCAATGCAGCAGGAATGGTGAGATGAAGCACTGCACAGCTGGGTACAGGGGTTTCAGCCCCACAGCTTTTCCTGTCCTTTCAGCTCAGCTATTTACCTATTGTAGTCCATACGTAACTTTTATATGATTGAACATATGTTCACACAAAACCTGCTAACTCTCATTAACCAGAAACTGGGACACACTTGGTCCTTTCTTCTGAGAGTCCTGTCTGTGGTTTCCAACGAGGTGCTCCAGTTGCTGCTTCCAAAATGACTGAGAAAAGCAAATATATGTGTGACTCTGTGCGTGCCACAAGTTTCTAAGGCGTCTGTACCTCCTGAAAAAAGAGGGTTGAATATTCCTGCTCTGTACTGTTCCTGTCAGCCCAGGAAGCTGGCACATTTCAATCTTTCTACTTCAGTGACAGTGGTTTTGCCTATCTCAGGTAGAACTTGCCTGGCATGCTAAGCAATATGTGCTGTCAAAACATCACATCTGATCTTTCCATAGGAAGTTTGTAGCATGTTGCATGGAAGCAGCTGTTTCTACATTTCTTTCAATGTGCTAAGTGACAGTAATGGATGCAGAGCCTAAAGCGGTCAACTTTCTAAAGGTGAGGTAGTTTGCAATCTGTCACTGGTGACAAAACCAATTTCAAGTAAGAACAGCAACGCTACACAGAAAAGGACAGGAGGGACCTCTACAGCTTGTTAATCCAATAATGGCAAACTTGTGACAGTTGTGTGCTTTTTACTTTTGCAGCAATCACCTGCAGGACTTGGAGCAGTTAAAGAGTATTGAAACAGAAGAGCTGCCCCCAGTCCCAGATTGAGGCTTATTAACTCACTGTGTAGTGCCACAGTGAGCCAAAGCAGGTGAGCCCTGGTCACTGCGCGGTGCCACAGCTGCTCTGCGCTGGCGCACCCTTCTCCCACTCTGCTCGTGTGCAGGGGCTGCGGGGGCCTTACAAGTAGCTCAGACACTGTGTAGTAACTCTTAGGTACCTGCCCTTGCCATGAAATACAGAACCCCCAGGTGATAGCTGCTTTCCCTGCCTAGTCCATAAGGACAAGCACACTAAAACAAAGCCTAAACCAGTCAGCGTAAGAATCAGGGAGCCAGCAGAAAAGATGTTTGCATCCATGCTCTCTAGCGTATAATTACCTGTATGAGGGCTGTAGAAATTCCATCCAGGTGAGATATGGAGCTCACAGCCTGCCCTGGAGGTTGTTTTCATTTGGTTTTAAATTATTGAAATGTGTTCATTGCTTGCTTTCATGCTGTGGGAGGAATTGCTATGTAAGAACCTAGTTAGTATCGATGCACAGGGAGTGGGGACTTGGTCTGGCACCTTCCTCTGCCTAAAAATGTTTAAAGCATTTTTTGCACAGGCAGCCTCACCTTAAACATCTTTAGGTCTCATGGATGTTTTGCCACAAAAGAGATGCAAGAAGAATGTGGCACCAAAACAGGCACAGGTCTAAAGGACTGAGGGCAGTCAGCCTGGAGGGACAATTCCTGCTTCAGAGAATAGCATAAAATCCACAGACAAACAGTCACTCGAGTAAAACCCAATAATTTGAACCCTGCTTAACTCAGTTTTAAAGCACCCAAGACCTTACTTGGATTTAACCATGAAATTCAGAGATTTCACTGAAAATAATCTGTGCATATGCATGAACTTCCATATTGGCAATCATTGGGCAAAAAAAATCAGTAAGTAGTGCTCTAGTTGTGGTTTTAGCTGGCATATTAGCTATTGCCCTCAAGACAAAGGAGGGATTAAAGAAATCTGGACCCTGACAGTGAACCATCTGCCTGCAACCCCCTATATGACCTGATGAGGCAGGGAAAAAAAACGTGTCTTCTGCCTCAAAACAGAGAAGGGTGAATACAAACGGTGTGCTCTTGGAATAAGAAATCAGGAGGGTTTCTCATTCTTCTGGCTGTCCTTGGAAGATGCAGAGGTCATTACCTTCCACCACCACAGGAAAAGATGAATTTTGGACAAGGAAGGTTGCCAGTTGGCTGCAGCACAGGAGGACAGAAGTGGTGTCACTCACCTGCTGGAGACAGGAGGGGAGAAAATGAGTGTCTTTCCCTTCCTTGGTGTCTTTGCAAGCACTTGTGTAGCTCTTTGTCATAAAAACAGGCACTGCTCACTAGAAAAATATCTTACAGTGTGACATATTTCAGTTCTTGGTTGCTGCAGTCAGCAATGGGAGTGAATACTTTGGGTGATGAATCTGAAAGCTACTCCTGGCAACTCCCATTGCAAGCATGGGAAACCAAGGACCCTCAAAATCTTTCATGAGATTTGAGACATCAGGACTAATAGGAGAGTGGGAAGGGAAGGAAAATCTCTAGGAAGGATTCATAAGGTCTGGGAGGTTTTACTTCTGATGGTCTGTCTATTCCTTGGTATTCACGAGTAAACAAGCTACATCTACTTCCTAAATAGGCCTTCTAATAATTTCTGTGTGCTAAGTATTCTCAATGTCTCCCATTCCTGAGAATTACTGTTTAATTTCAGAAAACAACAAATAATGAATTTCAGATTTTTGCAAGATTTCTGATTATTCTGTAAAAAAAAATGCATTTATTGGCATGCCTTTGACATTTTTGGAAATCCTGCACCTAGAGCTGTACCACCATTACATGGCTTCTGCCTTTTCTTAAATTTCCATTTCCAGGTTCTAAGCCTCCTGTCTTCCACATAATGTGATACAAAACTAAAGTAAATGAAAAATAGTTAATAAAACAAATTAATAGAATGAAAGGAGCTAATGATAAAGGGTATTTTAATTCAGTCACTGAAAATGATATTTATTGGACCCCTTTTTAAACAGATGGCTGCCCTATCACCATGTGTCTCAGTTAGGACCACTTCAATTGCTATCTAAATTCAGATGGGCAAGCAGTGTCTACCCTAAATACCTGGGCAAAAGTTCAAATCTCTTGAATGGATATAGCCTTCTCACAGGAAGACATAAAATACTAATTGATTCTTTGAAATTAAAAAAATAATTAAAATCCAGATTTCCTTTACTATTTGTAGCCACCAGAACATTAATTTACAGCCTGCACAACAGATGACATCAGTCATCTGTTTATATTATGCTCAAATATCATGTCCAATAGATTACTACGTATTTTATCATTATTGATTTAATAAAAGCCCTTTTGCAAGACAAGTAGTGCTCACTACTGATTTTTACATAGATCATCCCATGTACATGCAGAAAACATGTTCTTTTTTTGTTCTTTTTGATGCCTTTCACTCCGTGACTAGAGAAAACCAAAACATTTAGCCAGTCTCTCTTCTCCTGCCTCTGCAAAGCCCTTAGTCTGCACAGGAGGTGTTCTGCACGTGTATTAAGCTCTACTAAATCCTTAGCTTGGAATAATATTGGAATAAGATTTAGTCTAGCTTTCAGATGAAAGACTGCAAGGTAGACCTGGCTGAGGAGTGGGAGGTGGTCAGTTGTAATGAGAGGCATGGTGGAGAGAAAGAGATGAGGAAAAAAACAATGGAAACAAGAGAGGGAAGACTCTAGAACTGTACTATTTTTAATCAGCACAAAGCCCCCCAAAAATTTAGTGGATAAACACTGTAACATATGTTAAGGAATTTTTTTTTCAACTAGAAACAAAACTAAATAGCAGGAAATCTTTGCTCGATGATGCTGGCATTCATTTTAAATATTGACTGGAATCCCATCTAACTGGTTTCAAATCAGTCATTAGGGGCATTTAAACAACTTTCCCACTGTCACCGAAGTCTAGGAGGCAGCAGGAACTACATCTCCTTCATCTTTAAAGATCCCTAGGGACAATCCAGCATCAATGGGGAAATGGTCCACACTGTTGCATCGAAGCATGGATCCCACCATCAGTCCTTTCACAGATTGCTTACTTGAAATGTAACTGTTTGTCTGAGTGGCTCAAGGCAAATTAAAAATCTCAGGCCTCTGGTTAAGATAAGAATATGAACAAAAGTACCATTGCAGCAACTTTTGAGAAGAAAATGTCATCCAAGTATCAGCTCTAATAGTGAAAAGAAGTCCTGTCTTAATCAGAAACTTTCCTGCACTGAAGGAAAGGCAAGGTACATGCAATAACACAAGCTTAAGGGAATCTGAGAAATCTTATCTACCTCACATGTATACTTTATGAGAAAAATACTAAACCTTCACTTGAAACCTTCCTAAAGAGCTAGGATTTTAAATAGAGACTGTTTATAAAACAATGGATCAATTACATGAATTAAGGGATACACAGTATCTGGCAATATATTGTCTTTCTTTAATCTCAGCAAACTCATGGGTTTATACCTTTTAAAGCTAAATCTTCTCTTATCTGTGCGAACGATGGGTACTCTGTGCTATGAAGTCATTTTTTTCTTACAGGAAAACAATTTTCCTTAGTATGTAACTGAACACTTGGAAGATCTGTAACATGACTAAAAGCAGAGGATCTTTTACAAAATATACATTCTCTACTTGAAAACCTCAGTTGAAGGCAAATGAGAAATATTCTGAAAATCTGATTCAGAAGGTAACCCTTCTTTTAAAAAAATATCATTTTCAAAATATTTAACTTTTGTTTCCTTATGGGAATGTAAGCCCAATATTAAGTTTCTTCTTCTTGAATGAGTAACTCTTTTGACTGTGATCTAGTCAGCTTCTGAACTAAATATTTCAAATTTGAAAGCCTGACTAATGCATATAAGCTGCACACATACACTGGAATCCTATCTTCTATGTGCAGTTTTCTTCCTGATAGTTGTTGTCATATAATCACAATCTTGCTGTTTAGGAAACTGAGGCAGAGGGAAGTAACAGTATTTGTCAAAGAATGCATGGCAAATCACTGTTTGTAAAAATACAGGAGGCCAGCATTGTCACATGTTCATGAACCTTCTTCACAAATGGTAAGCTCCATCCTTGCTTATTTGCTCTTCATTTCACCCAGACTCAAACAAAACCCAGTTTATTACAACAGGTCAAATATTTGTGAAGATCCATAGCAATATTTCCATAAGTGGTGTGAAGACACAGATATGCATCAGAAATAACAAAATGACCTCAATACAATTGGAAGCTTAAAGCTAAAACCACCTAAAGGTTAGAGCAGTGCTTGGCTCTGCAAAGCTGCGCAGGCAGTTTACAGACTCTCTAATGAGCAATTAGCAATTCCTGCATTATTTATTCCTAGATTGTTCTGCTATTTCCAGAGAGCATAGAAATAAAAAGTAAGTCTCCTGACACTCAATGAAGCTGTGGCTGGAGGTGATACCAAAAGTCTGCCTGTAGTTATTCTGAGGGATTTCACCACACGCTCATGTGATGTGATGTGACAAACAAATGCATTGTACGACCCCCTCAGAATGTGAAATTTTGAAGCATTTGTTTATACTGACAATTAAATTTGCAGCATATCAGCATTCCAGCTGATGAAATGTTGAAATGATGAAATCTGCCACTGGCACGTCTTTAGGGTGAGCTGAACAACTCTAGGATCCACAGACTACATTTATTGATTACAATGCAAGGTTAGACATTAGACCCATATGTAATCTACACATGGGCACCTTTTCAGTCTCAGGAGAGTAAACCAGATGGAGAGAATTGTATTCAAATGTACATTTGTGTAAGAAAAAGACTTTTATTTCCATCTAAATTTATGCAAACACAACTGATGTATTTTTAGTTGTAAATGTCCTTAATTCCCCTGCTCTTCTTATGGAGAGAGTGAATTTATCAGGGATGTAAAATATCAAATGTGAATTCAACTAAAGGGGTTACATGGTAATCTCTAACATAGTTATTTTATCTGCATCTTCATGAGCAAGAGTTTGGCAAAAGATGTAGAATCCAATTCAAGAAGCAACTAAAAATTTCCCTAGTGAAGAAGTCAAATTGAGCCCAGCTTTGTAGGAGAAAACTTCCTATAGAAAGGAAAAAAACTGCACTAGGATGAACAGCACATTGAATGCTCATGAAGAAAAGGGATTACTTTTACATGCAACCACTGCTGCATATATTTCTACAGCAGCTGATTTTAATGACTATTACATGGAAGCAGTAATTCATTCTAGGGTTACAAATTACCTCTTCCATGTGAGAATTGTTATCTAACCACGTTTGATATACCTGGCAGAGGTAGACAAGGGCATAATTTGACCAACAGATGCTTCAGTTGTGTATTGTAACTAAGCCTCAGAAAGCATTGTGACTTAACAAAATCTCTTGGGGTAACAAAAGTATTTTTCATGTTGCCTCTGTGAAATAACAGCTTTTCTACAGGGATTTTTGATTCTCTTTGGACTCTGTATACATATAAGTAAAATGCAAATAATGCAAGAACATTTAATACAGCATCAAGTCATGAGCAAAGCTGTGAAATTTGCTGCTGTTTATTGGCAGTGGACAGTCGATGATGCCAAGGCCTATATCCACTGTCTGGTCTGGACTTGAATTTGAGCATGGATGCTGGTAACGTTGTTTACTTCTACTCAGTTCAGTGTCTCGTGTCAGATTTAGGTCAAACACTCCATTAAATGGAAGAAAGAGAGAGAGAGACTGTAACAAACACCTCACTTATTAATAAAGATCTGACTGGAATTCAGAGGCAGAAATGACACTGAGAAAGGACAACACCAGAGAGAATTTTCAGAGACTTAGTCTGGTGTTTCTCACTTCAGGTACCATTTAGCCAGCTAAGAGCAGACACTGATAGCTCTCACAGCATGCCAGGCAAATGTAGACAGAAACAGAAAACAGTGTCTTAAATGGAAGCCAAGAACCATTAACTCTCTAAGTCAGATTAAACTGAGTGTGGAGAAGTATCGAAGACATAATTAAAATATCTGTAAAAAGGGCAGGAAGAATTACCAGTCACCAGGACACAAATATTTTTCTTCCTTTAACCCAGGTCCTTCTAAACATGGCTTTAGACACAGAAAAGTGAGTGTGTATAAGGAGTCCAGGTCTAGGCTAGGAGGAATTATTGTAAGAAATGTTCACTGGAGTTAAACTAGTATAGATTTTTTCATACCAATTAGATGCACTCATTCTCCTTATCTGACTCTCTCAAGAGCATTTGCCAACCCGAACTCTGTCCACTCCATGAATTAAGGCATTATTGTATTATTTTTGTTGCAATGCTTCCAAAAATGCTCTTTTTTTAGAAGGCCATATTTGCTCCTAATAAATGTATGCAGTCATTACTGTGTCCTCTATTTGTGACAAAAAGTAACTGCAGTTTTAAAAGCGGTAAGAGAACAGGAATGCCTAGGGAAAATTGTGGGCATTATATGAACAAGTAAGTATGCCCCAGCAAAATGTCAAGCATCACTGTACTAAATGAAAATGCTGGATTTTTACTCTAGAAACCATAACCAACCTTCTCTGTGAACCTACAAAAGACTTAAACCTACTTTGCTGCCTGTTCATAACTGAAGTAACAAGCTCAACCCTAATCTGATTCCTCATGTTCCTTGTATTTCCAGTGAGCAGTTATGCACTGCTTATGAATTTTTCCTACGTCCCTTTTTCTCTTTACTCAAAATAGACAACCAGTCTTTGTTATTTATACAATTTCTCTTTAGATAGTCTTTTAATTCTACACTGAAAAATTGCTTTTTCAAATTTCTCTTAGAACCAGAACAGCAGTCATTTCCTATTGCTGACATTGTTTTCATTTTGTAGGGATCTGAATGACTCAGCATCACATTCTTTACGATTAGGAAATGTTTTGCAATTTCACTTTACGATATATCAGTAAAATTTTATGTTTCCCTTAATGTGCCCTCCTGAGATGGGCTTGCCATAAAACTCATTCGTGTGCCGCTGCCATAGCTCTTTTCCTGATTTTTTGCCATTGCTCAACACACATCACTAATGTAAGCCCCATTAACTCTTACTCCCTCCTCAGCTAAGAATCTGACTAAAAAGCAAAGACTGAAATCCATTTCTAAGTTAGGAAGAAAATAACTGCTTGGAAAAAATTAGAGGAAAAAAAAGCAGCAACAGCCGTTGCAATTACTATATGAAATTAAGAATTTTACAAATGCAAGAAGTACAGATTATATCTTACTTAAGATGGTCAGCACATTTTAGTTCAGAAGTACTGGGCTTGTGCTTGTTTCTCCTAAATTTTTCTATCAATGCAAATGTATGACTACGCCTGTCCCCTTATTGTGTCTGTATTCTCAGCACCTGCCGCACTTCTATCCCATTTCCTCTTGACAGAGTCAGATACTGCTTCTGTCTCTGTTTCACTGTGCAGTTTATGTGGCAGATATGTCTTACTCAGTGCATTTTCAGCATCCTGTTGTTCTAACTTATCTCCAGAGCACCCGGGACCAAGAAAAAATAAGAAAGGGAAAGCAAAGAGAGGTGCTAGAGGGTGATGTGTAATGGCAGGAGAAAACCAGTTCAATGCAAATGAAAAGGAACTGATGCAAGTAAGATTGCAGGGTGATATAGGTGGGACATAGAAGCTTAGCAGAACATGGGTAAAGATTTGGACTTTAGCCCCTGGTCCCAGGGACTGCTTTATAATTCACAATCACAGTATAAAGACAAACAACAACTCTTATTGATAGCAAGGAATTTCAGGTAAAGAGGACTGTGCAAAGGCAAAGCTACGGCTTTGAATCTTCTCAGGCAGGTAAGGGCACTGAGCCGAGACTTCCATACTTTCAACAAGTGCTCTAACACTGACCTAGAGAAGAAAAAAGAATGTACTAACAGATTTGAAAGAGGTTATACGTATTATGGAAAGCTAAACCTCAATTCTGGAACTACCTAACATTTCAGGAACACTTAGTTTGGATCATCCTAGCAGGACCTATGCTCTGAGCAGCTTTACCCTATCAAGACTGATATTCTTTCTGGACATGCTGAAGACCTTCTGCCACTTTGGGAACTTTAAAAGGAATATGGCAACTTTTCTGGACTTGAGTTTTTTAGGATTTAATTTGGATTTATGTGTCAGAAATTCCCTAAGTTATTCTTTAACATCTCAGTTCATAACTATACAAGAAATCTTATTTAAATTCTCTGGATTTTGATGCAACCAATATTGCAATAGTTCCTATACTTTTTTACACTTTGGATTGGCAGCATTTCATGCCATCAGATATTTATGGGGCAGGCAGAGCTTTACTGATGTTTCTGAGCTAGTTTTCAGAATAGGCGCCATATGTCTTAAATATTGATGATTAATAATAGAGATATACAGATTTGTTTTCATTTTCCAAAAGTCCTAAGGTTAAAAATAGCAAAATTTCCTTCACATACCAGACCAAGAATCACATTTTCTGTTTGCTCTCTAAGAGCAATAACACATAGAAGATTTACTCACTGGTTTACCCATTGTCTCAGTTGTTCCCACCTTTCACAAGGTGGCCTTAAAATAGAACTCAGATTCTGATTTATTCAGGAAAAATTAACATAAGATGTAAAATTTTTTAGTAACACTAATGGTATTTGAAGATCCAGGCAGAAAATCAAGCACTCAATTTTAAAATGAAGCTAAAATTTAAAGGAACATAAACCAACAAAGTTAACAGTTAAATTTTTATTTAGCATTCACTTTCTAATATTTGTCCAGTGATAATAACATTTGTGAGTTTAACTGTATTCCCACAGTATTGAAATAATGTATATTTTTTTTTGTCTTGCAGAAGAAGCACAAAAGGTCAGCCACCATACTTCCAGGTCAAAATTTCTCCTGACTCTTGTTCTCTTCACACAGAAGCTGGTTTAAAACACTGCTCTGTTTGAGAGCTTTTAGACTGGATACATCTTCACTTACAACAGGCACTTCTTCACTCTGATCCTCGGTGATCGCATCTTCACTGTCTGACAGCGTACACAGGAGTGTATCATTTTCATAGGTAGGAAAATAATACCTGAAAGCAACAAGACATGATTAGTAGACAGTCACACATTTTGTTTGAGAGGCTGAGATTAGAATTTTAAAAAAGGAAAGATGAGCCAGTCTGGTAGTCTGGAATGACAGTAAACAGCACACCCAAAAAATCAAGTGGTATGCACAGTGTAGAAGAGTCATGGAGAAGAGCTGACAACACACAAGCCCTTCTTCCTATTTCTTCCCCACATGATGTCACAACAGAGACTACAGATGAATATTTGTCCTGCAACAAATGCTGAACGGAGGTGTTTGAGTTAGAACACTCCCTGGGCTCTACCACCCAGTAGAGAGCATCATTCCCTGGACCCACACAGCCTACTTAAGAATCTGAACCAGTGTTTTCTTACACTCTTTATTTTCCATGGAAAAAACTATGGGCAAACAACCAACTTGTTTTGATGCCTAAAGTTAGGTAGACATCATGCATTTACCTACATTAGACACGCAAAAGAAGGGGTTTGACTTGGTTCTAGAACAATTTTGCAACAGCAAAATTCCCTAGTATACTGACTTGTAAGTGCAGATCCCACTTATAGGGACACTGTGTCCTGGATGCAACCAGAAGAGCAGAATCCCATGTTCATTTTATCTCTGTATAGAGATTTCTAATTCTGACAAGTTTTGAGACCATTTATTATGTTATCTGGGCCAGCAGAGTTAGGGAGCTCAGGGCACTGTCGTGTTGGCAAAGTCCCCAGAACTTGGAACTTACTGTTTCATAGAAATTATCAAGTAAAAGTATAAATGCTGGAAGAAATGTATTTGCCCTTACTGTGGTTGATCCCATGTAGACTTGGCTGGCAGGAGTGCAATGTGTTTAGTCTCTTCCATATGACTTATCAATCCTCCTTTGGATTGAAACTTCTCCTGGCAGTTGTAACAACGACAATGATGGATTTCTCTTCTGATGAAATTCACTAGCTTTACTTGCTGATAGAAGTTCAGACCTGGGAGAGATGGTAGCAAACAAGCACTTGGGCAACATAAGTTTTAATTTAAAAATGCTTTCTTGGATTAAGCATAAGGATTGACTAGAGTTTACTGAAGACCAGCACTGCCTGAATGCTGTACCTTAGCAAATTAACTGAATAAGTGCTTACTCCTAGCTGCTGGGAAACTAACCCTTCATTTACTGCAAAAACTGCAAACATTTTGCTTCCTCTCTGTCGAAGTCTTTAGGCTTGGTGTCAGTTCAGGAAGAGGCAAGTAGGTTGAGGAATATTGGGGAATGAGGGAAAGACTGACTATTGGCATTGTACCCTGGCTTCCCTGGGACAGGCCCAGCAGGCAGACAGGATGCATGGTTTGGAGGATTCCCTGCCCTCCCCCTGCCTGCCTGAGCACAGTGACTTAAGGGACAGGGTGACAAGCGGTGACAAGTCCCTGCAGCAGACCCATCTTCTCTGTGACTGTCCCACCTCCCCCGGGTTAACAGGTGTGAGCCCCTGCAAGTGGAACCCAGCAGTGACGAGGACAATGGTTCAACCAGCATGGAGGTGCCACTGGGGTTTAGTCAGCCTATGTCCTGCAAAAAACCTGCCCACATAAAGGAAAAAAAGACAGGTCATTGCCACAGAAGGCTCCCTGCTGGAGGGAACGGAAGGCCCAAAATGCCAACCAGACTCACTTCTAGGGGAAGTCTGCTGCTTCCTTGGGGCCCAGGTTAAATGTGTGATGAGAAACTTCCCTACCCTCATGGGTAATTATCTGTTAGCGATTTTTCAGGTGGGCAGTGATGAAGTTGCAACAAAAAGTCAAAGGGCAATCAAGAGAGACTGCAGGGCCTTGGGACGACCGGTTAAGGGATCAGGAGCACAAGTAGTATTTTCCTCTGTCCTTCCAGTTGCAAGGAATAATGAGGGAAGAAACAAGAAGAGCCAGCAGATCAATACCTGGTTTCAAGCCTGAAGAAGGAAGAATTTGGGGTTTTAGATCATGGGTATGTCAACATGACCCCAGGCCTGCTGGTGACAAACAGGGTACACCTGTCTCAGAGGGGGAAAAGGATCCTTGCACAGGAGTTAGCAGGGCTCAATGAGACACCTTTAACTAGATTTGAAGGGGTAAGGGATAAAACCAGGCTCGTTAGAGATGAGCCTAGGTCAGGATGCCAGTGTGTTATGTCTGACAAGGCGAAGTGTTGGGTCACACAACCCCATGCAGGGTTACAGGCTGGGGGAAGCTGCGCGGTAGAAAAGGACCTGGGAGTGCTGAGTGACAGCAGCTGAACATGAGCCAGTGTGTGCCCAGGTGGCCAAGAAGGCCAGTGGCATCGTGGCCTGTATCAGCAAGTGTGGCCAGAAGGACCAGGGCAGGGATTACCCCCCTGTTTAGCCTGGAGAAAAGAAGACTCAAGAGTGACTTAATCGTTCTCTACAGCTACCTGAAAGGAGGCTGAGGCCAGGCTGGGGTCAGTGTCTTTTCCCAGGTAACAAGTGATAGGGGGAGGTTTAAGTTGGGCATTAAGAAAAATCTCTTCACCGAAAGGCTTGTCAAGCCTTGGCACAGGCTGCTCAGGGAAGCAGCTGAGTCACCATCCCTGGAGGTATTTAAAAGACGTGCAGATGTGGCATTCAGGGACATGGTTTAGTGGTGGACCTGGCAGTGCTGGGTTAATGGTTGGCCTCAATGATCTTAAAGGTATTCCCCAACCTAAATGATTCTATTCTACAGCAGAAAGCAAACATTGGCCAAACGAAGTTTCTAACTTGTAAGCAAGTCTTAACAGGCATAATAGTAATAACAAGAACAACAACAACAATAATAAAAAAAATAATTAATACTTCCAAGTCTCCAGCAGCCAGACCTGGAACTCATAGAGCAGGTATTTGTAGAAGCTACTCTGCAAAAGAATCCAATGGGTCTAAAGAAAATTGCACACATCCTTGGTAGTAACAACAGTTCCATAAAAATAAAGTGTTCTTGGCTTGCTTTTGCAAGCTGGCAGATACAGTTTCCATAATGGAAAAGTTAAACATGTCTACAAAAATAAAACCAATAAACTTGTTTTCCACTATTCTTATGATGTGGTTTTCTCCACACTAGTGGCAAATGCTGACAATTACAGCACCTCTTACTCACCATACTCTGACTTTATTTTAGGAAAGTGAAATCCATGTGATTTCTGGAGGAAAAAAAAAAGGGGAAGAGAAAAAGATCTTAGTTCCACTACTCCTACTGTTCCAAGTTAAAAACAGCTCAGCTTTTCATGGGCTGACACAGACATATGCATACAGACAGACAAACATGAATACGTGAAACAAACCCCAAAAGTTTTGGTTCATCAGAAACTTTTGTATTCATATTTAATACTGTTAGTTTATTAAAACTGAAACACAGATACCAACCATAAAATATATTAAATCATGAAACCACTATGATATCAAAGATGCTATTTCTTTACTGTCTTTCTTTACTGTGGCAGTCTGTACACTCACAAGGAATAGCCAGTCATATTCTTAATGTAAAACTTGACTTCTCTGCATGTTTTAAAGAACGGATGCTGGAGGTGCATGCAGTACTTTGGTTCTGTGCTGAAGAGGGCATTCTAATGCAGCAGCTGATTTGACCTTAATAGAGATGTTACAAACACAATTTTTAATTCCAAAGTGATGAAAAAACTGTTATTTAAAAGAAGGCTTACCTGCATGTGAATATACAGTTTTTCTGTGGTGTCTGCTTGTTGTTCACAAAACAGGCAAACTGCGCATACAGGATGCTCTTCCCAGTCAGACCAATCTCTTGTGAATAAAAGTCAAAAAGATTCATTTAAGTGTGGAAAAGAGAAGAGACATTTTGAGAAAGGGCAATTCAGATTCTGCTTTCACAACACTAGAAATAAATCCAGAGAAAGTGAATACTTTAAAGGGGTGGAAAAGACAGTGTGGATTTATAACTGGATACATGATTACAATCTGGTTTAGAGTCTAAAAAAATTATAAACTTGAGAATAATTGAGCAGTTAATGTTGGGTAATTCCTGTGCAGACAGGCATTAAATCCTACTTGAAACTGTCTGCACTAACAAACCAATTTCTATCCAGTTTGGCAAGTCATCAAATATTGCTTTCAGTGTTTATCTTTCTATTTCTTTTAAAATTCTTTTATACCTTTCTAATCTTTCAATACACCAGCCAAAGTCATAACCATCAGGCAGAGCTAACTCTAAGCGTTATTTACTTATGAAATATTAATTACTCACTAATGCTGCATTTAGACATGTACACAGACAATACTTTACCAAAACATCCGTTTAAACCCTAGTACTGCTGAGAGATAGAACTATTACAGCAACCAGGTAGAGTCAAGTAAAATTAACCTCAAGTCACAGAGAGAACCAGAAAGATCAGGGACCCTGATACCCATAAATTACTTCCTGCTTATTCAATTTTCTATGGCTAAGGAAACCACCTCTGCAGTGATCTGAGGGCCCAGACCACAGAAGAATGCAGAGGAGGTGGATGTTGCCCTCAATCAGCACTGCTGAGAAGCTTCCTTTGAAATCCTTCTTTAATCTCTAGTTATTACCATTTAATCAAAATTTTTCATACACTTTCTTCCTCATACTGACATTTTTGATGCTTACTTTTGATTTTTAAATTTGAGCAAAAGCAATTCAAGTGTTTTCTGGTACTCAAAAAAAATTGCATTTTGTCTACATCATTACCCAGAAGACTCTTGTTTGAGCTCTAGGGAAACAAAAAACAGGCTTGTGGTTGAAGTATGGAGTTTACAGCTCTCATTGCTGAGAAGTGTTTTTAATGAGGACAATTTGGAGTTGATTTGATTGGCTTAAATGAATTTAAACTGTGTGCTAACTGTGCACAGCATTTTCCCTGCAACTACTTTAAAAATAATGGTCCGGCAAGTCTGTGTAATGGGCACATAAGTAACTCTTACTCTTCCAGGTTATCTAGTAATTCCCGGTCATCCTCTGACTGCACTTCCTCCCAGGACTTTCCAAATTCCTGCGGGGGGAAAAAGAAAAGAAAATAAAAAAACATTTCCTGATTCTCATCACACATTGTCACTCAACTGAATGTACATCTCAGAAGTCACAATCAATATATTATTTTGGATCACTTCAGTATTGCTGTGAGTAAAACGTAGTCATACAACACTGCCAGAGTAAGAATTTTTAAAATGAGAATTATTTTCATCTTTTAACAGGGCATTCCCCACACTACAGCTGAGAGGAAGATGATTTGGCACAGAGTTCTCAAGAAAACCAGTGTTGCAAGACTTCCAAGGTGTTCCTGAGGTGGATGTGTTATCACTGTCTCAAGCTTGCACTCACACTTCCTCAATCCAATCTGCCTACCTTGCTTTTCATGCAGCACACGCTGCTTAATGCAGCTGTCACACCTGAGGCTTCAGCTGGCACAGCTACACCAGTCAGTGCCTGTCCCTTGTCCAAGGCTGTGCCAGTGAGAACAATGTGTGAACTTAGCTATGGAGTGCTCTAGAAAGGCACTGTGAGCCAGGGCACAGCCCTCTGAGCTAGACTCCAGTTTGTCTTCCCTCCTCTTCTCAGACTTGAATGGAAGCACATCTATTCATGGTGTTCTGTTTTTCCTTACACTCTTTGTGTTGTTTATTTATACCTTAAAGACCTTCAGCACGAAGTATATCACAATACATTTGTGCAGCATTCAGCACAATGGCAGGCACTCTCAGCATGACTGAGATATAAATACCAGGCAATAAAAAGCTGAAGGGCTCTACTCAAATACCAGCAGTGATCTTTAGCTAGTGTTCTTCTTTCCTCGGATTCTTCTTGTCTTTAAAAATAAACCCAAGCATACTAACCAGTAATCAGAGTAGTATTTTTGAACCCATACTTTTGATGGCTGTTGAGGATTCACAAAGATTACAGTTGACGATCTTGTCACCATAAAAAAAGACAGCTAATAAAAGGATAATCCTTTAATTGATTTTATTAAAATGTTCCTACTAATAAATATATTTAATAACATCCTTAGTAACAAGTATGATTATTCCCTTTATAGTTGTTTGGAAAAAGAAGAAAAAGATATCCATCATCTAACAATTTAATGAGAATTTTTAAAGTTGTTAACGTCTATCCGGAAAATGATAAACAATTGTCTCTAGACAGCTCTAAACCTAATGTCATCATATATTACAGAATGAAAATTCTGTAATTAATTCAGTGATACTACACGGTAGCGTGTAAGCTCTCTGAGTGAGAGGGGAGACTCATTAATGTCACCATTACTGTGAGATAACATGAAGCCATTAACACCTCTCACCACATGTTCTCCCAGCTGCACACCAGTTTCCTGTGTCTGCTAATGTTAACACCTTAATGAGCAGATAGTGGCTCACAACCACTGCAAAATGAAGACGAATGCTCACCATTTTTCCCTTTACCAGCTCAAAGTATATCAGCATAAGGGAGTATGTTCAAAACAGCAGCCAGTATTAAGCTTCACCTTTTAATTAAAGGTGAAAGGGAAAAAACATGCACGAGCTTTGTTATTGCTGCTGTTTCTTTATGGTTTTTCTGTGAAGAAGGCAGAGAGGGATCTTGTGAAGAGGTCTCTATTTCCCTTATCTATTTATATTCAGAGGAGAAAAAAAAAAGGAAAAAGCAAAAAGCTAACCAGGTCTTGTATCACTGGAAAATTGCATGGTGAATGGATAACTAGGAACACTGTGATGAAAGTGCCAAGAGACTGAATTGGAGCAATTGGGTGGAAAAGAGCTCTTTGAAACATTCTTAAAAATCTTTCAGGTTTTTTTAAATTTTTCCTTTTTTTCACACTTCTTCAGTTCTCCAGCTGGATGGGCACCTGGGACTAAGGGTACCTTTGTTAAGTATTCAACTTCCTTTGCTTTTTCATCCAAGATGCAAGAGCTCCCAGGAACGATCTCAAGAGATTCCCAAGAAATTCTTAACAAAACCAGAGAAAAAATGAGACTTGACATTGTTAATAGTTCAAACACTAGAAAATGCATAATTAAAAAAACCCTGAAGGCTTTGCTATATATTCCAGAAAAACCAACTTTTTCTTTTAAATACTTACTGTGTACTTCACAGAGAGGATGATCCTATAGAAAAGTGAGGAGAGCATGCAAATGCATGTGGTTTGATAATTTCCTCTTCCAAAATGTAGTCTAAATGCACAGAGATGAAATGCCTCACTGGCAATTTACCTTCTCAACTTGAGTGCAGTTCTACAGGCAGAAAGTCTGTGTGCCTCACTGAGGCAACACACCCCTGCTTGAAAAGAAGTGCTGAGATGGGAGAAACTAGAAACAGCAGCTGGTATCTCCAGCAGTGTTCCCTAAAGAGCAGTCCCTGAACTACATGCAAATGGAGTTCCAGGCCTGTGGAGCTCAGAAACTCCAAACATATGTTGATTTCCCCAGCAAATTTTCTCTCGCCCTTCTTCTCACCTGTCTCGCTGTGATCATCTGAGTTATGTTATCTGTTTTATATTGCTGTAAAACTCGAGATGGCCTGTCAGGAAGAAGAGATGGCCTTATCCCAACATTACTTAATCCACGTTGGATGAATTTCAATATGAAGCATTCCCCTACTTGGGGGTTGGGATTAAGTCTTGAACCGTCACCAGCTGATGAAGGGTTTCCCTTTACTATTTTAAAAAATACACACCGTGTAAATCAAAAGAGGCTAAATATAAGTAGTGACTCCCATAGTAAAATATTATTCCCCTGTCCCCCAACAGATAATAGTGATGATCTAGAGCTTGGCAATAAGGAGAAAACAACTTTTTATCTTCGAGGAAAATAAAGGCTTTATGAAACAAGTTTTCTAGTAAGTAGTAGGCACCATTTTTCAGCTGCTTAGCTTAGTTATAAGTGCATTAATTACAGTGATGTTACATACTCTAGAGACGTGCCATTAGTCAATTGGAAAACAGACATCTGTGCTTCCTACAAGGGATACTCTATACCTAAAAGTGCTGCTGGTAACAATCAGGTGAATACAGAAGGGAAGGCCTTGCCAGTCTGGGTTTGCCTGAGTTCCTCTGGGAATAAGAGAGTTTTAATATTGCCTTCTATTCTTTTATGGCCTCCAGCAGGCACCAGAGACTACAAAGCTCTTCCCTCTCCATTTTTACTTGGCTCTTTGTGCAAGGTGAGTCATGGGGCCACAGGATAATACAGGCAGAGAAACAGAAAATTAGGTTGGAAGTTTTTTTTCGAAGAAAAGAAAAATAAGGTAATCTACATCTATATATCATGGATACATTGTTGCTCAGTTCTTCACACTCTAGTATCAGTCCATCTCTCTGAATTAACACTTCAAGCCTTTCTGAGTAAGATTGGTATAATCTTCCATACTCAAACAGCAGAGACAAAAGACCTCCAAATCCACTGGGGAAGTGACCCCACTGCCCTTCAAGTTATTTGATTAATTGCAAAACTCTCTCTGTAATTCAATATAACTACTTAATAACAAGATTTTGATACTTGCTTATGAAAGAAATTACCTGTGAGCAGCAGAATATGTCATTGATATGGAGGTAGACAAATAAATGATACGGAGATAGATCATGACAGAAGTCAGAGAAAGTCACAGAATATCAAAATATTTGCATAGGAACATGCACTTACATTACTCATTGCTATGCCAAATTGGAAAGTTAGGGTAGGAAACTGCCAACACACAGACAGAAAAGCAACTTATGTTACGAAAACAGATTCTCCCAACTGCACTACAAACACAAGTGAAGTCGAAAGCAGAATGGAGGGAAAGGAAGAAGGCAGGCAAGCCTACTGCTCTAAATGAAATCAGCGGGAGCTGCGCCATCAGCTTAAAAAGACAAGTAAGAACTGGCCAGAAGACCATGAAGCAATTCAGCATTCTCGGGCGATCTGAACAACAAGCCCTTAAAACTTCTCAGTACAAAAGCCACAAAACAAAGGAAACTGCCAGTTGCAGCTTAATAAGACTATTTTATGCAGTGCTTGGTGAAGATAACATGTAATGGAAAATTATAAAAGAAGGACAATAACGTCTCTAAGATGTCTGTAATAAGGAACTATCCATTTAAATAGCTTAAGATCCAGTTGCTGATGGAAAAGCTTAATGACGCACATCCTAAAGGTAAAGTGGATAACACTGTAACAGTACTGATTTTTATCACTAGAGACCTACTTAGTTTTATAATCTCTTTCTGATGAAAAAAAAAACTTGATCAATCAGGCATATAGAAAGATCAAAATTCAAACTTCTGTGAAAACATACAAAAACCAGATAAATTGTATGCCTACAGCTTTAGGTTAAGGTGAATTCAATAGCAAATTCTGAAACACTACATCTGTCTTTTCAGATATGATATGTAAACCACATCTGTGTCTTTGAAATGTGTAATTCCCCTGGACATTTAGAGCAATGTGAAGCACAGACCTGTAAGACTCATTGATAAAAATTAGTAAATCTTGATAGCACACATAAAAAGAAAAAATTTCTGGTAAGTTGTGAAGTTTTAGGGGAGAGGAAGCAAAATCACTACATCAAGTCACTACAGAAAGCAGACCTTGTGTAACATGTAGAATTTACTGAACATAGACATAGCTTGAAGAAACCCATCCTATCACATTTAATATAATCTAATGTAGAACATGTATGTGCAGTACAGAATATTTCCTCACAATGTAAAGGCCAATCTAGTGAACTTCTGGTGAACAAACTGAGGTTCTTCCTTTTACTCTTTTTGTCTCTGTGCAAAAAAAAAAGGGTTGTCAAATGCTGTTTGGAAAGTAAACACTTTCCACTATGTAGGAACACTCCTAAAAATTTCCTGTGTGCAAATATACATTTTATAGTGAACTATGTCATAAGTGTTTAAGACAGAGTTTTTAGTCTGTTTTCAATCTTTATTTTAAAAAATCCTTTATTTAAAAGAAAAAATGTCAGAAATTCTGATGTGGGTACAGTCTGAAGGATCAGAAAGACTGAGCAGAAACAGTCCCCTGAGTAGACTGGAGTGTAGACAACTGAAAATGTGCAGAAAGACAACATGGCTGTAGCAGAGCATGCAGCACCAGACAAAGAACTGTGATGATTCAAGCATGTCCCAGAAGATGTACTGGCACAGATCTTGAATGTGCAGCACCCACTGCCCAATTTTAAACATTTTGGTCGTTTGACATACCTTATTTGAGTTATATTTACTATTGTCTGTAATTTCAAGGATCTGAAAGAATACGCCTCCGACTGATGCTACTCAGTGACCAACACCCAAGCTGGTTCGGGCTGGCACGTGAAGGCACTCTGCAAAGTCCTGCCCAGAATCCCAGCTCCAGGCAAAGGGGACCAAGGCCCTGACTGTAAAACAGTTTGCATGTTCTGTGGCTACGTAAGCAGCACTACTCAGACCATGCCTGGATGTGCAAATGAATGCAAATTAGAGACTAAAGGTAATTTAAAAAACATGCCAAGTTCTGAAAACATAGTATTATGTGCAGGACAAGCAGAGAAGAAAGAAACTATTAAAATAACTTAAAAGAATTACATTAAATTAAAATCTGTTAACTTCCAAAGGAGAAGTAAATGCTCAGTTCTGTTGAAGACCTAAAATCATCTACCCTACAGAATGTCAGAACATTTTCCTCACTGTGCAGCAAATACAGGTCAGTTTTCAAAGTTGTGATACTTGAATATCGAGAAAAAAACCCCAGGTCTCAGATCATTGATCTTTGGAAGAAAAATATAAAATATCACCAAGGGAACTCATTCTATCTTGGGTAGAAGGGACTTGGCAGAGCATTAAACATACAAATTTTTGTTCTCAGTATTAAAGTAACACCTATGGAGAGAAATTAAAGGGAAAGAGTAGGTAAAATTTATATTTATAACCTGGATATTAGCACATGTAGAAAGCACAAAGACTACTTTAGGTGAACTATAGTAATTTCTGGGACAGAACATAGCAGCTTTTGAAGCAGCTCCTATATTCATAAGTTGAAGGCAGCAAGTGAAAATCTGTTACATATGCATACATACACTCTCAAAGGTCTGAGATAAAAAAAATATTTAGCAACATACACCTACCTGGAGGCTAAAAACTAACGTTTTTTCTTTCATCTATCATCTTTCATTTTCCTCCTCTTTGCATTTAATTTATACTCTGAAGAGCACTTCCAGCTTAAGATTTGTAGAAAACGAGCTCAAAGCCAACTGCTTGAAGTTAGACCTCCATTTACTTCATTGCTCTATCTCACTTTCCCTTCTGTTATTAAAGCAGAGACTGAGTACTAATGACATGATGATTAGTGTCTCTTCAAGCTACATTCTTGCATCTCTCAAAATCAAATCTCAACAAAAAATGTTTACTAGTGCTTAGTTTGACAATTATCCAGAATATCATACCATAAATGAGCACACTTCTTAAGAATCCTTCACTTGATTTTTGACCTTTATAACTAATTGCTGGTTTGGGTTTATTCACTTTTAACTAGATAATGTCTGTATCTCTTTAGTCAATTTGCTAATTAGTCATAGATCTACTTACCAAGTAATTAATGATATAAAATTTGTCATATTCTTTGTTTTTGGCATTGATTCTGCGATGCTGCTTCTTTCTCATGTGATCTTTAAGTGTGTTTTTGTCTCTGAAGACTTTTTCACAGTATAAACACTGCAAGCTAAGATAAAAAGGGGAACAGGTCAACATGTTCAAATGAAAATAGTACAAAATAATAAACTTAAATAAGATGGAGTTATATATAGCAAGATTAACCTAAGCATGTCAGAGCAAACTAAAAGAAACAGAAGGCTTATTTGAAAAAAAAAAATTACAAGATAATCTTAGATCACAGTAGAGTCAATCAAACTTAGAAATAACAGTGAGAGAAAATGAAACACATAGTTAACAAAAAAGTTTACTGTTTGCCCCATATGCAAAGTGGAAGAAAAGTCTGATTACCCAAAATTGGCACAGAAAGGCTGCTGATTGCTCAGCATGTGAGCTCTATAACTCTGCATGGACTTACACTGACATCCAATCCATCTGTAACTGCTTCTTCGTAATTCAGAGTGAAGAAAACCAAACTCTGAACACACTACTTATCTTTTGAAACAATTTAAATTAGCTAAACAGAAAGTTTTTATAGTTCTCCCTCAACAGGGAGGGTAAATGAAAGTATGCCAGGGTAGTCAATGGGTTTTGAAATCCTAAGAAATAAAATTCAGTAAGTAAATTCATATCCACACACACAGAGTTATATATAATTCACAGACAGACATACATACACATATGTACATGCATATACATACATAGACATGAAGTATTATATAGGTGTATATACACATTACTCAAGGTGAAAACATTCATTAATAAATGAGAATTATACCACAGTATGTCTTCCAGAGCAATTCAAACAAAACAGAAGTATATGCACTGCCTTAGATCAGCATCATAGAACTGTTTTGGTTCCAGATTCCCTTCAGCTCTTTTGTGTGGAGCAGGAATTCAGGATTCTCAGTATCATTTTGCCTTCAAAGACATTTAAGAACTTTTAAGTTCTCCCTGTGCTTGCAGACTTCAAATCAATATTGCCTTGCTGGTGAATCATAGGTCTGATGGCAGAATAAATCTACGAATTTTAGTATCTGCTTTGCTCCACCTGCTAACAGCAAAGTGTTTGGTCTACTCGAGAAAAGCATTCCCAGGAAGAGTACAGAAGGCTTCCTAGCAGAATACATAATGTAGTCTTATTTGCCTGAAACAAGATTTTTCTCCTCCAGTAATTTATTTTCAGGTACTATTCTACTAGCATAGCTAATAGGTCTATTCTTAGTGGTAGGGGGAGTGGCCTTTTACTACTCTGGACACAATTTCAGCATGTGCATTAACTACAGACAGGATCAGCTTTGAGAAAACTCCCTCTAACTGAAAGCTTCAAGTACTACTGATAAACAGCAGAGCTAGAAATTATCAGTGAGCATGGTAATTCAGTGCATTAGGCAATACCAATGATAAAAGAAAAAGCATCCTTAGTATGTCTTCATTTCTGGAAAAAGTTAACCCTTCTGTTCTGGGTTTACTCTGTAGGCAGTACAAAAGGGAGAAACCAAATATCCCATAGTAATGGTATATGGAAGCAAATGCAGACTGGCCCAAGGACTCTGTATTCAGTGATTAAAGAGATGTTTAGCAAAAAGTTTGTTATGATGAGAAAGAACATCAATGACAACAGTTATGAGAAAAAGACATGTGCTACTACTGATGTCAATGGAAACTGTGCAACACAACTGAAATGCTGCACTTGACTTCATACCCTAGTATGAACTGCTACGAATTAGCTTTCAATAAGTCAACAAAAAGACTTCTAAGAGGACTCACAATAAACTTACATGCTCCCTTTGCGTCTTCTTAACTAGCCCAAATGTGGAATTCATTTTTACCGACTATTTCCAAGTTAAAAGAAATATGACCCAAGTTTATTGAAAACAAACAAACAAAACTCTACTTACTTGTCAAGCTTCCTCTGTAATACAGCCAAAAACTCATAGCAGTTCACAATGTTATCAGGCAGCCCAATGTTAAAGGCATGCTCTCTAGCCATATGATTGAGAAGGACAGATCTACAAAAGACATTCAAATAGAATGTTACATGTTTTTGGATACATATGAGAATTACTCAATTAGTGATTTAAAATACACCAATGGCTCTAAAATTGCATAAAAGCAGACATTAAATAAACAGTAATAGTCTTGCTGTCACTGCTAGGAAAAAAGAATGCAATTTTATTGAAACAGGAAGTTTTTCATTTTCAGCTCTGCTGAGTGTTTCAGCTGCTCAATCCACATGCAGTAACATTTCAACTGCTCAATGCACATGCATGAAATATAATCCTTTAAATGAAAACTACACTTTAGTTTATTTTGACCCTCACTGTTAGCAAAGCTCGTTCATTACCCTGTATAAGCAAATCACATTTCAAACAACCCTCTTGAGAAACATTCTAAAAAGCCATTTGTCAGACTTCTCTATGCTGGTTAGCAGAGCAGAAATTCTTGGATGTGATGTGCTTTTACATCAATATTGCTTCACACAGCACTAGCAACATGAATGGCACTCAAAAGTGTACACAAATAAACATAATGGATGTTCAAATCAGATATTCTTCTAACAGAGATGTACTGGTTAATTCCTTAGGTGCCCAACCTCTCTATATGCCTCAGCTTCTGCTTTTGGGGACTAAAGAAACATCTGAATGTTGACATTTCCTTTTACCATAGTCCAGGCATGATTTTCAAACGTGCACTCTGCCTGTCAGACCCAAGAGGAAACAGAGGATGAAGTTCCTGGGCGTTGAACGAGGTGAACTTCACTGCACCAGACAGTAGAGAGGGACACTCATAGAACATTGGGATGACCTGCAGGAATCTGACCCCAGGTTCTCCTACCGTTCCAGATTACCAGAATTACCCATGCAAACAGATTTAGCTTCTCCAACCAAAATTGATTTACTCTGAATAAACAAAGTTTCTTTGGATCATACACTTCAACGCAATTCTTGCTCGCACTTGACTGATACTGTAAAGCATTCTGTTCTCACTCTGATTTTCCTCTCCTCTTTTTCATTTGATATTCAAATTCACACTAGTTAGGTGAGCTTTAAATAGGAAAATGTACAACTGGATAAAAATATTTTTTAACCATCACACTGTCTTACAAAGCTCTCCTTGTCACTAAAACAGCTGCCAAAAAAAAGTCTCTCTTTAAAATGGTTCATTGCCAACTCCAGTATACTGTGTAGTAGAAATAATTGCACTGGAATAAATAAAAAGGTTTGAGAAGTAGGACAGGATCTATTTAAAATGGCACTTCAGTTGAAAGAAATACTTAAACTATACTTTAAAGTTAATTCTATCTTCTGAGTCCTACCATTATGCATTGACTGGTTCAATGGCATTGAAAACATAAACAAAGATGCTGAGTAGATATCAAAAAATAAAACAAAAGCAAACAGGGCAATAAACAAACCTGTTTCCTGTGAATTCTTGATCACAGAACATACATATACTATGAAAACTTGTGTCATATCTCTCTTGTTGTTGTTGTTCTAGAATTTCTCTCTATGAAAAGAAACAGATACAGTTATTCACACAAAACCATAATCATAAAATCATTCCATCACATAAGCTTATTATACATATTTATCCTTACTGGTAACAATGAACATATAAAATTCAAATGTTCTGCTGACACAAACCAGATGTTAGTATGTTTTGAGTGTGGGTTCTCACAAAAATTCCAAGTTTTTCCAAAGGCAGTATATGTCCCAGTTAAGTTCCAGTAAAATTCTCTTAACTTTATATACATGGTACATGGAAATAAATAAAACCCACAGTGAGATCTTACACAACTATTTAAATAATTCCGTATAAAACCTGTCAGTTTATTGTTTCTACCTGTGATTCAAGTTTACCTCTGGTATCAATGAGCAGGTTTATGGGTAACCACCAGTGGAATGACAAACTCAATCCTACATGGCTAATTGCAGGCAACCTAGAGGGCTTTTTCCTAATACAGGACACAGCCCTGGCAGTTTCTGTAAGAAGCTGTGGCACATACCAAACCTAGGGAGAAGGAGAAGGTCATTGCCTTAACTCTGGTCCTGTTTAAAGCAGGGCAAGAGGCTAGGTCAGACACTTTACAATACTTGGTGCACTTTCCTAACAGCAACAAAATCAAGCAGCAAGTGATTTGTCTCTGTTGCTGTAACGGCAGCAGCATAGTTATACTGTGGAGTTACGATGCACTTCAGATGGAAAGGCCATAATCATCTGGGACATGGGAGAATCAATGTCTGGATTAAAATTTAGCAGATTTTCAGCCTAGCAACATACTACTCTGTACTTGTGTTTTAAATACTGATAACTGGGTAAGGATTTAATTTCTGTGCAACACAGAGGTGCTACTGCCTGCTTTCTGACATTCGGGATCCTGACTGAATTTCTTAGGGGATTTTCTCAATCTCTTTATCTCTTTAGAACCTGCAGTGAAGCTGTGTTTCTCACCTGCCTCTTTAGTAACTCTTTTATGTGGATTAAAGCCCAAATTTGTTCATAGGGTACCTCTGAATTACACTCAGCCACGCCTGTTGGATAAACTCCAGAGAAGACAGAAAAGAAAGGAAAAGAGAAAAGAAAGACACACCCCCTGAACCCCAAAAGAAATGAGAGGAAGGCTTGAGCTACTGTCATGAAAGGCCCCAGTGTGTCCTGCAGTGCAGACGGGCTGGTGTGGATGTACCACGCCACATCCTGCTGCCCACTGAGAGATTGCAGGAGGCTGACACTGGGCAAATAAATGTGCTGTCTGCTTCTCTTCCACAAAAGCAGCATGCTGGATCCAGTGAGGGGCAGTGGGGTGATAAGATGCCTGTCAAGAGCGCAGGAGAGTACTGCACCTGAGGTGCACTTGGCCTGGGGTCTGTGGATGCTGGGGGCACGGGCACACTGTGCCACAGCCCCTCCCAGGGCCTATATTCCAACCACACCACTTGGGAACTGTAGCTGTTGCACATCAGCTAAGAGTCTGTTACCCTGAAAATACAGATGCTGCGGCTTTTCTGTTTGTTTTTGTACTACAAGGTGTACATGTCATGGTGGAGTCATGCTCAGCAGCACCTACTCACATTTTAGGCTGTATCTGCTCACGTCCTGCTGCGTTATGCAAAACGTCAGCTCACAGAAATGTAAATTCCTGTTTTTCAGGGCTGACTCTGGAAAGAGATGAATGGAGCACACCTTGTCAGAGCCCTTCAACAGAGATGCAATTAAGTAAGACTGCTCCATGCAGGCAGTGAACATCCCATACCATGTCTGTAGAAACTGAGGCTTTCTCTGATATGTGGAGCTGCCCCTCTCTCCACTCAGCAGCATGTTGTCCCTTTTTGGCTAACCTTGGATTTGAAACCATTATAAACATAGTTTATATACTTTGTAAAAAACACTGGAAACAATCTAAATGGAAATCAAAAGCAATCGTGTCCAATTTGGATAGAAAGAGTTTAAACACCCCCACCCTCATTAACGATATTCCAGTGTAGCGTCTTGATTTTTATTTACTAGGAGGGAAAAAAGTTTTCTGCAGTATTTGGCTGCCTAACTCCAGGTTGCTTACTGAAGCCCTTGTTAGCAGCTGCTCCCAGTTATGTCTGAGGAGGAAGGAAAAGCATACTGTATTCTCCATACAGACGATGCTACTGCTACTCCATGCTCACCCTTCCCCTTTCCCCCTACACCAGCATGCTTGGCAGCTGGGAAGTTTTGACTAATCCAGCATTGTTGCTTTACCAATTTACTCAACAGAGTTTAAAAAATATTTTCCAAGGTAGACCCTCCTTTTTATGAAATACTGGCATCTTTCATTGCTGGAGGGAACCTTCCAAACCAGAAAGCATATCTGATACTTGGACAGGTGAGGAATTAAAAGCACCAGTTCACATCGAACACAGCAAAAGCAACAAGCTGCTCTTCTTCCCCACAGGCATTTCCAACCCTCTATTTCACTGCTGGGACTCTGAAGGGAGAACAGCAATTACAATAACTTACATAAAACGGAGATTTTTCTGAGCAGAGATATTTGGATAATGAAAGTCCAGCAGAAACTGAAGTTATGAGGCAGGAAATGAGCAATTTGCTTAAATACTTGCGCCAGCTTCCAACCTCCTTGAATGTTTGGGTATGTCAGCATTAATTCATTTTGATACTAAGACAAAAATACCCAAAACATTTTAAAAAAATGTGTCTGTTTCCTTTTTTTTTTTTTCTTTTTTTGCTGTAGCTCACCCTTGATTCCAGCCTACTCCACAGAGACTGGGTTCAAAATGAACATTGGAATGACTAACTGGGACAGGTATAAGGGATTTTTCCTCTAGCTGTCTGTCCCATTTGCTCTTAGGTTCTTCTTTTCATCCCTACTGCTCCTCTTCTTGAGATGACTCAGCTATTGAAGCGATACAGGCTAAAACCTACACCTGAAAAGGCTGCAATTAATGACAGGTCAGATGACTTAGACTTTGAAGGGTACTGTGACACTAATGTAGAAGACATTCAGCTCATTCAGGAAGCTGAGTCAATTAAAACAAAAGGAGGAAGAGTTTCATGGTATGATGAAAACTAACTATGTAAAGATGTATGAAAAGAAAAAGAGGGCTGAAATTACGTTAGACACATACCACAGGCTGCCAAGCTGAAGCAGAAAGGTGAAGTTTGTTTGAACTAAGACAAGCAAAAGAAGATGGAGACAGGCTAAAACAGTAAAATGAAATAGCGAGAACTGTCCTTCCCCTACCCCCCAATATACTAGAAATAAACAGCAAAGAAGAGCAGAGATCCAATGCAGCAAGACACCAAACATGGGCAAAGAGGAATGTTTGGAACACTGAGTCTAATTATGTCACAACTGCTGAAGAAATGCATTTAAAACCAAGATCAGCAAAGGATAAGAAAGGGTTAAAGGTTGGACATTATATGTCTTCAGATCTGACATAATTTACCCAACAGTCATTATGGAATCAGATAAAACTATTTCTGACCATTAGTATCACAAGTCTTCATAAACCCATAGAGGATGGGCAAGATTCCAGAGCGCTTGAGAAAAGCAATTAAATACCCAACATAGGCAAAGAAGGGCCTATAGAATTCAGAAGTAGGTATTAACATGCTGACATTGCTATCTACTCTGTAAGCACTTCTGATGTTGCGTTACACTAAACTGGGCTAACATCTCCATCCCTTCCAATGTATAGCTTCAACCTCCTGAACCTTGTCTCAGCTTAACATTGTGACAAACTGGGGATCATACAAACAGCTCTTCCTGGGAAGCTGGTACAGCTTAAAGTCTTGGTGAAGACTCCTCTTCAGAGTCTTTACTTACTGGGAGAAAGAGAAGCCTCTTCACCTAAAACTACCAGTCAGATGACAGGTGAATAATTTAATACATGAGAGCAAGACAAGGTCAGTGCTGTTGTAGGAAGTAAGTATTTTCAAAAAAATAGGTTTGAGGATATTACATTTTTTATATAAAGAAACACCCAAGTGGCTTATATGGACACTGCCCCTCCATGTACCTCTAGTTTTGCTGCCAGGACTTCCTTGCCTGGTACTGCTGCACAACTATGAATTCTTTGTCAAGACTGTGTTTTTCCAAAAGACCGTATCTGCTTTGTATTTCACAGCCTTGTCAGCTATTTCAGCAAGCTGTGCTCTCTAACCTACTTCAGGCTCCTTCCTTGGCCTCTCTCAATACATTACAGTCACCATTATGTCTCTGCATGACATCCACCTTGGCTAGCTCCCTGCTGCAATACAGCCTGAAATATTCCTAAACTGGAGTTTCAAAACTGCAGAATGAAATGCTTCAGGTAGCACATTTTAAAGACAGCATTTGTCCTTGTTTGGGCTTTCTGTTAGAGACAGCAGTTAGGATTCAAAGGATGCAGAAAAATCACCAAAAGTTGTATGGTTCTGGTCTTTATTCTACACAACTCACATGAGCCCATTTGCCAGCTCACTCTTAATTGCTGGACTTGTCTGGAGGTAAAAGGCTTTACAAAGCAAAATAACTATTTAACTTGCAAGTCAACGGTCAGATTGCAGCAAAAGAAAATGAAAAAATAAACAGACTTTATTGCTGTAACTAAAGCAGTGACTCCATTAGCCCCAACTACAGCTGCAGCTTGATCTCACAAAATCCTTCTGTAAAAACTGAGGATACAATTCTGATACTGAAAACAGTGATAACTGCAAACTATTTCGCACCATAATAAGAATGCATATCTCTTTCTTTTCTAATTTAATTACTCCGTAAATAAAGCCAGTACTTGCTTTGGGCTAAATTCTCCACTCACTCCAGAGTTTGAGGAAATGTCTACTTGCAGAGATGAGATTGCTGACTGGCCAACAGACTCCACATGCCCTTGGCACTGCAGTGGAGAAAAGGCCTCGTTGGTATAGAACTGCAGAGTACAAAACACCACAAAATCAGAAACAAATGCTCTTTAAAAAACAAAGAAGTACAGTTCAATTAGTAGCAGCCAGGAGGTATTATTTATAATAAGATGGTTCTATGAAAACATCAGCTGCATGCTCAATCACAACCCTTTTTCCTTCCTCAACACAAACATGATATTTGCTCGGGAAACAAACATCATTATGACACTGCATGTCCACATACAATATTCGAGATGTCTTTCACAAACCCAAAGGGATTTTGTGGGAAACTGTAAAAGATAATAGAGAAGTGCAGCAATGATGCACAGTGAAGAACTACCAAATAGCATTCCTCAACCTCAAATCACCCAATCAATGAGGTTGCAAAGGATCTCTTGACAGCAACAAGTCCCACCCCTGTGCCCAAGCACAGGGTTACTTCTCTATCTGGTTAGCCAGGAGTTGTTGAGTTTTGTTTTGACTGTCTCCACAGATGAAGAGTTTCCAACCTCTCTGGGCAACTTGTTCTAGTGTTTGACCACCCTCACAGTAAAAAAAGTGGGTTTTTTTGTTTTCAGGGGGAACTTCCTGATTTTTAATTCATGCCCATTACCTCTTGTCCAGTTGGTGGGCACAACTGAGAAGAATCTGACTCCTTTTTCATTCCCATCAAGTATTTATATACATCACTAAGTTGCCCCGTGAGCCTTGTCTTCCAGACTTAACAGTCCAAGCTGTCTCAGCCTCTCCTTGTATGTAGGATGTCGCAGTCCCTTAAGCATCTTTGTGACCCTGCACCAGAGTTGCTGAAGGAAGTTTGTATCCTTCTTGTACTGGGGAGCCCTGAGCTGGACCCAACACTGCAGATGTGGTCTCAGCAGTGCTGAGTAGAGGGGAAGGATCATGTCCCTTGACCTGACTGCAACACTCTTCCTAATACAGCCCAGGATGTTGCTGTCCTTCTTTGCCATGAGCGTGCACTCCAGCACAGGACTAATGAAAGACATAATGTAAGGCAGATAAATCAGGAGACAAATCATGAATGGTTTGGATAACACTAAGGACAAATTCTTCACTACCTCTTCTAATACAAAAACCTGCCAGGTGTGACATGACAGGCTCAAAAGGACCAAACAGATGGTTCCCTCCCAGCGTGTGGTTAAGCCGTGCAACTCAGTCCTGCAGGTAATGGGGCTCCTGGAAGTTTTTGTGGGTTCAGAGCTGGAGGTTCATGTTGCTGAATTCAGAAATTTTTGAGCTGCCAATTGCAGGAGACTAAGTGAGTATTTTGGGAAAGAATCACCACTAGATCAGAAGACAACACATACCAGAGACACTTAGCTGCTGTCAAGGGTAAGACACTGATCTAGACAAACCTTTTTTACTGATCCTGGATAGCTTTGGAAGAGAAGCGTGCTAGGCATGAGTGCATCAGCTGGTTTTTTCTGAGTCCATGCCAATCCAGTGGACCTACATAGGAATGCAGGTTTCAGCTCAGGCAACTCCACCTCCATGGGAAATCTCCAGTGGAAGAACTACCACATTTCTCCTTTACAGGAGCTGGGATCCTATGGAAAGCTGTGCAAGATTTGTACATATTCCTCCAGTTCTGGGGATTCACTAGTCATGTATTTCAAGCTGAAGAATATTACTGTTGCCAGCAAACTGAAACAGCACTCACAGAGTAGCTGAACCAACTGGATTTTGCCTGCCAATCCCAATTTCCCTGGGACTAGAATTTGGGTTTTGTAAGGTTCTCCTTCATTCTGAATGCATATCACTTAAGGTGTCTTTATTTGCATGCTGTGTATATACAAACTTCTAATATAAACATACCAGAAGAAACAGCATAACAAAGGGTTAAAAGGCCTGTGTTGCCAATTCTCAGGACACAGCTGCCAGCACTAAACTGAGGAATGTATTTATGTAAAGACCATAAGGCCTGCACTCTAACATCTCACAGTAGAGGTACAGGGCATTCTGCATCTCCAGCAGAATACCCTGCATCCTAACATGAGTAGATTGTCAACAAGGCTGCTATGTACCATATAAAATTCATTTCTAAATTAGCCCAACAGCAAAACCAGACTCCAGATGTGTATTTCAAACAAGAAAACAGAAAAAACCAGGTCAATAACCTGGATTAAGACTCCTGGAAGCTACTCAGCATGAACTTGACTTGAAGGACCATCCATTCAGAACTGACAATGCCTAAAAGTTCAGCAAGATCTGTCCAAAGTACTAGGTTGCCATCACCAGGCAAGAAGAACCCAGTGGTTCACGTGGACTCGAGAGCTGGCATTTCCTGTCCTTTGCATCTCACAGAAACAACACTGGCCAGACTTCCTCACTCACACACCATGGTGCTTGTGAGTACGAGACTGTGAATTAATGAAATTTGGGAAAGAGAGTGTGAATGCACAAAAACAGCTTGCTCAAAGATTTTGTAGATAAGTAGCACTTTCCCTGCTCACAGTATTGCACACTGAGTTTTGTTTTGCTAACTTCCCTAGATGTATATTATTACCTGAAAGATAGTGTGTCAACATTGCAGATCCTTGCAAGAAGAAAAATGTTCAGCACACTCAGCCTTTTTCAGTGTTCTGGGCGTATTTTCCACTTGTGTGGAACACTGACATACAACCTGCAAATTTATCCCAAGGAAAAATCTATAAACAGGGGATTTCTGTATGTTTGTGCAGCAGCTAGGGAAATGAACTTAAAAAAAAAATCATAATTTTGCCATCTAGCAAAAAATCTAGCTTTCACTTTAAAATGCCTACTAAGTTACCATATATTACTCTATTGGAGTGTTTACCTTAAAAAATGAAACAACAGTAATTTCTTACCAGTCTCTTTTGCTGAAGCTGTTCTCTGAGTAATCTGTCTTCTGGTAAAACATCACATAAAAGAAAATAATTGTCCTGTTCCTCTGTGAAGAGATTAGAAAGTGTGAGTAAGGAATGGGAACTTGCAGCTGCTTTGAATATCTCAAATTTACACATAATTTGGCACATAATTTGCTAAGTCTTTGGAATACGTTAACAATGTAAGAATATGATTTTTAATCGATAAAAGTCAGTTCTTTTAATTTCATAATTTAATGAAACATGTTTAAATATTTGTGCATATTTATATTGGAGTATGAGGGCAAAAGTCTTGCATAGCTTTTCTCTACTACTAGCTTTATTCATTTTTATGACAGTTCTTCTGGACATATAAAACAATTACCATTTATATTGGTTACTGATTAAAGTCAGCATGAAAGAAACATGAAATCACCTTTAATTTTATCTTATCAGTTATTTCCCTCAGTAATTGTCAGTTTTCAGTAGCTATCATAATTTGGTTTATCCTCTCCATGCTCTGACCTATCACATTACCTTTTACCATCAGATATTTTTCCACCTGTGAATATACCCAACAACTGTTTAGTACCATACATTGAGACTTGCTTAATTTACATTTCTACTTATATGTTTTACACATATTTTACCTTTAGTAACCTTTTTACTATTTATGGTCGTATCCAATTGAAGAAAGCAACGAATTTTATTCAAAGGAATTAAGATTACTCAGCATGCAGGAAAATACAAAAGACAATGGGTTGAGGTAAGAACAGTTTTCTGGAGGNGAGAGAGAGAGGGAGGGAGAGAGAAGGCTCATTGGTATTTTATAATTCTGGTATTCATGTGCTTGATTTGCAGTTTTCAAACTCAATTTGAAGTGTTAAAATTTCAGAAGCAAAAACGTACATATGTAAGAGAAACAGAATTATGATTTTTGGAGTTATTTTCATGTTTTCCAGGGCTACTTTTCTTAAAATTATTATGAATAATTTAAAAAATTACTTTCATCCATTTTGTACTCAGTTTTCACCTTCTAACCATCTCTGACATCAGCTGTATGCATTGTTTCCTCTCTTTTAAGGTCTGCATTGAGAATTAAAGATGCAGGAAAGCCCTACAGTTCTCATCTATTTTAGGTAAACTGTGCTTTTCTGCTAGAAAAGGAAAGCCAAAGTAATGCATCAGCTACTTCTGAGAAAAACACTTCCTTCACATAGTCAAGACTGTCCCTGTGATGGAATGTGCCACCATACCAGTGCAGCAGAACAGAGAACTATGGTTTCAGTCTTGTGTTGGAGCCCAGAAAATTGCAGAATTGTACTGCTTCTGTGAAGGAAATGTCTCCTGCCACCCTTGGGGCAGTGAGCACTGTGGCAGGGGAAAGGAAGGGGTGTTGTGGCCCTGATGTCCAAGAATAATTAGCAGCATCAGTGCAGGTGGTGGGCAGGGTGAAGTCAGAAAGGGCAGCTCACTGGGAACGTTTCTCATCATTTTGGAAAGACCATCACTATTTATGCGGTGGGTACTGACTGTTCCCCAGCCACGATGTGAACAGCTCTGCTTCCAGGCCTTGATTTGCAAAGGGCCCCAGTTCACAGTGCATTTAAGCATGTATTGAGCTCATCCTCACTCAGCACAGTGCTGAAGCACGTGTTGTAATCCTTGGAAAAGGTAAGTTTAAATATGTGCTTAAGAGTTAAACATTATTTCTGTGGTTTTCTGACCTAGTGTCAGACACACTTGTCTGATCAAAGCAGCAGTATACGCCAGGAATTATCACATGATCTGCCCATCAGAGAGTAAGCAAGCAGCATACTTACCTAATGGAGCTTTTGAATTTGTTCTTATCACACTACAAAAGTCTGTGATAGGCTGTTCTGCAAACCTCCTCTTCCAGTGCAAGATGTAGCTTTAAAAATAAGGGGGAGACGATCAGTGAAAAAGGAAACACCAAAAAACTTTTAATAAACAATTGAGCAGCTCTTGTTTTTTTCATGCTCTAAATTCTTAAGTGTTTTTGTTTCTTTGTTTAACTCCTGTGTCCATTTTTAATTCCTTCATATTAGTTTTCAATTTTACGAAATTAATTCAGTTTCACTTAAACTGGGTTTAACCATGCTGTCAAAGTGAAGAACTCAATAAGAAGATTTGCACCAAGCTTTGCATAAACACTGTGACCTATTCACATCTTCAGACACAAGTGCCACTCAGATGAATCTTTACTGAAAAGCTATATTACAGAACATTCTCAAATTCCCAAAATATCGTGCTCTGTGTTCTGCAAGATGCAGTCAGGAAGCTGAAACTCAGTAAAAACACGAACTTGACAAAAGTGAGGTTTTGGCAGGTCTCCTGTGGAGTTACAGTGAAAGCTGTAGCTTGGCAGACAACTGGAAAGACAGAAAAATGAAGTCCCTGAACACCTGGGGATAAGATAGCAGACAGAATAAGGAAAGCCCTAAACACATCTTGAAGGTTTAACCCATCAACTACAGTTGTTTAAAAACATTCTGTACTATCTTTGTTGGTATTACAGCTGCACCAACAGAACCCAACTGAAATTAGATTTCCACTGAACTAGGATGCTACTGTCTAACCAAGAAGAAACCATCACTTCATTTATATGATGAAGGGAACCAAGCAATTCTTGTGCTAATTATTCAGAATTTTACTATAAAAAATAATCTGAACATGCTTAAGTGCTTGCTTATATTTATACTCATGTATGATATAAGTCATATGAGAGTTGGTAAGGCAAAGGCTATTCAATGATTGCTTCTTATTATGTGCCATCAAATTAAGAAAAGAATAATTAAAAAATCAGATAACATTATTATGAGGGCATTTTAAAATAGCTGCAGCTTTTAATATTTGTGCAATCTTTTAAGTTTACTTGCCACAGCTATCACATCCCATAGTGGTTCACATTGCCTCTACCATCTCGCCTAATATATATGAGGACTTCAACTGCAGCAGCCAAGGAATCGGCACATTCTTCTTTCTGCTAACTCTGACATGGAGAGGACTAACCTCTGCTGCAGCAGAGAGCTGAGCACAGTGAAGCCAGCACGTGTGGCTGAGGCTCATTCAGCAGCACCATCAGATGTCAGTAAGTGAGAGGTGAGTCTTTAGGTGTCCCCCTGCCTACTCCACCGTTTGTAATGCACATGAAGGAGCTGCTACACAGAGCTGCAATTCTTCCACATACTAAGTCATCCTTGAGCTTTTAGGACATAAATGTGCAAATGAAGAGATTTCAAGAGCTCATTTAATAAACATCTGTCCCTTGTACTGAGGGAAATGAACACTGGCACAAGCTCACCTGCCCATAACTGTCTGTGTCATGGAAGTTACAGTTAAGGGATTTCATATCAAGACTTAACCCAAATAATCAACGACCAGATAAAAGCAATGCCTTGTCATACTTCCAGGGAGACAGAATGAGTGATCATGTTGAGTCATGAAGCAGAAGCTTATTCCCCTTATCTCTTCCCTCTGCCCTTATGCCAACTTATCTTTATTCTTCAAAGTTAAAAAAAAAAAGAAAAAATTTTTCCATTAGCACTGGTCTTTTCCGGATTATCCACTTCTTGCAGTTCTGTCAAGAAATATATTCCTAAGACTGGCTGTAACTCATTGCTAAGTATAAAAATAATACTATCTTTTCAGAGTTGATCCCTGTATTTTCCACACCTCAGTTCAACACTTCAGAATATACTCTCTTTTTTGTGCATAGTGTTAGACTATTTTACTAATACAGCAAATCAGAGAAAGCACACTTCAGAGTAAGAACTCCATCATTTCACATCCTGGGGCCACTTTCTATAAGATTTGGCTACCTTCCAATTGCATTAGCAGCAAAAAGAATCCAAATGGGCACTTTCTGAAGGGGTGATTTTAAAATACATTTCTATTAATGCAAAATAATTCCCCCAAGCACACATAACTTGGCAGTCCACGACTGAGCAGCTCCGATTCCTTTATTTACCTGAAGATACTAGTACTATCACCAAAGAACAGAACATTCTCCTTCTGCCTGCCTTCAGCAGAAAAGCAAACAAAAACCACCATCAGTTTTCAATTTTAAGCAATGTTAAGCTCATACGTCTGATTAAGGATTTATATGGCTTACATTTCTCTTCCTAAATTATATTGTATTATTTCTTTTTTTTTTTGAGTCTTGATAGACACAAGGTCTTGGCTTTGACTGAGTAACTAGTAACAAAAGACCTATTAGAAAACTCATTTTAGTTGAGAAATTATCCGTCTAACACTTAAACACTACAGGAGAGCTATCTACAGACCGCCAGGTACTGTCTAGCCTTCCTCCTGGCCCACACATTAAAAGCAAAATACCAAACAAGTACTTTCTCTCTGAAGTTACAAGCCAGCTGGGGCCATGCCAGCTACTGGAGGCAGTTAAGAGAGAGAAAGGCAAATGTGACCCTGGTGAGGTGATCAATGACACAGCTGTAGAAGGAGTCACAGTTGTATGCAGATCACAGTACTGTAAAGCACAGTTAAGGATTAAATGTGATTTTGATGGGCGAATACTGTCAGCCTTAAAATAGCACAAACAAATTTCATCCCAGAATGTGAGAGATCCTGTACTGAGCAGCTTCTGTGTACAATACACAGCTTTAGGACATTGTACAGGGGTAGAAATAGTCTTGCCCTACACAAATAAAACCCCAGATTAGGAGAGCTGATTTTCTGGAATGGGCTTTGCTAAAAACCAGCTTTCTAGTTTGCACACAACTTGTTGATTAGTGACAGGACCTGAGAAGAGCCTAGGATATATCAAAAAATGTCAAACACAGGAATTGCCACGTATTCTAAAACTGGGCGCCCTAGTCCCAGCAACGTCTAGGGACTAGGGAGAGGGAAGGGAGTGGGAAAACAACCTTACAGTCCAGCAGCAAATTGCTCATAAGAAAAGTTATCAGAAATCCTCCCACAATGTCTTTTAAAAAAGACGATCTCTACTTTTCCGAAGCTTTCCATAACATCTGCACACATACACACTTACTTTGAACGATATAACCCTTACCTTCTAAAATCTGCAACCAGTTTCACATCTGCTATGACGAGCTTGTGTTCAATAATCATGTGCTTTAGGAGCTGGTTTTGTTCTGCTAAGACATAGCATTCTTTGCAGAAAATACAAGGCACATAGGGAGAACTTTCTACTGCATGAACACCACCTGGATTTTCTGGCAGAGACAGAGGCTCCAAAATACACTCGGTATCTAAAATAAATAAAAATAATAATTAATTTTGACTAAGTAAATAAATGTACATGTCTTGGAGTACTTTTAGGTAATACCTGTAAAACCTGTTTGAGTCTCGGTTTTGTTGCATGGATCACTTCAGGAGCAAGATGCTTGGAAGTGGGTTGACAGCATTGTTTCCAAGAAGGACAGTGGGAGATTAGCACAGGACAGTTCACAGGTATCTGTCCCAAATGAAATTCCCAGCTGACATCAAGTCAGTCACACACAAGTGCTCTCCTTACTACTAAAGAGGTTTTATGATGAGAAATCTGCTTTTCTTCCTCTCACTATCTAGTCTACCTGTTGATATGAATGAAGCTACTCTCTTGGTGGCTCCCTGAGCCACACTGCTTAGAGTATCAGGAAGGATTTAGACTGTATAGCACAAACACTTTTGCATGTTAATTTTCCTAATTATACTTTTATTTATTGCAGAATACTTCTAAAATTTTCTGATTGACTCTTGAAGATATGCATTTGTCTTGCCTTTTTTTTCCCCCATTAGCATGTAATTTACTGTTCTATGACAAAAGACTATCCTTGATAAAGATTACTGCCATACGGAAGCTTATGCCCACTGGAACACTTGCTAGCTGTATAGATGTTGAGGAAGGGGCAGCCATGCTCCATGTGGAAAGGTCAATGGCCCATGTTTGTACTATACCATACCAGTCAGACACAGGTTGCTCAAGTGACAGCACACAGAGGTGAGTCACTGCCACATTTTGTCCTGGGGCTATATGTGTGTGTTCCCCATTTAAACTCATAAGCTCTTCCATTGGCATAAATTAGTGTAATTCATTAAGAAAGATTGTTTGACCAAGAGAGTTCAACAGTTGGCCCCATTAGCCTAACCAAATTCCAGCTGTCCAGAAATAAACCGTGCTGTTCATTTTCCAAATTAATCATACCTCAGTCGAGGGTTAGGGCTTATCTTGGAAGTAAATGCCAATTTCAACACGTATCTTCAATTTTAGCTATGTCAATTTTGGATAGCAAAAAGTAAACAGAAAAATGCTTCCCATGTTCCTGTCCTCTTGAGGCTGAGAACTGAAAACATGGGTCTCCTGGACTCTTGTACTATGAAGTTAGCTTGTGCAGCAGGAGAATAAACTCTGTGTCTCTGGATTCCTGCAGTGACATGAACACCTCTGCAAAAAAATGAAATTTCACAGAATCACAGAATGGATGAGATTAGAAGGGACCTCTGGAGGTCATCTGGTCAAAGAGGACTCTCAAGCAGGACCACCTAGAGCTGGTTGCCCAGGGCCACATCCAAATGGCCTCGACTCCACAACCTCCCCGGGCAACCTGTGCCAGTGCTCAGACACCCTCACAGTGCAAAACCATTTCTTGATATTCAGAGGGAACCTCCTGGGCATCAGTTTCCAAAGATATCTGAAGAATTAAGGAAAAGGCCTTCTCTCAAGTCTGTTATTTTGTCATACAGTAATTTTAAAATATGCATGGTTAAAGGAACCTTAATTAATATTTACCAGATAGAAGAAGGAATGTCAACTTCCACTCTACAAAAATCACATATATTTGTTACACATTGGCAAGTACATAAAGCTGACAATCTGGTAACTTGCTCACATGGAAAATCTGAAAAATAATTTTAAAAATCACAGTAATTTAGCTTTTTTCCTAGGAGAATATGTTAATGTATCAGTGCTTACCATGCCTTCTACAAAGACTCTGAAATAACCAAAGAAGGGCTGGAGAATCCCATTCACAGACAGACCTGGGAAGCTCCTGTAAGTTCTGTGACAAATCTGTGTTCAGGCAGAGGAACAGGCATGGAGAGGGGAATGAGACTTTGTCCTGCACCACACACAGCGTCCGGCAGCATCTGTCCTGCCAGCATGGACACGCAGTGCTCCAAAGCAGCCACAGCAAGGCAATGGCTCCCTGATGGGGTGCTCCAGGGGACTGAGGGTAAGCTGGAGCTACTGGAAACCACAGGTGGGAAAGGGTATAAAACCATAGGAAACACAGGTTTATCAGTTCTATGCCACTCATGGAACAATATATATGCCCTGCACAACTGTTGAGGCTTCCACTTAGGACTTCCAAAAAATAGAACTTCCTGGAAAGGCAGTGACCAGACAGAAGACTGAAGGCAGAGTTACACTGAATTCAATTTATCCTGTAAAACTAAGCACTGTGGAGAGATGGCAGCACACAGAGCACGGTATTACCTGGAGCAATGCAGCTGCTGTGCACAATCTAACACTTTTCTTCTCATAATTTTGCCTGCACTTCAGCCCATTCCCTTCCCCCAGAAATTTCTTTATTAAACTGGCATTGCAGAAATCGTTCCATTTTGTCCTATTTTAAGAACAGCAGTGGCTACACTATGTGCTAGAGCAATCCTCATGAAAGGGTCAAATCTCCCAAGCAAAATTGATGGTACCTGCAAGAGTCCAGCTTAGTCCCTTCTTACAGTCCCTTCTGTTGCCTGAAGAAGCACTAAACCATGTTTACTGAGAAAAGTAGAACTTAATTCCCTTTGCAATTGCTGATGCCAAGTGAACTAAGAAGATACTCTGTCAGCCAGTTCAACTGTACCCAGTAAGCAGCAACACTGCTTTTTGTTCATTTTTGGTGTAGTTCTCTTGCAACAACCTATTCAAACATTTAGAAACCCAAATAAATAAGTGCCTATCTGCCTCAAGAAATCAACTTTCAACAGATAGGTGTGTACGGCAGGAACTGGTATTTAACTCAGACAAGAAGCTGATAGAGTTATTTAGTAAGAGTACTGTGAATAGCAACCACTTGGGCTGGAAAAACAGAACTGCTAAGTCTTTAACTGTAGTCGTGAGCTGCTGAAAGGAATAAACTGGGGTGAAGATTTTTTTTCCTGCCCAAACAGAGTAGCTAATACTAAAAGAGAATAACTTTAGGCTACTGGAGCAGTTTGGCAACTGCAGAAGCTTATGCAATTTCTTTCGAATTCACTTAAAAGAGGAGACGAGGGAAAAAAGAATCCATGTAAATATCTTTTTACTTATCTGCTACAAAAAACACTGAACAAGAGAATAAATGCACAGAGCTGAACAAATGCACAGCCTTTAGCATAGCACTTACTGGACTAATGTAGCACAAACCTCAAAACATACAAATAAATCTAAGCATAATATTGAAATCTCAGCAAAAGCAGTTGATTTTGTTTTTATATTTGGAGCAGAGTGGCCACAGGTACTGAATAAAAGCTGTTAACTATAGCCCAGCTCAGGGCTAACAGGGAAATAAAAACACTCAGATGCATTCTCAGACTCCAAGACTCCCACATGCAGAGACACTTGAAAATGAAGGAAAAGCAGCAAGCTTTTCTCTTAGAATCTACTGCAACAAGAATGACTTCACAGGGACAGATTAAACACCCCTCTAGTGCATGTGCCCTGGCTGACAAGGGCAAGAAGCAACTACCTAGGAATGGTATAAAAATAGGGCAAACAAACAGTAATCACACAAATAGAGTAGTCTCCCAGAAGTCTGAGTGTGGAGAGTTTAAGTCAAAGGCTATATGAGCACCTCAGTTAAGAAGCTTTTTTTTTCCTCTATCAACTTATTTCTGCACTATTTGAAATTGTTAGTCTTTCAACACCTACAAAAACTTGCAGCAACTTTTCATGTTTTTGTAATGGTCCTTTTTTCCTTGATGTCATGGTTCAACTCTTGGTTAGTTCTACTCTACCCTTCGTGTGCTGTGGTAAGAGGTAGCCTCAAAATGTCCAAGAGTGGAAGAAAATACGTTTCTAAATCAGCACAGGATTTTTTTTTCAATCTCTCCTCTATTTACTTTTTATTTCTGGTATTTCACTTGCTTTTAGGATCGTTGAATCAACCACTGAATTCTCTTCAATGATTCAAAGTCTCCTGAGTTGTGAATCAGGTGCTAATGTACAAGACAGTGGTCATATTCTTTGTGTGTTCACTCCTGTGTGTTACTCTGCGTTTGTTAACATTGAATTGCACTTTTTTGGGTACAGTTTTCTTATATAACATGAGATTTCCTGCAATGCTTCAGTTGGCCCTCCTACTTTACCACTTGGGAAAAAAAAATGTGTATTAACAGCAAAATTTATCACCCTTCCTATTTGTATCTGTGATGAACAGCACAGGACTCATGAGACTCCCTATGAGAAGAGAGCCCTATAAAACCCACCCATTAAGGTTTGGATGAATCATGTTGTTGCCCCTGAGTTTTTCTTCTCTGCCTAATAGAAAAACAGCATGACTGTTATGCAAACAGATATCCCAAAAGCTTCACAGAAAGCCCTCTGAACTCAGGAACTAAGAAAATCCCTCTCTCAATCACAGCACTGGCAGCTGACACCATGTTGTTCAACCTTCAACAGGACAGATAAAACTATGGTCTTTAACAGCTAATTCAGAGCTAAAAAATGTAGATTAGTAGACAGAAGAGAACAGAGGAATATATTCTTTGAAAACTAAAACTAAGAAGTATACCAAGTTCTTCAGGGAAAATAAAATAAATACTTTGAAGATATTTGACAACAAGATGGTATAGAAAACAATTTACTTTCAAAACTAGAATAAGCACTGTTTTTTGTTAAGAGCACCCACAGGACATCCAGTACAATGATTTCTGAACCCTGCACAGGGACTGTACACACCATCACAAAAGTGGGGGGAAAAAAGTAAATTAAAAAAAAGGCTGCCTGTTACAGAAATTATATAGCTTTATTTTATTTTAAGAATTGTTATAATATAGACAAGTTAATCTTCACAGCTAGGGAAACAACAAGATGAAAACAGATTCATTTTCCTTACTTGAACATTTTTACTTTGGAATACAATTATTCTCAGCCCCAAACCAATGTTCGTTTGCACAGTTAAGTAAACGTTACGCCCACACAGTTATAACACAGACTACAGCAGAACAGGCAATGCACTCCACCTGCACAATCACACATGCAATTATCACAAAGCAACATGCCATGCAATTTTATGGCCAATACAATAGATATTATTATTAGAAAGAAAAGGAAAAATCTGGCCTTTGAATGGGAGTTTTGAAAGGCAAGGTCCTCAGAGATGGTTTAGCCAGTGTAACCGTTTGCTGGCACCAAGAAGCACAGAGATGTCTCATTATCCTTCTTTCCCCACCTTATCCTACCACTCCTAACCATCCACCATTGCCCTTCTGCTTGTGCTGGCTCCCAGGCTTGCCAAACCCTATGATGAGTCAATCCAACTCTTTACCAGCAAGAACCATTCATTCCTTTTTGCTCTATAATGTTGAAAATGCTCACACAAGAGTCCACCAAGGGCAAGAGCAAACTAAGGAGTGCACGGTGAGAAGCAGTAAAGTGAAACAGAACCCTCCTCTCAGCTTCCTCCTTGCTCTCAGCTGTACAACCTCAGCTGTCTCATACAATTTTAGCATAAGCCTGCCACAGTGTGCAAGGTTTCTTCAAAGGCATTACACACAAAGGAAAAGAAACTACTAAGATTTTATCACTGCTTCCTAACAAGGACACTCAGCACTGGCTTCAGTTTGCAGAATCCACTCTTACCAGCTTGGGCACACCTAACCCACTAAACGCAGTGTGGAGCTCTTGTGCTCAATTCTGCTTGGTTTGCAGGTCTGAACTACCTGCTCTGACCAGCTCTGGGGACAAACTGAACACTGCTGCATAAGTTACATACTCTAACTAGAAACTGGAGGTATTTGGGTTCAGATAAATGAAGTAACTTCACTGTTAGAGCTCTGTTAGAACCTAGGGCTTGGCCCTGAGGTGCACCCTGCAGCTGTGCCTCCAGAGCCAGAGCTCAGGCAGCAGCAGACTCTTCCAGCAGGCAACCAGCAAGCTGAGGGAGGAACTCCCTAAACTAGTCTGCAGGGAATGCTGAGGACAGGGCCACTCACATCCTTCTTTTTGAAGCTTTGCCACTGGATAAAAAGGAATGAGAGTCACAAGACCAGAGGAAAAGGACCTAAGTCCAAAGACAACGGTTTTTAACTAGGGAAGAAGAAATCTAACTAATTTAAAACAGATGAATCAATTTATTTTTAAATGAAGAACACTCTGAAAATTCAAGACATTGCGAAGTCTGAGAAGTGAAATTATGAAAAAGGAATTAATATAAAATTGCTTAAGACATATTTACAGGTTTCCTGTCATTTTTTGTAGTCTATGGCACAGCAACAAGGCCTTAGGCTGAAGACTTTACGATGTAAATATAGACATGAAGAGTATATATTTATAAGCCCACTGTTGATAACACAAGGATAATGCAACAAAATAAGAACATCTGCTGGAATGGTAAGTGTCTTTCTAATTAAATCCAATAGTTGAATGGATCAATTCATTACCAACAAATCTGGTTTATTATCTCATTAATACAGCTGGTTAATATTATGAGGAGATTAGCACAAGAACTTGAAATGATCCTAAACCAAAAATGAACACAACAAAGACATACTGGTGAATACAGGAGTCCAAATAATGAGCAAAAGACAGGTTTTCAGACATGCAAAGAACAAAGGGGAGAAAGAATGACAGGAAAACAAAAGACACCTAGCAAACCTGGCATTCCACACTAACAGCCCAACAGATGCCAAACAAAAAGGCTGAGCACCCTCCCCCAAGTTCTCATTGATTACACGGCAAAACCATTCAGTTATCAAAATAACCAAACCCCCACGATGAGTGCACTGGGGAACCAACCTGCACAGAATAGTGCTGCATTTAAACATCTTTAGGAAATGAGCAGTTTTAAAGCTTTGTCTTGGAATCTATTGTTTCTGAGCTGATGAGAGAGTATCGAGAAGGATCGGCTTGACACTCGAAATACATACATGACAGCTTCCCCGTTTTGCAGCCTTGGCACTGCAGCATCTATTTGTTGGCACTGCAGCATTCCCTAATTTGTGGTCATATTCTTGGAAGCAATTTTATACTGATTACAGGATTTTTCCTTTGTTTTCCAGAGTACAAAAGATGGATGACTAATGACTTGCCAAATAAACAGTATTCAAAGCCAAAACTCAGAATAATGAAAATAAAACACCCTGTCATGGTCCTCACCAATACTACATGCAAATATGTTTCCTAGTGAAAGAAGAATCAATGTACATAATCATCTCTTACCTCGACATATTAAAGCCCTCAAGTACTTCTATTAAGTTGAATTAAGACTGAGTTCATGAGGAATTATTTAGCTATCACTTCTGCTTGTTAACACACTATGAATGATATTTAGTTAAAATGTCCATGTGCTCTAGGGGACAACACATCCTGTAGCTTCCCACAAGATCAATCAGTCTCAACCCTGCCTGTTTTTTCATTGAATGCAAATGAGCACTTCAAAAGAATACTTAATCCTATAGCTAAAGCCTGTCAGTTTTACAGAAACTGTACATATTCTGTAGCATTTGCTGTCTAGGAATACGGGAATTTTATTCCAGTCAAATGACAGCTTCAAGAAAAGCTGTAAGTTACCGAACCCTAGTAACTCAGGACAGAGTTTCTATAGAGCAGGTGTCTGCTGGGAACTGGAACTAACAGAAATACAACTGTGCTTAATAGCCATATTTAACAGGGCTGCTCTGTCGGGGAGCTTAGGATGTTGCAGTTTCATTAGCATTAACAAGTGTTGCTATGGGTACCGCAGCACAGGCATCAGAACACAACTGAATAGGACTGGGAAAGTGATTAATAAAAATGTGAAGTGTTGGAATTTTAATAAAACAAAACCAATGTGCTTGCCAATAAGATCATGTTTAAATGATAGACTACATTATTGCCCAGTTCAGCAGCAGATACATGCCACTGCTTGTCGTCTTTCTGCTTGAGCCCAGACAAACCCCCACATCTGTAAAGACCAGAGCAAACCCACTGTTCTCACAGAGGGACACACATGCCCACACACAGGCTAATGAAACTGACCCTAATAAGTATTCATAACAATATTTAAGCGCTGATGTTAATATGCAATTTATAAATATTTAACACACTACAGCAGGTTCTATTGCAAGCTCAGAGCCGTATAATGCCTCATTCCTGGCTAAACGACACAGACTTACATTAGTGTAACTAAATTCAGGGTTTGATATTTTGGTCACAAATATGAAACAATATCCACTTCAGAATTATATATTGAATAATTTCATTATACTTTTTAGAGCTTCTCTGATTTCTTATGACTGTTGTTAAATAAAATTTCTGTTTACCTTTCCTTGTTTAGTGTGATCACATGACTTGGTAGACATGGAGAGCTGAGACCCATATTATGTACTAAAATAAGGGATTAGAAGCAATGATTAAACCCTAGACTATTATCTGGAAAGATTAACAAAGTAATTATGTAGCCTGAAACTCAGAATGTAGAGTTACAAAGAAGAGGAAGAAAATATCCAACAGAAGAATTTGAAATGGAAGGACAAAAGTGACCATCCAGGTTCTTCTTTTGTACTTATCACCCAAATCTATCTAATAAAAATTAGCAGCTTTTTTCTGTTTAAGTTCCTATTTAGTACAAAGGCATACCAAAGACATCATAATAAAGCATAAACAATGCTGTTTAAATTTAAGGTACAAAGATTGAATTTCTGTTATTTTCACAAGAAAACTTCTGGGGGGAAAAAAAAAAGTACAATTTTGTGCCAAGGTTATCTAGACCGTCATTTTAAAACATTAAAAAATACTGGAAGGCATCACAAGTAAAAAAATGTATATGCAAATGTAGTATTTGTGTATGTTCCCACTACCACTGTTCTGCTTAACACTCTGCAAAGAGCAGCAAGCTGGAAATAGGCAGTCTTACTTTACATTTATTGTGTCTGTGCCCTTAGCTCTCCCAGAAAGAAGGGGTCTTAACAATGTGTTTAATATGGATAGTAATACTTCATTGCTACAATTTATCTTTGCAGTGCCTTAATAAATATTGTACTGAGCCTAGTAACTTTTATGCCAGCATTGCTATGTAAAGCAGGTTAATTACTTTCCTCTCTACTTCTTATCATGATCGTTTAGTAGTGATCAATAATGCTTTATTACAAGGATTTTCGTTTTCTTGTCACATTTTCTTTTCCTCTAACAGGATTCAATTTCCAAGCACGTTTATCCTTTTGATGTTAAAAGAACTGCCTCGTGGTCTTTTTAAACAATTGCTTTACACTCTGTAACTAAAGGAAAGGCTGTGTGATTTGCCTTAAAAACATAAAGCCCGCTTTAGCAGTTCCTGTAAGACACCCCCACGTCATTATGATGGGAATTTCTACCATGCTCCTAACTAAAATGTTTGCATCGCAGGGTTTACAACTTTTCCACTTTTCCTTGAAAAAGGCAACTTTTAAGAAAAACAACTACAAATAGCATGAAACTTTTATTTAAATGTCACTTTAATTTTTTTTCAGACTCACATAAATTAGAACTAACCTCAAAGTGCATCCTGAGAGGTCTCGTTTCTGGCATCCTTGTGTGTGTGGGTTTCATACTGACAGAGCAGGCTGAAATCTCTCCCAGATATTCTGATGGAGCTTCCTGACACACAGAGAGCCTTCAAGGCTGAATTGTTTAAGTGAATTTTGTACTTAATGACGAATCAGTAAGAGGAAGAGGTCCTGTGATGTTAGAATCTCTGTGGCCTGTTGCTGCTTTCTCAGTGAACTGGAGCTTTTCCAGATGGAGAGTAGCAAAATAAGTTGTTTCTATTTTTGGAATCAAACCTCCATAAACTGGTATTCAAACGGGAAAAAACAGTGGCTCAAAAGGAAAGTTCATTATAGTGTGCAGTGATGTGAATCAACATAGTTCAGCCTAACTGATATCATGATTCGGGAAAACAAAGCTTTGATTGTACTTCAAATAATCCACTATTTATACTCTTCACACATAAATTTTTGAAAATTATTTTGAGAGGGAAGTATTTTTAAGTCAGAGCTCAAATACTTATGTCTTATAGAACCCCGGGACATCTCACAGCAGGCTATATAAAATTTCTCTGAGCGCATTCTGACACTGTACCAGAGTTTGAAATAAGTATTTTTGTGATACTGGACTTTTTTCTTGTCCTCCATGCATTCATTAAACATATGACACAGATCTTGACTTCTTAAGTATGATATATGCTTACTAACTCATACTGCTAATGTAGCTTGTGGACATGGATGATACAATAATTGAAATTAATTTCCTTAAGAAACAGAATTAGAATGTCAGAATTAGTGATACAAGTTGTTTATGTTTTTCAGGCAGTATTTTGCTAACTGTATAAATACATGCAGGCTCCTGAACATTAAATCAGTACAGTAACAACACAGACTATATGTTTTCATCCCATATAAGACAAAATTAAATTAAAATCTCCAGCAGGATGTTTTTTGTTACATACCGGTCTTAAGAGAAAAAGCTCTACCTCATTTATTCATGCATTTCAGAGTCATCGTAAAATTCAGTGCTGGCACACTGGTCAAGACAAATGCTAGCAAAATGCTCCTCTGACAGCAGTGTCACTTAGAACTGCACACATTTGTTTCATAACCATTCCTGTTTTTATATTGTAAGCGCTATGCACTTCCACCATGGGACTGGGAGGCCTGACCTGGGGCACATGCCACGAACTTTGGCAGAGGTTCTGCATGGGAGAGTGCTGTGCCAAGCTTCCCCATGCTGCCCACCAGCCCTGTCCCTCCTCTTGCATCTCAGCACAGCTCTGACCCACACAGGAGTCTTGCAGCCCCTGATCACTCTCTGCTTTATGCATTGGCTGGGTTTAGAGATCAGTTTTGGAGCACGTGAACAGGATTTGTCTGGAGCCCAGGTATATACAAAATGCATCCCAGCCCTAACAGAAATGCCTGGGTTTAAACCAAGGGGCTGTTTGGTGTGGGAACATTCACTTCATGTAATCCAAAGCAGAAATGCCAAACTGTGCAGTACAGTTGAAGGGACTGCGGCACCTTTCTCTACTAGGCCTTATTATTTGTTCAGGCGAACAGAGCCACACCATACCACAAAAAATCATGAGGTTGAAACAGATGGCATGTCAAGTAATAGAGGTTCTGTACCACAGGGATAAAGAGAAGGTGTTTAACCTGCTACAACTGCACAGGGCAAGTAGCTACTCCTTGGGTACAGAGTCACCAAAGACAAACGAGAGGATGACATCTCAATGAGCAAGAATCAAACAGAAACACCTGGACCCTTTCACACTGGTCACTGCCTGTGAGTCATAAAAATTAGAGAAAAATACACAATTTTTTTTTTTTTTAAGACTATTTGGAAGATATGGTCCACTGAAAACATGAGGCAAAAAAATCAAAAGGAAAGTTTGAAAAAACACAGTTGAAATGTATTACAAAGAACAGACACATGTCTGTGGACCACTGAAGCCACTGATAAAACACCTACTACAATTTCTAACTTAAAGATCTACTATAGCAAAATATTAGGATGGAATGGCAAACAAGCAGTGATCATGGAAATACCTGCTGGAAAACCAGGTCTTGAGAGCAATGATTGAACTATTGCAGCTGTACCATTTCCTACCAAAACATTAAAAGTTAACAGGTACCACTGTATACTGATGATCTAAAATCCTTTATGATCATAGAAAAAACTCAAGTCAAATGCAATGCCCTTTTTATTTACTTTATATTTTGTTGGCCATCATTTGACTATCATAACATGTAACATGCTGTGAAAAATCAATAAAGACTCCAGCTGAGCACTCCTGACTCCATACCGTAATGAAGGTATCAAACAATGAAGGTATGGGTTCTCTTTTAAGTATGAAGTAACTTCAGCATTCCTCATCTGTACAGCAAAGTAAGTGTTACTGTTTATGCCATGGGGCATAAAAGTACCACCCTACCAAGTGGGGCAGAAAACCTCCCTAACATGAAACTGTATTGCATAAATAGCCACACACACTACATTTGTGCTCTTTAACATCTGGCATATTCTTATGGAGGAAAACTGCTTGCATGCCTCCAATTACCTAACCCTACTATGGAGCAGGTTGGTATCTTTCAAAAATGTGCACATTATATTGCAAGCTAAGCAGAATCACAGAATCATAAAATGGTTTGGGTTGGAAGGGACCCAAAAGACCACCTACTTCCAACCCGCCCCCGGCCACAGGCGGGGATGCCACAGCACAATTTCAGTCTGGTTATGTGGTTTTAGTGGTACTGACTAATACATTATTTAATACAACAATTATCAGGCCATTGAACACTAGTCTTTTTCCATTCAAGTAGCTGTAATTAAGTACTCACTGAGTGTAGACAACAACTCTGCAAAGAACCCACACTTTCACAAACACATTTCCTTGACTTCAGTGAGACACTGGTCAGGATGATGTGCCCAGCTCTTCAGAGGCACAGACCTGCTTTAAAGTTGTACAAAACTTACCACATTTTTTTCCTCTCGCTTTTTGAATGTCATGTTCTTTCCTGCTTTGTGTGAGGCTTTTATTGATGCAATATTTAAAGCTACTTTAAAAAGCCCACAGAAAGACATTCAAATGCTTTCAGGCTTTTCTCCCGGTTTCAGCCTACTGGGAGTTTGTGGATGAGAACGTGAAGCAAAAACCTCAGAGAGAGGCTGGGAACAACTGCAGTTTTAGGACATAGATGGTCACACAAAGATGCAGAGTTCTAGCAGAGGTTTCAAGATAGGACATGGTGGAAGGAAGCACACAGGGCTGGGAAAGGTTATGAAGGCTGTTTGGACAGACAAATTTAACCTATACTGAAGGTAAAATACTTAATGCTCATAATTTCATAATATTTAAGTTTTTTTCTTCCTTTCCTACTGTTTGTATACACAACCATATGCTAGTTTAAACCCTACATCCCTTCATCAAGAAAGCTGGCTGAAGTCTCCAAGGGCGAACTCTATCACCTGTTTATATGACAGGCACACCCTGTGGCAGTCATCATTGCTGACAAGAATCTACAACTTCGGTGCTCTTCCAGAAAACCAGCACTCCCCAGCAAAAACAAAGCAATGAACAAGGTGTTTCGATGGGCATAACAAATTATCCTGGCATCTGTGTTACACTCAGAAGATTCAAAACACTTGAAGTGCCTCCCTAGCCTATACCTCTACATCTAAATAAAGCATATCCACATCTATTATTTGTTCAAGTGATGAGAAAGCTTTTTTTGGGTAAGAATTATATATTTGGCAATACAGAAACAGTTTAAGGGTTTTCATCAGTCTGAGGACTGATGAAAACACCACTCACTCTTGCTCCCCGGCAGGTAACAGACACACTGAGCAGAGGTTTCAAGGAGCTTGAAGGCTTTAACACCCAAGCACGTTACCACGTTTAAGCTGTGTACCTGCTCACCAGGCAGTCTGAAGCAGCTCACTTCTAAATGAGCTCAGGTTAGAGAACAGAGGAGATGATACTAGGTAGTTTGTTCATGTATCAAAGCCTTTACTTGCTACTAAGCAGGCAAGAATTGGCTTAGACTACTAAAATGAAATACAAAGATAAAGGCCATCCATCTTTGCTTTTAAGCTATGAAAGTTTTCTGAATTCAGAGAAAACCAAATAGCAAGTCTTTATTGGGTATTTTTGGGGAATACAACATATCCAATGCCTTGTGCTAACAGAAACTATGCATTCATCCTGAGGTGTGGGGATGCCCCCTTGTCTTCAGATAAAATACACTGCACATTTGCAACACAATTATTTGTAAAATTATGGCAGGAATCACAGGCAGTTCAGATCTCTATTATCAACCAAAACAATCCATCACTTATTTTATTATGCCATTAATGAATTTATTATGCCTGCTTAATGAAATACTTAGTTTCACTCGTACATTTTCCCATCGTCAGTTATTTAAGAAATGTGCTGTGAAGGCTAAAAACACTAAAATATTATTGCAACAGTTACACGAAAGGATTTTGCCTTTTTAATTTTCAAACAGAGAAGCACAAAAAATGTGATTTTACAACAATAATTTAGTAATTTCCCGTAGTCCAAAAGATCCACTTGCTTATCAGGTGAATGTTTAAAATTACTTTGAGATTGGATTTTTAATTAAAAATCACAAAAAAGGCTCTTAAAACATTTTTAAATTATACTGCTTTAGGAGATCCATTCTGGTAACCATATTAAAATAGTGTTGCACTTCCAGAATTAATTAGTGAACCTGTCCTCCAGGTGTAATTGCTAATTGTTCAGTTCACAATGATAAATCTGCATCAAACCAACATCCTTTACAGAGCTTATAATGCCTACTAGTAAAAGGAATGTCTTCTCTCTCACTCTCCAAAATCTGTAGTATGGTGGGAGCCTCAGGTCTTGAAATCCTCTACTGCACACAAAGATTTAACCTGAGAAACAGATCACCAGTGGTATTCTGGATGCTTGAAAGTGCCCTGTGGGAAAACAACTGAGGATGCAACCACATGTGTGATCATTTGGAACTGGTGGGGGTTTTTAAGGAAGGGTACTGAGCAGGATATCAACCTCTAAACCCATGAAACAGAAATGGGCAGATACATGTGGGCAGCTCATCTGGCTAAGGTCTGAGGATCTCTTGTGAATGCAGATACGAGAAGAGGCAGCTGTGTGCTTGGGGCAACGGCTGTGCTGCCACCTTGCTGGAGTTTTCACCCATGGACATGAGCAGCCAGCAGCTCCCCATTCACAACCACGCATGCTGTGGATATTTTGGAGAGGAAGGAGGTAAAGCACTCAGTCTGATCTGAATAGGAGAGGTACAATAAGGCGGCAGGGGCGAGGAAGACATCTAGTTCACTACTTATTTGGTTAAGGACTATTCCGTATAAAAGAAACAACAAGTAACAAGGAAAGTGGTAGATTACACACAAACAAATATTAACGAGCAGGTGAAAACAGAGACAGTAAGTTGTCTTTGTCAATATGGGAACTAATGCCATTAAAGGAACTACTCACAAACATACTTGAACAGGGCCAACATGAACTCTTGTCACTGATATGAAAGGGGAAATGTGTGATTATCATATGTGCTATGGGATTTTTGAGGGTGTTTGTGGATGGGATCAGAAGGTGTTTGTGGGATTTTGTATATTTTATGAGGAATTTAGCAGAGGGGACAGAGAAAGGGAAAGGGCAAGGGGAGGCAAACACCAGGCAATGGAGATGGGGAGTAGAGGAACGAATAACAAGGACAGGTTGCATTTAAACAGTGGATAAGCTTCTCTGATCAAACCCTGCACCTGATCACCTCTTTTCCTTCTTTTTACTAAATCCTTAACTACTTTTTTGTGTAATTCACCCTCTGTTCTATGTGTGATACTGCTGCAAAGTCTAAGTGCCAGCAACTGCAGAAGATGCTGCGGCTCTCAGGGTCTGCAGGTCCAGGAACCAGCAACTGGAGGGACCACAGTGTATCTACGTGTAATTTAGTAGCAATGTACAAACTGCAGTAGCCAGTGAGTAGAAGACCTGTGTCTGGGAAGAAGCAAAGTCTCAGTCAGTGGATAGGCAAGGAGCCCAGGGTCTAGCTGTAGGCACAGTGGGTGCCTGGAGAAGAAGCCCAGCCAACAAACCAGGACATTCTTCTAATATTTGAGGGATTCATGACTGTGGGGTGCATGTGAGACGAGGGCCAATGTGTGTATCCATTTTGATAGCCAACACCAAGTTGCTAGCAAAAAGGAGGAAACCTCCATGCAGGGCAAGGGGGCCCAAGCAGAAAACTTAGAGAGGTTTACAGGACATGGTAATGTTCAAGGGAACCACAAATGCATCTGTCCTGAATCAGATAGTGAGGGTGCCTACAGTGTTTTCACTAGTGCACTTCAGTCCTGATCAGTCTTTGCCACCCCCAATGGGACTCCAAAGTACCATCCTCCTTTAACCTCCACATCTTGAGAACTGGCTTTAAAGCAGGGCACAGCCACATACATTGCTGCTGTTGCCATTTCCCTCACTGCCTGGCTCTCCCAGAGAAAGGAAATCAAAAAGGGAGTAAGAGGTTTCCCTTTCTTCCCCAGGGCTAACTGTTGGGGAATTCCTTTAATCAGTCCTTCAGAAGGGCTACCCTGATGCACACACGAGCTTTGCCTAAGGTGTCCCACAGCAATGTACCCTCTCATGTAGCAAATGTGAAGGACTATGTCACTACAATGGAGTTGTCAGGAGTTACTGATAACCTGGGGATGTAATTTAAGAAACACTTGTCCATTCCCCACCCTTATTGTCTGAGCCAGTGGCTGGGTAAGCGGCCCAAGGTCCAGAAATGGACATTAAACAGACTTAAGAATCCACACTGATACACAAGCGGCCTGTGAACAAGGGAGTGCTTGTAAATCTAAAGAGGAATGCATCCATTAACCCAGATGGAGAAATCTTTTGGGCCTGAGAGTACATGAGACTGCCTTTCAGTGACCAGGAAAGAGGAAGCCTTGCATTCCAGAGTCCACTGTGTTGGGCAGCTCTAATAGCATCCTTAACAGAACGTAAGAGTTGAGCAAAAGAAGTAATGCCTGCACTATCAGGAACAACAGCTTTCACTGGAGTATCCTCTAGGTAGAACAAAAAAAAGTAGACATGTGCAAGACCAGTCAAACTTTAGTTTTCCACAGTAAACCAAATATTCTTAAAAATGGAGTACAAGAGAGAGATGTGGAAGGAGTCAGAATAACATGCTGTGCTCTGACACGGCACACCCCAGCAGCATGTGTTCAAAAGCACTTGAGCACAAGCACCTTGAGTAGGAAACCGCAACTGTCAGACTGCTGATGAAACAATGAAAGACACACTTCCAGAAAAAACACTCATTTTAATATCCATTGACAGATGCTGTAAGAAGTGTTGATATACAGCATAATTAATGCAGACTGAACAAACTGTACTGTGGATAGTGATATATTTGTTAAAAGCCACTTGGTGAATGCTGCTGGAAGGAAGTAACTAGAAAGCAACACTGTCCTGGATTAGAATATAAAAGCACAGGCTTTCCTGTAAATAGGAATCAGCAAACCAGGAAATAGTATATTATTTGATTTTCCTATGTGCTGCCTCCCAGTTAAGTAACACACCTCAGGTGCACATGCAAGTTCAAGATGTTGCTAGAGAGAATAATTTTGTAGAAATGAAACCTCTGAATGGATAAGGATTTTGTTCAGAGGCAGAGAAATAATAAATATTACAGCGGGGTATTTCTTTGCCCACAGACAATGTGATTTATACTCTTAAGATCTCTTGACCCTAAGTGACTATGTTCTAAACAAATAATTTTGAAAAGGCTATTTGAGCTATTGGGCACTCTTGTCTTTGTCCAAGGGTAGACTGTTCATGCTGAAGTCAGTCATGGTTAACATGAGAGACAGCAGTTACAAGGCCGGGACAGAATTTTATGACTCCTAGCCAGCATGTTGGCAGACTTATCTTATGGAGAGATGAAGTGCCTGGATGTACATGGAAGTCTATAGGCTGACATAAAAGTTAATTTAGCCTGCCACCTATTATTTTGATTTTCAACAGTGATTTTTACATATTTCATTACCTAGAGACTCCAAATGATCTGCCAGGGGATGCAAACTGAGTTTGGGAGCAAAGACAAAGAAAGTCCACTAGTCCTTTCAATGAGTGCTTGTGCTCAGTAAAAGGAAAACAGCATAGGCCACTGAATTTCCATTGAATAAATCTTTTTTTCTTTGAAGTGGTGCCAATATCTTTACAAGAGTTACCTGATAAAACATCAGGGTAACCTCATCATCTCTAGTAGTCCACAGACCTATGTATACACAGAAGAGTTGCACAGACTCAGGCACATGTTCTTTCCAATAGTTAAAACAGCACAGCTTTGCCTCTGGGTGCAATTACACCAGTGTGGAAATGCTCTAAAAGGGTCTGGCTTTTCATGTATGAGGTTCATGCCAACGTACTGCAACACATAAATAAAGCAAGAGTACTGCTTTAACTACTAGCATAAATTGATATTACTTTTATGAATAGAATAAGGGTACATACTAGAGAAACAACACAAATGTCACTTAAAAGACTACTCATCATCAAAGGCCCAAACACAGAATGAAAGTGCTCTAACTCTAGGCTTGAAACTCCCTGCTTGCACATGACTTCCTTTCATTGTGTCCTTCACGCTATTAATGACTTGACAGCAGAAGTTAAAAGCCAACCTGAACTGAAAGCTACTCTCTTCTCTTAAATGTGAAAACATTAAACTATTTTTTTCATACAGATCAAACAAAATAAACCCATAAAATCTCTAGATAACCACTTCAGAATAATGATTTGATTGGAGAACACTCTTCTAAAACCAGACATACTCATCTTAGAGACAACTTGTACCTGGTAAAGCCTGCAAAGTAGCATCATTATCATCGGTTTTGTCCCTTTTTTCTGTCTGTGGTTTTCCACAGGACCAAAAGATATAACCCAGGCTCTTGCTCCTGCCTCTCAATACCCAAGTTTCTCTTAAAAGGACCAGAGTAGCCTGAGGATTTCTTGCAGTTTACCTACGGTGAGCTCTAGCTAAACTCCTTACGGAAGAGTGCAGAACATACAGACTTCTCGACAAGGACATAAACCCTGCTACTCTTGCTGCTTATGGTACCTGGCGTATCCCTGCAGTAATTCCCCACGGTCCATTTGTGCTCCTCGCTGTGCACCGCCTGCTTTGCATCATCTCTCTGCATGTGTGTGCTGACAAACGGATCTACGGCAGAAGCCAAAATGCTCCCCGGACCATCAGCTCCACGTCCCACCGCTCTGGCGCGCTGCCGGCATCAACTCCCTCTCCACCTCGACTCGCTGTTGGAAACTTTCCCTGTCCCCACAGTTCCGTGTGCCAAACGCGGAAGGACTGCCATCAGTAGAACCAGAACGACTCGCGTCCCTGTAACCAGCGGGAGGCGGGTACGGGGCTGTCCGCGGCTCTCCGCGGAACCCCGCTCCGACGGGCGACAAACGAGCCGCACCGCGCCGGGCCCTGGCGCTGCCGGCTGCCCCACACGTGTCCGCCGCTGCCCAGCCCAGGGATGCTGCGCCAGCCCCGTCCCACCGTCCGAGCCGGGACCGCGGAAGGGAGTGGGGGAGCGCAGTGCGAGACCCCCACGCCTCCCGCAGCGCACTCACCTCCCCGCGCCGGCGGTCCCGCAGCCCCGCGGGACGCGGCCATTCCGCCGNTGGCGGGGGAACGGGCGTTCGCACGCCGCGAGCATGTGGATACCCACGGAACACGAGAAATACGGCGTGGGTGAGTGAAAGAGAACGAGAGCGGGGTAGCGTGGGGCGAGGAGCGGCGCTGCCGGCGGGGAGCGCATCCAGGGCAGAGCGGGCTCGCCCCGCGGGGCGCTGCTGCCGTTCCCCGCGGGAGCGAAAGCAGCGCCCTGCGCGTGAGTGCAGCGATGGGGGCCGAGGTCCCGGCAGGGCGCGGGGAAGCGGCCCCTTCATCCCAGGGCACAACAAAGGGCGGCCGATGCCCAAGCCGCGGCTCCGGCGTCTCCCACCGCTGCCAGGGCATGGGGCAGGGGCCGGTACCCCGTCTCCGATGCGGGCGCTCGGTTCTCCCCGCTGGCGCTGGGTGAAAAGGCTGGCGTTTCATGGGGAACAAAGCAGCCTAAAAACAAATTGCTGGGAGCGGCGACCCGGTGGGAGACGGTGTCCGGCAGCGGCCCGGCAAGGAGCGGCAGCGGGGCCGCGGGCATTGTTCGCGCGTCGGGGGTTTTGTCGCTGCTTCGCTGGAAACCAGACAAAGTGTCGCTTGTGGGAGCCGCGCTGCCTCTCCTGTTTGTTCCCCTCTGCCCGGTGCAGGGCTCTGAAGCCCGCGGGTTTGACTTGCGGAGTGATCGGAGAGACTCGCAGTGATTTTATTTTTCTTGGCACCGCCTACGCCAACACCCGGTGAGCGCTGGCCGCTCGTCCCGGACAATAGCCCCCTGTGACACGGGTGTAGCTGAACTGTTGTACAGACCTGCCTGCGTAGTAGGCAGCTCTCCGTGTGTTTACGTCGCGTTTGAACGCGGAGTTGTTCATATTGGAGACAAGCGGGAGGAGCGCGGAGCCCTCCTTTGTGTGTGTGTGTGTAGCAGCGCTGTGGCGAGCCGAGAGCGCGGGGCCGCTCCGTCCCATCTGGAGTTGAGCCCAGATGTTGCCGTCTTCCGAATGCTAAATTACACAGATCATCGACGGGTTTTTTTTTTTCTTGACTTCTTTATTTGTCAGGTCACAGCTGGGTTGCAAGATATTGATTAGTCCTGCCACCCGCCTTTCTTTACGAGGATGGGCAAGAGGCTTAAAAGCCACTCTGGGACTCCCTGGAATGGCATGCTGGATATTAGCAGTCAAGTATTTCAAACTGCAGCCCTCCTCTCCGTCTATTTGTTGTTTATTTTTATTTTTGAGCCTAGTATGCTATTTCACAACTGAAGTATTTTGCCCCCGATATATGAGCTAAAAATCACTATCTTTCCTATACGGAAAACAAGCAGATGAACACCCTTCCCTCTATTTGAGTAACTATCCCATCGTTGCTAAACAATTAAGGGATATCTTATAAATAAGCTTTTCTACGTTTAGTAACCTTTTTCAGGTACTTAGAGATGAATTGCTCTTCAGCTCTGCCTTGCTTACCAGGGCTGGTGTCACTGAAATCTTACTCCTGCTAAAGAGATACAGTTGCAATTTCTCAATAGAGAGCTCCCTTTGTATCAACCAGAAAATGTAGTCCGCTACAAAGATTGTCTTTATTTGTGTAAATATAATATAGTCACAAAAAAGATGCTTATTCTTATTTAAATTCATTTCCTGGTTTTCTGTGATTTGGCTTCCAAAGGCTATTCAAGATAGTAACAAAAAGCCACTGTTCAAATTGGTTTCTCTGTACCCCTAGGATGAGAATGATACTATAGTTCAATATGACTATTGTAAAATGTTAAAATACTAACCTAAAGTAATTTAATTTTTCTCTTGGACTGCTTTTTATGCTGTGTGCTCAATCACCTGCATGATGAGTGCTGTCTGCAAAATCTTCACACCCAATTACCCTGTAAGCTATTGTACTATATAGCCGTGGGAGGGGAGGCAGGAGAAAGGGGTTGTATCTTGCTGTATAATTATTTAAACTTTATATTAAGTGGCCCTCATAAATCAAACTTACATTTTGCACCACAGACCAGCTTATGTGCTTTTTTTTTTACTGATGGGATTATTACATTTCCAAACAGCTATTTTAATATTTGTGTGATTATCTGCTCTGGTAAAATGGGTGCGTTAGGAAACCCCTTTGAGAATCCAGATTAGTTGTACCAAGCATATGTATCCTTTATACAAAGAGCTCAGGACTTGCATCAACATCAGACCTCATCTGCATTTTCCGTCTGAATTTTGCAGCACATTCTGTGTGCTGCACATTTCTACTGTGATGCCAAAATGGATGAATAACCAGAGAACAGCCACCTGGTTGCACTGGAGGGTTGCTGGTAACCAGGAGGCTGTTGCTCACTTTGCACAGCCTGACTGATCCCACTTTGAGGGGCAGGTAATACAAGTCACAGTCCTCTCTTCTACAAATTTTTCAACTTCTGCCTGCTAGCTGTTGATAATATCTGGTTGATTTTTTCTACTGGGCATGTTGCTTAACTCTGAGTTCATTTACTAGTAGGCAGACATACTGCTAGTTCATTTCATGGTAGACATCCATGCTGATATAAGGACAACATTACTACACTTTTATGTGCTACCTTTTGTACTACAGTTGTGTGTTTTTATTTCCAAGGCTATAGATTTTGTCAGCTATGTTGTATTATCCCTCAGGATGCTAAAAGTGAAATAAACACTGGAATATTTCTGGTATTGAGAACTTGCTTTGTCTGGATTTTGATATCTGTATTTTCAGAACAGAAGGTTAAACTTGTGTATTTCACTTTGAAATTACACGCTTTGAACCACGCCTTCAGCTGTGGTGTCAAAGCAGTGATGGCATTGTACAAAGGACCCTGTGGTCAGTTATGTGAAGTATTTAGCACAAAGTATGCTGACAAAAGGGTAGGAGAGGTAAGATTATTTTTTGCTGTTAATAGTGTTTAAATCTGGTAGATGTCAAATGGAGTTGACTTATGTAAATGCTGTATGTTGATCCATATGAATTCAGAACCCAAGAGAATCACAGATTCATTTAGGTTGGAAAAAACCTCCAAGATCATAGAGTCCAACCACTGACCAATGTTGTTTAGAACAATAACCAAACCCTTTGTTAAAATGAGTCATTTAAGACTGCATAGCTTTGGGTGCTCTGCAGGCAGCAAACCAGTAAGTGCAGCTTTCAGAAGTGACTCTTACTGGTTGGTGCATACTGGAAACTTTTAGCTGTAATAAATAAATCACGGGACTACATAATTACCTTGTAGCTGCTGTTTGGAGTAAAGATACAAGTTCTGTTTCATCCTCTATATTCAGGATATCTCTTCCTTTTTGTCTCACCAGAACTACATATTGCCGTATCATCTGATTTCTTTGAATTACCTGAATCTGTAAGGGTGCAGTTATGTTCTCTGCAAAGTAGGCGATTTACCCTTTTTTACTGAGCACAAAGCTTCTCAGCATTTCTCTGGAAGGCATTTATTGGATTAGGGTGGGAAGATTAATTAAGGAGAGTAATTAAAAACAGTTGCTGAATGTATCATCTAATTTATAAGCAGAATGATATTCCAGATGCTGAAGTCATTCTGTACAGCAAGATATACCAGTTTAACTCTGCCAAGTTGAAATAGTGATTGATATTTTTAGTGTGGTTAAGCCATAAATGGGCCTTTCTGAGGGGGGCATCTCCTAGTTTATAGATGGAGAAGTGTAAGGTTCAAATACCTTTGTACTGTAAACTGAGTTCATAGGAGGAAAAAGACAGGGCCGTATTAGCTGATCACAGGAGCAGTATTGACTTGCACATAGACAAAAGCCAAATCAATTGGCTTGTGTCCTGTTCCAAGTTGCAGCCAAACTAGTCTTGCTAGCAGTCTTGTTGAAAGATAGCAAAGATATCCTTATCTCCATGCTGCAATCCCTTTTTTGACTGCCAGCTAACTTTACTGTAAATTAACTTGGTTTGTTTAGCTCGACAGTATCTCTGTCAATAACATGCTATAATGTGTTTTGTTAAACACTTCATTAGCCTTTCTTGTGGGCCCCTTCAAACACTACAAATAAAGCCTTCAATCAAGCCTTATTTCCTCCATTCCTCCCCATTAATTGTACTTCACATTTCTATGTGGAATTCGCTTTGTATTTTTGTCTTAGACTAATATCGTCACTAATAATGAGCTATATCCAAAGCTTCTATCAAGCTGTCTAAATAACTACTTAGAATAGAGGCAGGGCAAAACATATTTAGGCAAAACGTATTTGTGGGTTCATTTAACTAAGGGGCAGTTGAAGGGTGATTTTTGCTTTCTAGTTACAGCTTGTAACTGTTTGTGGGGCTGGTCACTTGCAAGCAAGTGAAGGCGAGGTACCATGAGGCTCCAAGAATGAGGCTGACAGGATACCAGTGCTCCCTTTGCCTCACTGGGACAGTGGGAGTCCATTATGAAATCCTCCCTGAGTTCTAGCTATCTGAGGTAGCAAAGACCCGCACATTTTCTATAGGAACATTTTTGACACGTGACACATTTGTCATGGAGGCTTTTATATCGATTTAGTATGTCAGTCAAATAAAGGTGATATTTTTTCTAGTCTTTTATATAAGCAGTAACTTTCAATGCCTTTAAAAAATGGAATTATCTCAACTTGCGATTTTTGATTAGTCAAAAAAATTAGCAAAAAAATTGCTGACTATATTCTGTTGGAGAGCAGAATATAAGGCTGAGATTCTTAAGTAATTTTTGGTCATAAGACTAATCTTAAGTTAAACAAATAAAGTGTTGAAATTTTCTTGAAATACGGCTAAATCAAGATTTTAAAATGGTTTTTAAACAGCTGTCTCCAAAAATCTGTAGTCTTCCGAATGGATGTGTGATATTTTGAATGTCTTCACTATCTCCTAAGGACAGCTCAGAGCTGGCTGGCTCATTAATATGTTACATAGTGCCCTTCAGAGATCTAATTTTTCCTATTCACTACATATTTGGAGCTACTGGGGAAATTTTCTGAAGGCAGAGGTTATTTCATGGTTAGCTGTATACTGATGACACTGTTTTTCTTCCTCTTTCGCTATGTTGAGGGTTTTTTACCACCATTCTCAGTGTTGGACTTGGGAGGCTACTAGCTGGGCTGGATTTATCCGAAAGGTGATGGAACAACGGTGAATTAAATGACATAAGCCATGAAGGTGAGAATGTGTGCTCCCTATGGAAAGGGAGAATGATTTTTTTTTTGTTTGTTTGTTATCTAACATAGGCTACTGTAATCTGTGATTGCTTCTGCACACTCAGGCAGCATGTGATGGAGTCACTAACTTCTCTGTCAAGGAAGCTATAATTGGTTACTGGACTCCTACCATGCAGATCTCAGCAGCTTTTTGCACTGCTTGCAAAAGTGTCTGCCATTGACTCATCTCCTTGCTTCCCTAACCTGCACCCCAGAAAGGAAACTTCAGAATAAAATAGGGTTTCCTGTTTGCAGCCTGGTGCAATGTTTTCTATGATGTTCCATAGTTCCCATCTCATTTGAGTGTAATTCACTGTGTAGGTTTTGGTCTATAAAGTTCTCTGTAATTTGAATCTTGGGATTGGGGAAAATCCTGAGGAGGGCATTTGACTGCTTGGATCATTTGTGACACTTGAATCTATTCAGCAACTGAGATAAGGCACTTTGAGCAGACAGTTTGCACCCCTGGGAGATGTGTTACTTCATTTCTTTAGTTTTGAGAGACTTTGTGTTGTGGGTTTTTTATTTGGTTTTTTTTTTTTTAACTGGATTTGTTGGCTCTGTGAAGGTAGAGGGGAACAAACTTGATAACCCCTCAAAGCCTGGTTCTTTGCAGAAGGGTTGAAATGCAAAGGTTTTGCTTAATTTTCAGTCTGGAATTTCTTTTGTTACTGTGGAATTTTTTTTGCATGTAACTGTACATCATTGAGTAACCTTTTGTTTTGCTCTTCTTCATTTTCTTGCTATCTGTTTGTGAGGAGCTGGGCAGAACGCCTTTGAGGTGATCATTGTCCACTTCCCAGTGATTTGGAAGCCAGGTGACTAACTTGGAGGGACATCCAAAGGGACGTCCCTTTTTATTTATTTATTAGTTACATGCATTTAATTTGTCTTAAATGTCTCTAGTGTTATGTAATACAAATGATTGATTTTTTAATTTTTTTTTTTCCTGAAGGTCATCAATAGAAATATAGAAAAATATTTAGGAAGCGTTTTGAGAGATTTAATCTGTACTGCTTTCTCAAGGCCAGGCCAACTCTAGCTGTCACTTCTGAAGGATATTTGCCAACGTTTTTTAAATGCTGATAGCAGAGCATCTACAACTTCTGTAGTCAGGGCTTAGCAATCTCACTACTAAAGTGTTTAGCACTGGACCAGTTTTCCTCTTGAATGTATCATTATGTATATATGAAGACTTGTCAAGACTTTTCTTTGTATGAAATAGCTCCAGTTATTCATTCTTTCCTCATAAATGATATATTCTTATCTTTGACTAATTGATCCATGTTCAAAACTGGACAGGAAAGCTTTATCAGGTAAAGCAGGAGAATCTTAGTGTGCGCTTTAGGCGATGTGTCTTGTCTGCTTGTCATTCCTGGTGTGGCATTTGTTCCTTTTGCAGTAGCATTGCACTGACTCATGTTCAATTGGGAACTGCTAATCAATCCTTCAGATCCTTTTCCGGAATATGCTTGTCTAGACGGTCGTTCCCCCATCCTGTATTTGTCAGCTGCTGATTTCTGCTTATGTGTCTTTACTGAATGGCACTTCTCTTCGATGCTATTTATTCCATTTGTCAGCCGCACTGACTCCCAAATTTCCTTTCTCTCATATGCCTGTTGGAAACACCTCGTCTGACAGGTTTGAGAGATGCAATTTAAGAACTGTTCTCACTAGCAGAAGCAGATCTTGTTAAGAGAAGCAGTGCATGATAAGCAACTAAAGGTGCTTGGATGCCACAATGATTTGCCATTAGTTTGCACTTGTATGTTTAAAGGAATGTGTTTTTCAGATCTTTACAATGACAAGAGACCAAAGTGATAGCTGCTTGCAGTTTCTCTTCATAATGCATTTTTCTAGTTACTCAGAATTTATGTTCCCCATTATACAGTTTAAAGATGGCATGATAACTTGTTAACTTTGCTTTTTTTGGGCACCTGAAATTTTTTTAAAAATAATGCTGATCTAACTTCCAATGCTCAAGGGTGAATAGGAGAGGTGCAAACAGTGCAGCTCTGAAAGTCACCTGTGCTGTAGGGACAAAGAAATAAACTTGGATTTTGCAATCTGTCATGCATTGTGCTTGCTGTTTTTAGTTGTTTTGAGTAAGAAAGTAGGATAAAATCTAATTCGTTTTGCAGTATTAGAAAAACAAAAGTCCTATTGTAGGAAAAAAACCCCTTGCTGATACTGATTGCACCTTTGATCTTTCTCCAGTTAAGGAGCCAGATCAACTTATTTTTTTAGATTCAGATGCAATTATTTATCTCCTTTAATAGTAACTACTGAAGTTATTAGAACTAAAAGTGAGTAAGGTGTGTTTACTCAGGTCTCTAGTAGAAAGAATTTTGTTTTCTTGATAATTTGTGTGTAGAAAACCACACTAGTAGATGAGGTAATAAACCTGAAAAGGGGGTTGTTAATTAGCAAGACTCACAATAAAGTGTTTGAGGAATAACTTAAATTTATTTCAGTTTTGCGTTTTATGTTACTGTATTTCAAATGTATGTTTTTGTGCTTTCAGGGCTCTGGAAGTAGGTAGTGGCTGGTCTAATGCAGTCAGTAGCTAAATCATGTGCTTGTTCAGTCCTTTCTGCAGCAAAGAAGAAATGTGATGGTCTTTGAAATCCATTGCTTGGGATTTCTTGATTTGATTTTAATTGTTGTTTGCACTGAACTTATGATTTCTGAGTTTTATTTAGAAATGCAAAATGAGTCCTTAACTATAAAGGTGTATACTGACACATTTTCATGAATACTTTTCATGGAGTAAGTGGGAATCTACATACACTGTGGATAAGAGATGATAACTGCATAATAGGGGCTCTTCTGTAATGGAAATGATGGAATTCTGTTTAGTTGTTTTTAGTGCAAGGCATTTTCTTTTACTATCATAAATCATTTACTACGTAATAGGATAATGTTTTATTTTTTTGCAACTCTTTGAAATTACAGGTTACACTGCAGAATTAAATGATTACTCCATAAAGTATTATTTTAACTTTTCTCCAGAGTAGTGTAATGAGGTGAGTATGAACAAGATGTTGGGCAGGTTGGGACAGGACACACCAGTACTTCTGATACTTTGTTTTTTTCCGTGGGCTAGATGCAAGGTAACTTCAAAATTTGTATTATTGCATTATTTTTATTACAGAAACACTAATGGGTAGCAGCTTGATCCTTGATCGAGCAGGAGTTATGTTATAGACTACATAAGTGTGCAGTAGTTGTACTTTCATGAAGTAGCATTCATGCTTTTGTAGGTGGTATTACCCATAAACTAAAGACTACTATTTTTTTCTTTCTGAGAAAAACCCTGTATAAAGATGGCTATTGGGTTTTAAGTGTACTATCTTTTCTTTTGGAGAAAAATATAGCATGGGGTAGTTTATATGCCATCAGAGGTAACGCTATGCACCACTGAATCCATAGGTACAACTATGAGGAACACTCTTGGTCTTTAGGCACAGTTATGAGGTATACTGCTTGAAACTAAGCAGGATAGAGATGGGCCACAGCTTGTAAATGCTAGGGGTTTTTTGGGAAGCGATAGTTGTAGTTTTGATAAGAAATCAAGTTGGGTAATATTTTGTATCTTCAAGGAATATGCCTCTTTTCCTAGGCTGCAGGGTTCCTTTCTTCACATCTGTACTAGGCCTGTTAGTACAGAGAGAACATAGAGCTTGACATGCAGTTTGTGTCTTTGCATGGGATTTAGAAGTGCTGCTTCTGGTGTTAAGATTTGTTTCCTCTCATACTCTGATAAAGAAGAAATATGAGTATGTATTTTGAAACAATTTCATGGACAACAGGTGGCGGAGCTGCTGTTATTCGTGGTTCATAGTGGAAACTTCTTAAACATTCTTTACTTATATGTTTCTTTCCTATTCCTCTTCATTCTCCCCCTGCCCCCAGCTTCCTTCCTTTTTTTTGTCTGTAAAACTTAGGACAAAAAAAAGAGGAAATCCTAAGGTGGAAAACAGAAGATCCCTGTTCTTCTGTTTCAGTGTGAGAAGCACATGTCTGTTCTGTACAGGGTTCATTACCTTTCTTCTTCCACCCACCCCTATCAGAAAAAAATTTACTAGCTGATTATAAGTCAAGCCAAAAGGATATTGATATCCTCTTTGCCATTTGGAGTAGCAAGACCTGAATGCTTTTTCTCATTGGGCCAGATGTAGTTCTGAGTTCTCAGCTGTGTTGAACAAATGGCCTTATTCCTATTGCTTGCCAGGTTAAATAGGTAAAGTTAGGGTGGAGGTATCTGCCTGCACATGTTTTGCCATTTTATTTGTCTTGGTGAAATATATCAGTCATAATAGTAAGCATTTCAAGTTACAGATACTCTGGTTGTTTCCATTACTGGAAAGCTCAATTCAATCACTTAATTTTTTTTTTTTTCAAATTGGATTGGAAGACAAAAGACTTTTATGTGAAAAAGACAACAGACCAGTTAGGCTTTTCATAATTATTTAATTATCCAACAACAATTTCTTTCCACCAATTAAGTAAAAAAGCATAGTAAGATGTAGGAGAACAAGAATAGGCTGTAGGCAGTCTTGACCTTGATGAGTTACAGCTGTTCAGAACCAGGTGTTTCTGCTGAAGACCAGAGACCAGCTGCCCCTCGGAGAAGTAGCTCGTAAGTGAGGGGGAAGACTACAGAGGACCACTAAGAAAAGACTAATGAGACAGCAAACAAGCAAGCAGGACTGAAGCAGCTTTAAGTGATAGCAGCCTCCATTGTAACTAAGAGAGAAGAGTCAAGTTTTTTTTTTTGTTGTTGTTGTTGTTTATCAACAGTAAGACATGCTGAAAATAGGTAAAATATGAGAATACTATGTATTTTTCCAGGCAAATGTGTGGTGTTCTTGCATGTGAGACAGCTGTTGATTTTAGAGTTTAATCTTTGGAGATAGTGTTTGGAAGTGTAACATGGTAAGCAGTATTCAGAGGAATCTGAGGTAATGGGCTCTCCAGCCTCAGACATGGTGACATGGAAATCACATATTCCATAGTTGCCTGCAGTGTTACTTCTTTTAAGCTGCTGTCAGTGGTTGCTTCTAGAAAACACTATTGTTTTATTGGTTTATTTTTTTAAAAATATGAATAGTAGCTTTATCTCAACCTGAGCAATTATAATGTGTTTTAAGAAGTAATGTATAAAATTTTTTCTCTTGATGAAAAGCCTTGGCTTCCTGGTGGCATGAAGGATGAGTGGTGTCAGTCTTGCTGTTTCTACCTCTGTTGTTCAGTGTTGGACTGAATCGATTGCTTTTGTGTCTTCAAGCTTAAGTGTACTCTTGCTTGTTTACATTCAGAAAATTCCTGGGGAAGCCTTTAAGACTGAAAATTGTTGAGCTTTAATGTATTTGCATGCAAAGGAAAGTATTTCTTTATTTCACTTCTGCAAAGACTCGGTTCTGCCAAATTGGCTGGGGCTTTTGAATAGCAGTACCTCTAAAAACCTATATTTAATAGGTATATTAAATAGCACCAGTTTTAAAGATGGCTGAGATAAAGTGTATCTATTAAGCAGACACAAATTGTTGGTCCCTGTTTTCCCAATCTAATCTGAAAAATGTAACCTAGTAAATAGGAAAAGTGCAGCTGCAACATTAGAGAAATTGCATTGGTTTTCATTATGATTCTTACAAAACTATGTTTGGATTTATATTGATAAATATTGCCTCTAGCTCTCTTTTTGAGCAGCCAGTTAACAGCATCATAATTGACATGCAAATGTGGTTGGACAGCTGATAGAGATCTGTGGTCTTTTTCAGCGTGCTTTGCCTCTTTTAGAGTTTCCCAGCAAAATAGTGACCAAGTAGAAAGGGACTGGACTGATGAGGAAGTGCCTCCTTTTAGAGAGGCAAAGGTCCAGAATAAACCGTTTTAGCTGATAAGTACTGAATGGACTCTTAAACTAGCAAGTTAGGATCTTTTGGTTAGTCTATGGATTGGATTTACTGTTTGCAGAGTCGTCATAAGTTTGGCTTGTTAATGACCTCTGTAAAATACTGTTTATGTTTTTACATATCTTATGCAAAACCTTAAAAGCACTCTGCAGACTACAAATAGCAGGTTTTGTGTAGGATATGAATATGCACAGCTACAGTACTAAACGTTAAAGTAATGCAGGAAACTCAGAATAGCATATTGTCTTGAGTATACGTGTGTGGTAAAACTTTGTTGAGCAGAATGTAATTGTCTGGGGACCAGCATGACCATGGCCACGCCAGCTCTGGGGCTCACACAGCTCTGGCCATGTGCTTCCCCCCACGCCTTTGTAATTGCTTCTGTGATGAACAATTGAGAGAGCTGATCTGGCTGAAAACTAATCACTTTTTTTGGCAGGGAGGTATTTATACTGCGTCAGCACCTCTAGCTGGGTTTGGATTGTCTGCCAAAATGTGTGTGCCAGTGTGGGGGGGGAGTGAGGGTGCAGCTGGGAGTACAGAAGATGGCAGGACCTCAGCGCTTGCATGTGCCTGCAGACACATCAGATAAGGTGTAACAGAAAGCTATGGCCTAATGAGAAATTCAGTTGGCCTATCAAGAATATATGACACTTTTCATGGGACAGGAGAAAATAACAAACTGATAGATAAATTGTCTGTCTTCTTATCCAGCTGTTTGGTCTGGATTCATGTGTGTTTTGTTTACTGAACCCACTGTTAGTTATAAAACTCTTACACATTTTAAGTTACTGCCAAGCACAGTAAGGGCTTTCTTATTCTGGGGGCTGCTATGTAAGCAATTACCTGGTTTTTTGATCTCAAACTTTGTCTTCTATGCAACAAGCAGAACTGTCCAAGCACATGTTTTGGACATGAAGTTGGGATCGACTTTTGTGAACCTTTAGCAGGCTGCTAAAATTTGAGTGTCACAAGATCAGAAACTAAAAACTCTAAAGGTGTAATTTCGATTTTATAGATGTAAAATTAGTCAAAATATGCCATGGAGCAAAACTTCTGGAAAAAGGTAGAAAGTGGCAGGACTGAGAACTGGTAAATCAGGTACGTCAGGAGTCCTGTGAGATGAAAATAGCAAAATAAAATAAAATGAGCACAGATGTCATACTTACTTCTGACATCGTTGTGAGAGGTCTGTGTCCTACTGCTGCATTCAGAACTTAAACAGGTAAATTTTAAGTACTTTCAAAATCAAAATATGCAAAAAAAATGAACAGTTCTGCTGATATAATAAATATATTTGATAATTTCACAATAAAATATTTGATATTATACAAATATAGATACAAATACTTTATTATAAAATATTTTATAATGGTGACATATAATAATCTGGTTGCTATGAGAACTTGAATGCCCTTAGAATAATGAAAACTGCTGTTTCTCCAAAGTGATGGCTCTTAAGCATTGCCTCTTCAGTCAGCATAGATCTGCAAATAAATTTGAGGAAAAGGCATTGGCAGCTTTTCCTTCTAACTGTCTCTACTAGTCTTGTCCCATTTCTTCTTTGCTGTGGCTGTCTCTGTGTTAGCTCTCCTGCAAACCATCAGTGGAGTGCCTGGGCATTCTGCACCACCACAGTCATGTTCCCCTCTGGCTCTTACCCCCTGTCGCTGAGCTCATTTGTCTCACTTCTGTCTGTCAGTTTTTTAGGTCTGAAAACTCTGACTCGAGCTTAGAGAAAATACTCTTTGGTTAATTATGCATTGTTTGTTTTGTACCAAAATAAGTTTTGGATACATAACAAGAACCCTCAGCACAGGAGGAATTGTTTGATTTGGCTGTGATCTATGGGGTACCAGACTTCTCAGTGTCTGTTAAAGATGAAGCCGCATCCTTACTACTTTTCTGGTATGGTAGCTATAAAGCTGGGGTATCACATATGTAATATCATACTGGAGGCATTTTCTTGGGTGTCTTCTCCCTTTCTAAATTAGACTAGTTATGAACTGACTTTTATTGTGTTCAAAGCGTTTTTAAAATCTAAAACACCCTCGGGAGTGGGTGTGTGTAATGTACAGAAATCTATAAGAATAGGAACTGGAATGCAATACATAAACTGTGTATGTATTTTTTTTTCTCAGTTTCCTCAAATTGTCAGTCACCTTGCTTGTGATACTTGAATTACTAAGTGTGCTTTTGACCAGTTGTCACACAAGATTTTGAATTGGTGTGTCCCTGCTGTTCAGCCCTATTACAATGAAGTGAGAGGTGAAGAGGAGAAAAAAGGAGCTATCATGTCTGATAATTGTTGTTTGGCTCATATCCAGGGTTCTGTTTATAAAGAGTTCTATAGCATGATCTTAAAATATGCAACTCATCTGAAAATGAATATTTACTTTTCTCATGAAGTCTTGATTTGTTGAAGTACCTTTAAAATTTAAGGGGCAAATAGTTGTTATCAGGCATCGGTATTCTTATTGCTTTTTGCAAAGACAGTTTAGATAACCCTTAGCCTTTGCATCTGTATACATGCTACCTTTTTTTTTAAACAAATCTGCACTATCAGTTTGCAAAAGGAAGTGTTTGATGGGTGATATCTTTATGGAAGGTTAGATACAAAGACAACTTCATGATAAAATATGGAAGTGGTTTTGAAAAGAATAGCTTGGTCTCCTCAAATCTAGATTTAATAGGAAGGATGTTTGGGCAGGTCTGGCTTTGCTTCTTTTTAGTTACAAAGGTTGGATACTGGGTAATTCCATCATGCAGTCATTTTTCTTCCTCTCTAGAGGACTTTAGCTCCAGAAATTCATCAGTGTGTAGTTCAGCCATAAAATACTTCGACTTTTTCCTAGGATTAGATATTTTGTACTAGCTACAAAGAAATTTGTGTTCTGTATGGATGTTGACTTAATGAACGTATGAGGCATTCCTGCCGCCTGCGGTATGTCGTGGGGGCCCTGGGGAGGTGAGAGGAATGCTGCGGCTTCAGATACGGCACTGAAACGCTGACACTGCTAGTGTAAAATGTTGCAGCACACAAACAGTGTAGCATACCTGATTTAAATACCTCAAATTCCCCGAGCTTAGGGATGGAGCAGAATTTCATAGAATTTGCGTTGTAATCTCATGTCAAGCTCTCTTCAAGGCAGCATTATACACTCGCGCATGAGTGGGTGAATAGCACTTGGCAGGCTTTTCTGGCACTTGCCTCTTCTAACATCTCCTACAATAATGACTTAGAAGCAGAACTTCTACCCTTCCCCCTACTTAATTTACCCGTGTACTTGTCCCAAATATGATGTTTTCTGTACTTTCTGTCCAATGTCCATTTCAGGCAAAATTATCTGAAGTTTCTCATAATATGACAAAGAAATTTATCTGTACAGCTGTGTGGAGATATAGACAAAGACTAATGCTAATTGTTTTTTATCTAGAAACTTTTTGCATGTTAATCCTGCAAAGGTGAACTGCTATAACTCATGAAGTATGTGGCATGAAAACACTGATGTTAAGTATGTACTTGTATTTTTTGGAGGGGCTTTTGTCGAAAGCATGGAGGCAGGTTATTGTAGCAGTATCAGTTGGAAATGAAGGGAGACCTGGACACATGTGCCTACAAAGCTAGGCTTGGCAGACCAGTAGTGAACTGAAGTACTAGGTTTCAGAAGAGACTGGATGAGGGATTGTGGCATGCAAGTGAAATGACAAACAAAAAGTCAGAACTGCCATGTGTTTTTATCAGGGTTTACTAATCAACTTACAGGGGAAAAAGCTGGTAGTCAGGCACAGAGAGTGAGGAGGAATTATGACTGTGGTGAAAGGCAGAGAAATATATGAAAGTGTGGGAAACTTCATAAGAAACTTTTTTTATGCTCCACTGATGGCCTCTTTTGTGGCATCTGCTGCCTGCCTTTCCAGTAGGGAAGTTGTAATTGAGGCTTGCTGCAAAACTTGCAGAATAAAGACAGTGGCGGAAGCAGATCTGGGAACTGTTTCTGGATGATGTGCTGTCAGGGATTATGGTTTGGAAACTGTATACATAACATTACTTCTGGTGCTAACTGGATTTTACTAAAGTACACTTCAAAAATAAGACCATGTCAAGATTTTGCAGTGCTTGATTCAGCTTGAATTTTCATGGAATCATGTTTAGCTGTGTGGTTTTAGGCAAGGACCTCAGATTTGAGCTTTCTGCAATCAATTGTATTTATCTGAGTTTGTAGGTCATGCAGGTTTTAGTTTGCTAGATAACGACTCTGAGAGATTCTTGAATGTTGTTAATGAGCTTTGGGCTAATCAAAAGTCCTTGTCCTCTGGCTCAGGGCTCACTGCTATCTGAATGAACTGTTCCTGAAAATACAGTTTCTCACTTGCAGAAGACTGCTTGGAAACTTTTGGCTCAATACTTAATTGTGACCAAAGAAGTGATTGAATTGAGAGCTCATGGGGTAATGCTGTTTCCTGTATTATGTGCCGTAGCCACTGAGGTGCTAGGGAATTTGCTAGGAATAGGCAGCATTCAGCTGCAACTTGAGGATTCAGTCACTGTGTGACCTACAAATGACAGAGACAGTGCTAGATGTTGAAAGAATTAGACACTGCAGATCTTAACTGTAAGATGTTAATGCTTTTTCACCAAGGTAGTGGATTCTGTCAGTGTCCTGTGTCTGCTGGGAATCAAGTTTGAATTTATTTGGAAGTATGGCTTTACCTCTTGAAAGTTATCTTGATTAAATGACATGTTCACTTGGCTGTAAAAGAAATGCTTTGTTTGTTGTACAATACATGAGCATTCCCTGTATTGTGTGTTACCTCATTTCACCTCAGTAAAATACAGACTAGTAGAACTTCTGTACTAAAAAATACTGTTTATTGAGTAAAATGAAGAGTATGTATTTGTTCAGAAGTGTAGGAAGTGCTGAATGACTGTGATTTCGTTTATTGTTAAACTAAGGTTGACTGCAGGACTTTTTTTTCTTTTTCTTTCAGATTTTTTTTTTTAAATTTTAATAGGCTTCTGTGTAGAGCAAGCCTTCAGGCTGCTGGCAGGCACTCTTAGTTGGACAACAGGGCAAGCGTGTGTGAGTACGTGTGTACCAGTACTGCTCAAAATATCATCACAAAGGGCTGTGAGTGGTAGGAGTGATAGGAGTTGAGTCTGTATTCTCACGAACTGTGCAGCAGAACTGTGATAAATGCATACAATATTTGTGTGATGGCCTTTTTATTGAAAATAATAAATGTTTTGTAATAAGTTAATAATTATAGTTGAATGTTTTAAATATCTCTTGTTACATAGATCACTTCTGAAATCTTAAATATGTGTCTGAAAGTGCTTTCTGTTTTCTTATCACAAATATTATTTAAGTTTTCAAGTAATGCAGCTGTGTGTGTTGTGGAAGACACTGGTGACCTTACTAAAGACCGAATTCAGGCCATTCGGCTACCATCCAAATGCTCTGCCAGCTTAGCTACTTGACCACCTGCTTCTGTTTTTCCATTCCCTTTGCAAATGTAGGTTTTGTTCATTTTCTGGCATCTCATCATTGCCTTTCATAAAAATAAATTAAATCGTGTGGATAAGGTCTGTACTGTAGACCACTCGGGTGTCTTTGTGACTCTTGTAGCCATTTGAATTTTCATCAGCCATTCAAGCATGGGCTTGTTGGAAAACAAGAGAGGGTGATGCCTTCTGCATCTCCACGCTTGCTTTCCCCAACCAGGCTCCTACACTTTGGATTGCAAGACACAATGGCAGCTGTGTGGTTCTGCTCAGTCTCACTGTAGCTTTCCTGCTCTGCAGGAGCTTGGTGGTTATCTTCAGTGGGAAACATCTAGGTAGTGCTGATGTGCTGTTGGAGTCTGCCGATATTCCTTTAACTGTCAAAACATGCAGCTTAAAATCTTTTTTCCTATCTTTTTAATATGCAAAATTGAAGAAAAGGGAAACACAGGTCCTAAATATGACTTGGAGACATAATGGTAAATGCTTTTGAGTACGAATCCCTTAATAGCCCAGTGTAACTGGAGTGCTGAATGGTGAGTCTTCAGTAATGAGTTACATTCCCACATCTACTACTGGTCTGCTCATTGACTACGTCCAAATTACATGACCTCAGTGCCTGGTTTGTAAAGCAGCACTCTGAAAAGCAGGCTATCACTGCTGACTGAAAGCTTGTGTACTTGTTTCATCTGACATAGCTGAGATAGTTCAGGAGTTACGTCTGTGGTTGGTTGATGAAAACTGAAGGAAAAATGGGTGGCTGTTCTGTGGCTTCTCACTGTGTTAAATGCTGTTGCTGGTTTCTAAAGTTTTTATCCCATTTTTGTCAACAGATACAACCATGATGCAGTGATTTGGGTGCACTAAATTTTAAACTAGAAAAATTATAAATTACTTCTGGTTTCAGTATAAATGCTGATGGATTATCTTGCACTTTAAAAAATGCATCAGTCACAGAATAAAAGTTGTCTCCTGCTTTTTTCTGTTGCATCTGAAGACTGCATTTGGAGTTCCCACAGGCTTGGTCTAGTTGAGTGGATAGGGTGAAACAGGAAGGTACTGCAGAAGCTGTGCAAATGCTTGAAGAACTCTCACTTTTATTTTGGTGTTTGTTTCCATTGTATCCTATAATACCTACAATAAATGTCATTTTTCCAAAGGTGGCTTGACTATCTGGACTGTCTTTTGCTGGTGGTTTAGGCAGGAGAAAAAAGTGGACTGATCAGGCACTGGCTGCAAATCTGATCTAAATATAGTCAGCTATGCACATGCTTAGAGCATTGTCTGGGTGAGTGTGATTTTTGTAATCTGGCAGTATCACTTGTTAGACAGACTAGTAACTTGGCAATGCTGAAGTGGGAACTCTGGTCTGGGAGGCACAGAGCCTGGGTTTGGAAGCCTACATCTTCTACCAGTTGAGAAGGTATCTGTGTTAAGATCAGGGGATCTGGCATCAGCATGTGCACTGTGAGATGCTGGGGGCCTGCATGAGCTCTGTGTAGGTGTGGGGTTCAGAAGTCTGCTGGATTGCCATTGTAGCGTCTGCAGGTCCCTCTGACATCCTAGAGGATTGTCATGAGGCTCCCAGTTAAAGGAGAGTCAGTGTTGTCAAGAAACTTAACTTCCTCTAAGCTGTCATGCTATAGGGGCTTCAACAGAAATATTAAGAATTCTTTGAGCATAGCTTACTGGTTTTGATAATTTATTTAACAGAAATGGAATAATTGAGCTGCCACTCTTAAGCTTTCTGCAGTAAATATTTATGTTCTCTTCTGGTTTTTATCTCTTGGGTACCAAAGATGAACTTCAGAGACAGCGTTCATTCCTTTCTTTGTTTTCCTGCTGTGCTTTGTAAAAGAATCTACCATGAAACAAGCCCACAAAGCAACATGGTAAAACGTTGTAAAAAAAAAAAGACAAAACAAACCTAAACCAAAAGCCAAAACTCCACAAAAGATTCTTACAACAAAATACAAACCAGTTCAACATCTACCAATTACTACCAATCTAATATTCTGCTTTCAGCATATTAGAAAGACAGTGCAATTAAACAATACACATGGGAACAATTTTCTTTAGTTACTTGTGAGCATTTGGAGTTAAGTGTGGGGATAAACATCTGGCTTGGTGTCACTTGATGCAGGGGAAGATTTCTGTGTGTCCTCTTTATACAGCTTTTGCTTCCCAAGTGGTAAAACACTGTATATTATAAAGATGGGTTAAGGAAAACATTACCTCTTTGAACCACTTGCTGTTATTGTCATGTGCAAATCACATGCTGTCAGCTGGTATTTTTTGTGTCAAATGGAGATTATTTTTTTGTTCACAATGGTGTACAGAGAAGTAGTGGATTGCTATATGCCCGCAATGTGCCACTGTGAATCTGAAGTAGTAGTATCTGGATTAAGATAAATAACAGCTTTTCTCGATATATCCTAAAGAGAGTGTTAGTAGAGCATCCAAGCTCTCCAGAGATTTACTTCTTCTTTAACTGGCTGTGTGTTCACCATACTTGGGCTTTAGCCTGGATAGATTTCGACACATATCTGCTAGGAAGAGTTTAAAAAGGTAATGAGGAAAAACTAACATTTTGTTTTCAATTTGTAGTTGTAAGTGATCAGCATAAAGCCAAGTTATGTTTTTGTGCCTAAATTTAAGGCCCTATTTCTCAAAATAAATGCACAGAAGTGGAAATTCTGTGATGCAATGCCAGTTTTGTCTTATTTTCTTTTAACCATTTCAGTCTTAGGTATTTGGATAAGAGATGCTATCGATGTCAAAAGCAATTAGGTGTAGTAACAGCTGGGTTTGAGATCTGACAGTTTTTATGCCCTACCTTGTTAGGTTATTGAAAGAAGAAACAGGGTCAATATTCTCTTTGCTATTCTTCAGACAGTGCTGCTGGAGGAAGAGACTGAGACTTATCCTGGCTTAAAGATTTGACAGCTGACTTTGTTATGCCACATTAACTACGATATGAATGTGCTATACATGAGCTAGTGATAATTTTTGTGTAGTCTGGAGAAAGAGTGGTCTTGGTTTTCAAGCTGTTGTCCCCAGAAGAGTCTTCAGTGCATGAATAAATCATCAGTGGTTTAGTTTTGCTGTGACAGATTGTCTTCAGTGTGAATGGCCAACATTTTGTTGCGGGGAGGGAGGGTGGATTGGGTTTGCGTGGTCAGGTTTTCCTAGTGGTACAGGGGTGTATCTTTGATACGCTGCCAGAAGCTCCCCCCATGTGTGACAGAGCCAACACCAGGCTCCAGGACAGACCCACTGCTGGCCAAGGCTGAGCCCACCAGTGATGGTGGTAGTGCTGCTGGGGTGATGCATCTAATGTGGGGATAAAGTTGCTGCATGACAGCAGCTGCAGCCAGAGAGAGGAGAGAGATTACCTGAGAGGAGCAGCTCTGCAGACAGCAGGGTCAGTGAAGGAGGGCTGCCCCAGGCACCAGAGCAGAGATTCCCCTGCAGACCATGGTGCAGACCTTGGTGAGTCGGGCTGTTCCCCTTACAACCCATGGAGGTCCATGGTGGAGCAGAGATCCTCCTGCAGCCGATGCAGGAACCCACACCAGAACAGGGGGATGCCCAAAGGTGGCTGTGACCCTGTGGGAAGCCTGTGCTGGAGCATGGCTCCACAAGGCTCCTGGCAGGACTTGTGACCCCATGGAGAGAGGAGCTCATGCTGGAGCAGGTTTGTTGGTGGGACTTGTGACTCTGTGGGGGACCCATACTGAAGCAGTGTGTTCCTGGAGGACTGCACCCCATGGAAGAGACCCACTCTGGAGCACTTTGTGAAGAGTTGCAGCCTTGAGAAGTTTGTGAAGGACTGTCTCTTGTGGGAGGGACCCCCATGCTGGAAGAGGGGAAGTGTGAGGGTTCCCCCTGAGGAGGAAGGAACAGTAGAGACAAGGTGTGATGAACTGACTGCAGCCTCCTTTCCCAGTTCCCCATAGCTGCTGGGGGAATGGATAGAGAAAATTGAGAGTGAAATTGAGCCTGGGAAGAGTGAGAGGGAAGGAGTTTATGATTTTGTGTTGTTTTTCATTATCCTGCTGTGATTTGATTGATAATGGATTGAGTTTTTCCCCTAGTCAAGTCTGTTTTGCCCATGACTGTAATGGTGAGTGATTTCTCCCTGTCCTTATCCCGACCTACAAGCCTTTTGTTCTATTTTCTCTGCACTGCCCAGCTGAGAAGGGGAATGATAGAGAGGCTTAGGTGGGCACTTGGCTTCCAGCCAGGGTCAACTCATCACAGAGGGAATAGGGGCTGATGTGTTTGAAAATACTTGTTGCAAAAAAAAAGAAATGGTGCTGTTGGGCCATTTATTTTTGGGTCAATATTTAAGCTTCTATAAAATGTGGACCTAGAAAGGCCTTGTTAACAAAAGCAGACTTCATGACAGACAGATCTGTAGTTCCTAAAAGGAACCAAACTTTGATTACCCATTTCTATCAAACAGACTAGAAGTATGTCAGCTGCTGGGAGGGGAGCAAGCAGATGGTAAGGAAAAATTGACAAGGTAAAATTGGTGTTTCTTCAAAAATGTCCACTTATGCTAAGGTATTTATAAATGTATTTATTTCCTAACGATATTTCTGCTTGATATGAAGATTTTCATGGCATCAATAATGCAGGATTTGGATTAACATTTTCAGCAAGACTAGATTTTTTTTTCCTGACAACAATACTTCCATATATTTTTGGATTTGTTACAGTAATCCTAGAAAAGTTCCTTTGTAGGCTCGATCAGGTATATATGCCCTGCAGAAGCACCTGCTTTTGTAAGAGTAATAGTCGCTTTAAATAATTATTTTTTTAATTGCTTATTTTCCTCATGTGTTTTTAAGGTGCCAACACTATTCTGTGTTTTGGATAGCACTGAGATTCAGTGTTCTTAAGAGTTTATATGAAAAACCTGTTAGTTCTCCCATTTGACTTGAAAATTAGAGATTTTTCCCTGTAGTTATAGGAACACAAAAGGTCTGTTGGTTTTGAGCAACACTCAACAGTTATTTTTAACATGAAAGTTATTTCTGAAAGTGATATATCAGATAAAAGGAGACCTTGAAGTCCAGCACTGCTGAAGTTCAGGTGTTTCACCTCCCTTGAAACTCTTTATTAGCTACATCCATGATTTTGTTGTACTCTGCACCTAGTTTGGAGATACAAAGCAGCAACAGACAGAAGAGGAAAAATAGTGGAAAAAACCCCTGAATTTGGTAGTATGAAGCCAGAGTGCAGACATGTAGGAATGGGAGCTTGAAACTGTCCGGGAAAATATTGAGAGAGAAGACTTGGGGGCAACAGGAGCAGGATTTGTGAGGAAGGACTGACTATAGGGGAGCTTTCTGCCTTTGGCCGTTTTCTAACTCTGCTGAAGCCCATGGATGTGGGGAGACAATTCAGTTAGGAATGTCACCTGCTGTCTATGGTGTCTATCTGCCTTATTATTAGCTATTATAAAGTACAGGACAGTGGGAATGAGATTATGTGCAGCTGGCACTGCCAGGATGGGAATGCAGGTGCTCTGGTTGGTGCTCTGTGCAGGCATGTTGTATTCTGCTGATGTCCTGGACTGCTACTGCCTTTAGCAGCCTGAGCTAAGCAGGTGTGCTCGGCCCTTTTGTAACACCTTCCTCAGTTAATCCCCAATTTATGTCCTTGCTCCAACTCACCTCTTCAAGTTCTTGCATGCCTTGCAGTAGGTCGCTGTGGAGAGAGTTGGTGACAAGACAATGAGACTGATTTGAGGAAGTCAAAGCTTGGAATTATGAAAGCAGAACCATCTCGGGCCGGAGCTTCAGGAGGGGAAGTGAGAACAGACTGGTGATGAACAGACAAATGCCTGTCCAGGACTTCTCGTTCTAACCTCTTTGGTTATTTTTCATCCACATACTCTCATCCCTCTGGTGCGTGTACAAGAGCCCAGGTCTGATGCAGACTCCTGTTGCTAAAGTTTCTGATTGCGTGGCAAGTGCTGGGGCACACATGTACCTCTCGTCCCTCAGGCCCCCTCGGTACCAGCTTGGAAGGTGGTGGAAAGGAGCTGCAAAGACAGTTTTTCCTAATACCTGCTTGTACTAAGAAAAGCGCTTGTGATAGCCTTCAATGCAAAAATGGGGAAGGTTTCACATATTAAGTCAAATATAGCATATTATTTTCGTGTAATAGTTTTTAGAGTTCCTAGAGGACATCAGTAGTGGTGGTTTAAAAGCTATCATGAAATATATTTAGTACCTAGCATGCTTGAGTCCCAAGGACTTCAGGCTCTATTGTGACAGAAAAAATGGGCTTTATTGCAGTCTTGAGGTCTCCACCCTCACCCTTGCCCAATTTGTATGCCTTAAAATGACCACACTTGTCTTCAGTAAGAGTTCCTTGTACCTGCAGTCACAAAACATTAGTGGATTGATGTAAAGTGTACTTTGAGAGCTATCAGCAGTGAATAACCTGGCCTGAGGCTGCACGAGGTAATTGCTGAGAATAAGTTCAGAAATATAAGCCTTCTAAGCCGTGATGTGAGAGCTCTAGACTTAAACTTGAGAATGCTTTGAGTATGTCATCAAAGTACTTGTATAAACTCCGTATAATTACTTCTAAATTAACATTCACTGCGTATTGGACAATCTAATACACGTGTACATGGGCTGAGGTTTGTATGTGTCATGCAATGTAAATGATGGAAGACTGCTATNGATGGAAGGATGCTATTGTGGGGGGGGGGGGGGGGTTTAGTAACTTAGTGCCTTGGTCAAGCCTCAAGGCTGTCTGGCACAAGAGAAAAAAAGATTTTCAAGAGGCCATCTCTCTCTTGTGAGAAGTGGTCATCTTTCTGTGTTTCACATAATGCAAAAGACTGTGACAATTTTCAGCTCATCTCAATGCATTTGGGTGTGGATGTAGTGGAGTGAATAATGTTTTTTACTGTCAGCCTGAAGTAATACTAATGGAGATACTTGACCTTACCTAAACCAGAGAAAAAGAGGGAAGAACTTGTCTTTTTGCCATAGACACAAATCCAAGTAATTTTATTTTCACAAACAGTTGATTATTTTTAATAATTCATAGATACAAATGTATGGTAAAAATTGGATCTTTGGAAAAAATTTATTGGTGTAACTTCAAGTAGCTATATTATTTTAACAAGTAATTTTGATGAAGTGTTATAATTTAATTGGCAGCTTCTCTGGTAATTAGCAGACAATTTCTTTCCTGCCTAAATAGATTTTTTTGTTTTATATTAATGAATGTAATGTTAATCAAAAACACTTTAACTCATGAAAGTAAGCTAGTGAAAAGAAATAATTACTGAGAGCTACAAAGACTCAGGCTTCTGAGTTAATTTTAATGATTGCTTCTAAAACTCCTGGAAGAAGAGCTTTGAGATCTCTTTTAACATTAAACTGTGTCTCCATTTCTCTCCATACTGAGAATAAACTGCTATGTGATAGTTTTCAAAACCAGTTGTAGTGAATTTTTTTCCAATGTGTCTGGCATTTCTTGCTGTGTCAATGTACATATAGTACAGTCATTTTTTTTGCACTGGACTTGTTTGTGCCTATGATGATTCAAATGATTGACAAAATGAAGTGAGGTCTTTGTATTTTAGAAAGAGGAATTGTGATAGAGATGAGCCTTGTTAGAGATCTTTCCTGTCTGGGTTTATTAATCTGTGCCAATATTTCTGTAAGATATGAGAGCGCCTTTATCTTATGGAGGAATAAATGCCAGTCTCTTTTTCTACAAATTCTTTGCAGGGAAGAATTGTTCTGTTACAGTAGACAGTGCTCAGTGTAATAACCTAAAACTCTTATGGAAACTTCTTATGGAAGTGGTCTTAAATTTTTGATCTACTCTAGAAGCGAAGTGGTGTGTGCTCTCTTTTTTTCCAGAATCATAGTAGAACTTAAACGTTTAAAGTAACCATTTACCCCAGCAAATATTTAGGATATCATTTAAGAAAAATTACTGCCTTGTATAGATCGAGAGAAGACATTCAGAGCAGCCCAACAGAGAAGCGCTTGGGATTCTCATGGATAAAAATCTGGAGATGAGCCAGCAGTGTGCACTCACAGCCCCGAAGGCCAAATTCATCCTGGGCTACATCAAAAGCATTGTGGGCAGCAGGTCAAGGGAGGGGATTCAGGTGCTCTTCTCTGCTCTGCTGAGACCCCACCTGAAATGCTGCAGCCAGCTCTGGGGTCTTCAACGTCAGCCACCTGTTAGAGTGGGTCCAGAGGAGGGCCTTGAATATGGTTAGAGGGCTGGAGCACCTTTCCTATGAAGACATTCAGAGAGAGCTGGGGTTGTTCAGCCTGGAGAAGGCAAGGCTTTGAGGTGACTTTAGGGCAGTCTTCCACCACCTAAAGCGGGCTTATGAAAAAGAGAGAGTGACTTTTTACACAGGCACATAGTGATAGGGCAAGGGGGAATGGCTAAAAGTGGTGAGAGATTTAGATTAGATGTTTAAAATAATTTTTTTACTCAGAGGGTAGTGAGGCACTGGAACAGGTTGCCCAGCGAAGTTGTGGATTCCCCATCCCTGGAAGTGGTCAGGTGTTGGATGGGGCTTTGAGCAACCTGGTCTAGTGGGTGGCATCCCTGCTCATGCTCTTGGGGTTGGAACAGTATGATCTTTAAGGTCCCTTCTAACCCAAGGAAGCAGATGATTCTGCTTCTATTATCTTATTTTTCCCCCTGCCGCTTTCTGCAAAGAAGTGCCAGCTAAAGTTAGACTTCAACAGACTTCCTCTTTTCTTTCCTTTACTATGTGTCATATAAAGTTTTACGCTCGATGAATATTGACAAGCATGTAATTATGCAAAGCTGTTAAAACCTGCAGTTACTACCCCTTACCAGCATTGTTGCAGCAAGTTTTCTTCAACTCTTCATTACAGTCCCTTCATCATCTTTGTGACCTTTTGTTGGATGCTTTCCAATATGTTCATGTCTGTTGCCCCGTGGAGCCCAGAAATGGGTACAGTTCCATCTGTTTCATGTGCGGCCTCCCCCAGTGCTGAATAGAGGGGAAGGATCACCACTCTTGCTGGCAATACTTTGCAACTCAGGGTACCCTTGTGCCCACAAGGGCACATTGCTGGCTCATGTTCAGCTTGGTGTCCACTGAGACTTCCAGATACATTTCTGCCAAGCTGCTTTCCAGATAGCTGCCCCCACTCCCTGCATATACTGGTGCCTGGGTTTGTTCTCTCCCAGGTGCAGGACTTTGCAGTTCCCATGGTTGAGTTTCAGGATGTTCCCATCAGCCCACTTCTCCAGCCTGTTGAGGGCCCCACAGGTGACAGCAAGACCCTCAGCCACTCCCTTCAGTTTTGTGTCATCAGCCAACTTGCTGAGAGTACGCTCTGCCCATTGAACAGCGTTGTATGTAGTGTTGGCTCCTGGGGTACACCACTAGTTAGCAGCCTCCAGCCTGACTTTGTGCCACTGGTCGCCACTCTCTGACCACAACCCTTGGGCCTGGCCATCCAGACAGCTTTCATCCACCTTGCTGTTGGCTCGTCCTGACTGCACTTTATCAGCCTCTCCAGGACACTCTTACAAGGCAGTGTCAAAGGCCTTAGTGAAGTCTGCGTAGATGCTACCCACTGCTCTCCCCTTGTCTACCGGGCCAGTGTATTGTAGCAGGATGCTGTGTAGGTATGTGCCTGTACACGTGTGTGTGTTTAACTTGTAACTCTTCAAGTGTTGCTCTCACTAGGTTTGTTTCAGAATCTGTACTCTTTAGACCATAAATCTCTTCCTAGGCTTCTGCACTCGAAGCTATTAACTCTACTAGGTAAGATAAATGACTAATGCTATGCTAAATGGGAATCTATATTTTATTAAATGTGGAATGCCTTAATGATGAATTTCAAGCTTCGGAACAACTTCAACTATTTAAAATTATTTTTTTCCAAGAATCATGAAAAGTACCTAAGAAATGATCTGCCGTAGCTATTCCTGCTTAGTCTCATCATACATGATTAAGCTGATTTTAACAAGCCTTGTACTGCTCAATTAAAATATAAAATTATAAAAAGTCCTACCACAGATTTCTGCCTTAAGGCTTAATATAAGCAAATCTGAAATGAAACTTAAGCTTGTGAACAGCATTATATTTTTTCCCATCTGTTAAAAACAAATAACCTCCCCCCAAAGCATCCCACAGTTGCTATGTTGCCATGGAAACTAACTTCCTACTGTAGGGTTTCAGAAATGGATGTGTTTTATGTACACAGTTGGACTGATATAAGTGCAGCAAAAGTAATGGTAAATATACTGTGTGAATGTAACCTTAAACCTCTTGCTTAAGTACTTTTTGAGTAAGTCTTTACAATGAGAGAGTTTGTGCAATGATATTTTACATTGCATTTCTGTTGTACTTGTCATATAGAACAAGGGTGTCTGCTCTGGTGACTGGCTACCTGCTTTTTCTGAAGTTATAGAAATGAATGACAAAAAAATGTCCTTTTAGGTGAGATTGCCCTTCTGTTTCTTCTGTGGCCGTTAACAGTATTTGAGGCAATTAAGTCTCTTACAAACTCCTTTGCTGTCATTTCACTCAGTTCTGGCTTTTTTATTCAGTAGTGCTTTCAATGAATTTTCTTGGGTCATTTCTTATTATGGGCTTTATTTGAGGGTGTTTGTGTGCCTCTTAACTGAATTTGTAGGAGTAAAACTAAGGAGAACTTGGTAAAGTAGGTAGTTTTAGTTTAAAGTGTTTCAGGTCAGGTGTCTTCACTTTGCCACAGTAGTGAGCTACTGAATTTATAAATAAGTTGAAGGATGTAAGGCATGACTGAAAGATAAGGTAATCTGGAATATTTGCATTACATGTAGAACTGAGTGCCCTTTACAATTGTAGGGGAGTTTGCCACTAATGGTCTGTGGCACATGGTTACATCTTCCACAGCAGAGATACAGAACCTCCCTGAAGTCCTGCTTGTCTCATCTTGGACCTTAGAGGTGGCCATCAGGCACATGGGGATATCAGGTGGGGATACCTCTCCCCACACTGTCTTGTCCCCAGGCTTTGAGTGTGTCTGTGGAAGGTGATGCATGCATCACTGAACATCTAGTATTCCTGATTGTACACAAGGAAATAAAGACCAGACTTTTACCTCAGTCACTGACAAATTTCAATGCCTTGTTATCTGTTGGCACACTCAGCAAGTAATACAGTCTTAGTAGAGTAAAGAAGCAGTCCTTTGTAGCATCAGATGCAGAAGGGACCAAAAATTTTTCATACTTATAAACAGTGATTTAAAGATTACTTTCATGTTGAAGTGGAGGAAGCATCTCTTTTTATCTTTGACATAATGTCTTCAGTAGATGCTGCAGCCCAGCAATCACAGTGCAGAAGATGAGATGGGACAGCTGCTTTCTTCAGTTCTGCTTTAGCTGACATTAGTTGGCTTTCAGGAGTGCCCTGGACAGCTTGCTCCTTCCGGAGTCCTTACATCTGTGCTGGGTGATGGGCTAAGAGCATGAATGCATTATATATCCGTTCCCAGAGCTCCTAAAGGACAGGTCTGAGGAAAAGACTTTGGGCAGGATCCTGTCAGATGTTATTGTAGCTGAAACAAAGGTCCAGGGATGATGGGGGTTTGGTGTGCCTGTGTCTGAGTATTTGTACAATATTTAATGTGCAGGTTTTGCAGAGGTTTGAAGTATTTCCCCTCTACAAACAAAATGTTTGTACAGAATTGATTTGGGGGAGATTCTTAGAGTTGCTTTGGGACACCTGATAATTGTAGACCAAGTATAGAATCAGATTATTTATGATTCATATTTAAACCTTAGTCTTTATCACAGGCTTCTTATTTCAATATTTAATGGAGACAAAACCTCTAGTTGCCCTTTTCAATTTTGACAAAACCCAAATAAATTTCTTTAGGGATTAAAAAAGGTATTTTAGGGACTTCAACTGTGGGATTTGCATTGTTCATTTATGTCCTTTAATTACTGTCTGGCTGCTGTCAGCCACAAATTGCTTGCAGTATAGTTTTAGCCATAGTAATTATGCCATAATGTACAGGGCCTGGGCTGAGAATAAGGAAACTGTGTTCTATTTCTGTCTGTTCCTCAGTTTTGTTTTATGACATAGAGCAAATCACCAGATCTCTTTGTATGCTCATTTGTAAGCCTAGGAAAAAAATTCTATCCTTACATTTGTGAAATATTAGAAGTTATTTCAGACATTAATTGACACGGGAGTATTCTTATACTCCTTCAAAATATTTGTGTTTAAAGTTCAGAGGAAAGTAATAAATTAAATTTGTAATTTTTATATTTTTGTATGAAAGGGAGCTTCTGGATGTCATGGTTGAGATAAAGTGTAAATAATTTGTAGAATAGAGTTTTGAAATGCAACTGTGTGTGAAAGTATCTGCTTGCTAAATAATAAAAACAGTAAACAATGTTTGGTACATTTTTGTTGTGCTCTTCTCTTCCCTTTTTACAATGTATAAGTAGAAAAGGTTTATCCTGGTACTAAGTTTGTGTAACTGTATGTGCTTACGTCCTTGGTTTTAGAATGTCTGGAAACAACATGCCTCCAAAAAAAAAGAAATGTGATAGCTTGTTAACATAATTAATAAAAAAAGATATATTTGACAAAATATGTTGTATTCCCAAGATCAGTTGTAATTATTTGGAGACAAACTGCTAAATCTAGGGCTTTCTCTATTTTTTATTAATTTTAGAGTAAAAGATACTTTGGCAAAATGGAAGGAGAAAAAAAAGAGTGATTCTTTGTTATTCAGTCCTACTTTAAGTGTACTTAGTCACTTCAGTGCAAGGCTTTAATTTGACTTTTGCTCAGAAGAAAGTGAATTATTTTGGTCAGAACAACAGGAGATTTGTGATGCCATGGAACCTGACTCACAGGGCGGAGCTCCCTTCTGTCAAAAGTACAAATACACCGTATTAATGCTTACCCAGGGAGTCTATAATTTTGAAATGATTGCCATGAAGAGACCCTAGCTGTTTGTTGATAGCAAGGAGCCATTGTATTTATATGGCAATTGTTTTTTCTAAAGGCATATTTTGAAGTAGCAGAGTTAATTGAGGTCAACTGCTTGGCTGCAGTATACAGGCATAGTTCCATTAACTTGAGCTTCTCCTGTGGTAAACTTACCCCTTATATGATAAAAATTTATGGCCCTAAGGCTTTCTGTTTTTTAAAAGCATTGAGCATGGACATTGACATATGCTTCTTTGCATAAAACTGGGAATTTTCTTTCTTACTTGAAGCTATTTGGTTGATGTTTGATGAATGGAGTGGTGGGGAGAATTCTTAATGTGGTCGCTTATGTCACAGGTAAAACCCATTTAAATTTATTAGCTGAATACATTCTGCCTGACCTAGTCAGTCTTCACTGCCAGCCTCCATTTTTCTGTGGTGTACCCTTAAATGCAAGGAAGAATCAGACCATTTTCTCACTGCTCAATAGCGTTTTTGTCTTTCCTGAGTCCTCCACAAGAAGTAAAGTTGAGGGGAACGTGCATCTCTGAATTTGAACTAATGGTATCTCTGCCTTGACTGAGTGGCAGATCTGTACCTCCTCACATGATGGGCTAAGGCTGGGCAATACTTCCCTTGGCTCTACACAGGCAAAACAGCTATTTTAGTTGGGTGTTGATGGCTAAGTCCTGACCAGTGACTGAATGTTTATTCATGTTAAAACAAATATATTTTATGTAGACTATGAAATCAGACATTTGTACTAGAAGGGAGGGAGAAGAGAACAAATCTTTCATTTTTGTTGAATGGTATGCTATTAAATGTTTAAAAACTCCACTAGATCTGATAAGTCAGCATGTAAATTTATAAATGTACTGTTTAAAGGTGTATCTCCACTCTCTATACTTGCTCCTACTAGGAAAGGAGAACGAGATAAAGGACTGAATGATGGAGTCTTTAAAAGACTATATAACTTCAGGTGATAATATTTAAGCAAACTTACCCATTCTATTTTTATTGTGCCTGGGTTCATTCTTTGAACAAAGCAATTCTTGAATCATTTCATAATACTTTTTGGAAAAAAAAGTCAAGAGTTTTGGCTAAACTTCAATACTTAGGCTAGTCCTGTATGTGAAGAACAACAGCAGTAATTGTCAAGTGATAAGAATATTACAGGAAATATCACAATTAAGTTTACCCTTATTTATATGTAAATAATAATTTTCCTTATTTCTGTAATGAATTTATGATATTCAGCAGAACTGTAGTTTTTCAAGTGAGTTTCAGTAGATCAGGATCTCCGTAGATTGATTTCAGTTGAATTCCTAATACAGCTTCTGTACCTAAATTTTTAATTAGTTTAGAAAGAAGCACATTGCATAATTTTCCTGTGCTCTGTACATTAAAGATTTTTATGTGCTACTTGGGTACAACTAAAGAGTGCTTTACCTAGCCATTTAGGTTTCATTTTGTCCTTTGAAAATGAGAAATGTCTTTTTCCTAAGAAGGATTTAGTTTCAAATGTGGTACTTAGCATTTAGATAAATTTACTTGGGTTTATAACATATACTGAATTGCTTTAGAACATTAAAACTTCCTTTGAATTGTAGAAATGGGGAGGGTGTGTGTGTGTATGTGTGTGTGTTTGATGGTGTGGTCCTAAAGATCTATTGTCCTCTTTATAACATCAAATGTCTGGTGTGATAATGAGTTGAGCATGTATATGTAAAGAAGTATTACTCCTTGGTTTTTCTTTTGCTGTTTTTCTTTTTAAGAAATTGCTGTGGAAGATCTTCTTGGAAAGAAGATATTTTCAGGTTTTGTCACTGAGCAATTTCTAGGATATTGAGTAAGAGTAGAAGAAAACATTCAATCTTTTGACATGTTATAATGCAAAGAAAAACAGAATAGAAGAAAATACTAAAAGGAGACTTAAATATGTGATTTCATGCAAAGTATGTGAACTAAGACATGCTTTTTCAAAAGCTTCCAACCTTAATTAAAAGAAGTAACTTGGTAGACGAAGGCTCTTTGGAAATAACACATCATCTTATCCACTGCTTTTTTTGTATGACTGTTCTGGGTGAAACGGCACTCTTTTATTCCCATTATACTTATGTATCCATGATTAAGCAATCATTTTGCATACAACTTCTTTAATATAGGTTTGCTTTTGCATTCACTAACTCTGCCCACAAGGAAAAGAAAACAAATATCAAAGACTATTAACAGTAGCAGTAAACTGAGATGGATTACTTAAATGTTGTTGCTATCTAGAATTGTGGTTCTCAAGTTTTAGAGGCTTTACTGTTCTACTTCTCTATCAATTGCAGAGTTTCCATGTCAAAGTGAGCAAATTCAAACTCCGAATTCTGCAATAATGAGACATTCTCAATGATTCTTCTCAAGATGGCAAATTCTCTGAATCACTAGGTGACCTGGGAATTATGGGGCTATTTTTACTATTTATGTTGTAGAAGCTACAGAGTTGGTGTCCATGAGGATGAAACTTTTGAGTAAGGGCAGAATTTTTGTTTTACTTCCTCCACAGTTTTTCTTGAATGTCTGTGAATGCAGCTCTTCTAGTATTCATTATTTCTCCTGACAATTGGGTGTGTTTAATGTATAAAAACAAGCATTAAAAAAATAGTTTGCAAGATGACAAAGACCAAGTCAGGCAATAAAAATGTAAGGAATGAAATCCATGGAATAGGTAGCTGGTATTATTCATGGTGTGTTGGGATATAGGAAGTGAAAAATTCATGTTATGAATTCTGATGGAACTGATAGCCATGGCAACAGTGGCTAATACAGACTGGACTGCAGTATAATGTATGGTTAAAGGTATTGAGGATGTAGTTTTCTGGGGGGTTATTTCAAATTTTGCCACTGAACAGTTTGAGTTGTGTCACTTGAGATAGGTAATTCTTCGTTTTATGAAAATGATAGCTTAGTGTAATGCATAATAAATGAATCTCAGCACATAACTCTCCCAAAGTAATTTCTTCTTCTAAGATTTCTGCTGCTCAGTTGAATATCTTTCATCTGTTGTTCAGTTTTTCGGTTTGATACAAGGAGCTTAACCTGACCATATGCAACAATCCCTTCCCCTTATTTTCCTGCAAGCGAGTAAAGTGTTGTCTGATCACTTTGAACTGTTCCCCATAATTCCTTTGTGTGCTGTTCTTGGGCTACAGATTTGGCTATTGGAACAGCAGTCAACTGATTTAAATTAACCAAAATCAGGAATGTTCAAGTAGGGTGTAGTAGAAGTTCAGGAAAATAATTATCCATCAGTTTTACAGACAAGCTGCTTCACTTCTAAATGTTAACATGAGAAAAATGTTAAGCATGTTAAATGTTAACAGAGAAAACTCTAGATGCTTCAACTTGGGACCTAAATATCAAGAGTAGAAGACTGAAAACTTAGACGGATTGACTTGTTCAGCTGTGTTTATTCTGTTTCTCAGTCTTCCTGAAAGTTTGTAAGGCTAATAATGAAACCACATTGCAAGTTAAATTAATAAAATACATAGGTATGGCAATGTTCACTTTTTATTAAATGAAGGTAAATGGCATAGCCTGCAGCTTTTTTTTTTTATTGTGACCCCAGCATTCCACCACCAATTTAATAATCTATAATTAGAAAAAAAAAATCAAATAAGTATCTTTCTTGGTAGCCACAAAAAATAAAATTGTCAACCTAGGTGCTGACAAGAAATGAAAATTCAAAAGTTGAGGTAGAATGTGTATATAACAAAATTCTTTATCATTGGTAATACTATTATTGACTGTAAATAAAATTGGGCTGGAACAAAACTACCTCTATTTCAGACATGCTAAAAAACAAATGCGTTTTTTTCTTTTTTGTGCACAAGAAAATTTTAAAATGGAAAATTATTTCTTACAGGTGGATCATGTAGACTTTATTGTAAGTATATAGAAACAACATTTTTAATTGGAGGTGTGATTAATTTCCAAGAAGCCAGGGTCTGTTTCAGTGGGAGGTGTGAAGAGAGCTCCTTGGGAGACACAGAACCTGCCAGTGGGGGAAGACTCCTCACTTGTTACACAGTAATCACCTAGAGCCTGGGGGTTTGTGTTCTTTCAAAATATTTCTGATTTTAAATATCATATCTTATGCTGTTGAGGACCACTGTAAATGTCCAGGCTTTTTTTGGGCAGTTTTACTAAGCACTTGCCTTCTGTTTCTTATAATTAGAGTAATTATTGTACAAACAAGTATTTCTATATAAAAAAGGTTTTTTTCTGTTGCCAGTTTTAACTTAGTTGCATTGTCTACTTCTAATTTAATGAGAAATGTTGAATAGATGTTCCTGACCTACTTTTTCTGTGCTGTTCATTATACTGTATATCTCTACCATGTTGCCTCTTTAGGGACTTTAGTTTTCAAGGGGAACAACTCCTTCTCTATCCCTTCATTGGAATACATTTCTACTGCTCTAATCTAAAATTTGCTTTGGCTAAACTAAGAAGCTATGGTCTCCATATTGTCAGTCCTCAGAGAACATTATTTTCCCTTTTTGGGTATTGGTAAGAAAGCTTTTGCAAGGAGATATTTTCTCCAGGGAAATATCCTCTTCTGCTTTTTTCATATTTCACTGACAAAACATGCTGCTGTTATGAGAGGGAATACCTTGCTGTAGGTGGATTCTCTTACTTCTAGATACTTTACCACTATTTCTCTCACCCTCTGGCCAGATAAAGATTTTTCCCAGGACAGAGGAATGAGCTTTCCTGTATTAAGATACTAAATTACATGTGTGCAATTGTCCTTCTGCCCTCGAGGTAACATCAGTCATAGCTAAAAATCACAGCATGCTCTGACTTTATGACTATTTTCCTTATTTCACAAGTTTACTTCAGCAGAAGACTTACGGAAGCGTGAACATTTTTCTGCCTCTTCGGGGAGTTTGCTCACAGCTAGGAAAGCTGGCACTCGGATAGGTCCTAAGCAATGGCTAGTGTTGAATTTGGGGGTTCATCTGGAGCAACTATTTAGTCTGCTATTTCAGGTACCATTTCAGTTCTCTAGACGAAGTATTTTCTGAGAATGGCTTTCTCTTTCCTGCTGATGTGTTAGAATACATGGATCTTACTCATTCACTGACTCACTCTAATTCAAGGCACAGTTTCAGTGGATGTTTGTTAGGTATCCCAAATTCACATCACTTAGTTGTCTACTGTTACTGTTACTTCTTTGTGGTGGACAGTAGTTACTCTTTGCCACACATGGCTTAGGGGGGGCTGATAGGGGGAATAACACTTTCCTCGAGGAGAAAAGCTTTGCCAAGTGTGGGATTTCTTTTGGCTTTTGTGTAAATCCGCTGTTCAGGACAAAACTTACTTAGGTTCACAGGAACAGGCATAAATATAATTAGGAAAAGTGACTTCTCTGTGTTTCTGTGTATTGGGAAACTGTAAGCTAATCATGTGGGTAATCATTGCCTGATAATGGATTGGACCTGCTATTCTCATTTCTCAAAATCTCAATATATGAGAGAGTATAGATCTTAAGTTAGATTAAAAATTCAAGAATGAAATTTACATATGAAAGCAAGCTACTTACTTTTCAAGAGACAGTCCATAACAGGGAAAAAATGGGTTTAACTTCCCATTCAGAAAATGTTTAGAGAAGAGAGGGAGGAAGATACACAGTATAGCTTAGTTTAACTCCTTAATTATTTTCTGACTGGCTTCATGTGTGAAATAAAATCAAAAGAGGTGCTCAAGAAAACAGATGAAGAAATGCTTCAAAAATACCCTATCTCTAGGGTTCCTTCCAGGAAACCATGAAGAAATGTCTTCTAGTCAGACATCAGGTAGTTTTATTTTTCCAAAACCAAAGTCTGGGATCAAGAAGAATATTATGCTATTCAAAATTTCTGTCTGAGATGGCAACACGGGTGTAAGTAGAGTGCAGCAGCTGCTGCGTTACTTGGAAGTCAGCAGAGCATGACACAATGAAGCACCACAAGGGCAGGGGCCCAGCAGTGCCCACTGCATGTCTGTCTGTGTTAATGTTGGCTGCCTGGCTTGGATAGTCACAGCCATAGCTGTGGAGAGAGGCAGAGGGACCATAGGTCCCTTGTAACCTTTCCTGCCTGGTGGTGCTGCACTTGAGTTGACTGTATGGAAAAATTGATGTGGAAGCAGCTGTTTGGACTTGCTTTAGCAACATAATAATTGCAAGTCTTGGAAAAACCATCTTGCAAACGGAAATTACTGACAGACTCTGAGTCGCAGTCGTGTTCCTTGTACCAGTTCATATATGGGTCTGTGTGTTAATAGGTTCAGTGAGAAGTCTTGGGTCTTGGGCCTGTGCTGAATGGTAATGGTGAGCAGCTTGCCTTAGGAGAAGAGAGGTAGACATAACAAAAACCTATCATGGTATGAGAGATTGCAAGGCAATATAAGTTATTTGCCCAGTAATCATGATGGGATGCTCAGGAATGGAAAGTCATATTGCAGAAATCTAGTTTGAAATCAGGTGAAATGTGAATTTCATGCTGTGGAGAACACAGCTATAGGGCTGTCATTTCAATGTAGTTCCATGGGAGAGCAGGGAAGTTGGGGATGCAGCTCAACCCTCAGCTGTAATGAGCTTCTGTAATGATTATGAAATACTTCTGTCTTCCTACTCCCTCACAGGGAGTGATACTGACAGTGCTGGTTTTTTTTTTCCATCATGGCACATTTTGAAACCAAAGTATTTTTAGAAACCATTTTTCTCTTGTGTTCTTTGTAAATGTAGCCTATCCCTTTTGGAACATGTAACCGTGTTTATATGCACTGGAGTCCTTTGTTTTTTGAAAGGGCTGTTGAAAATAAACTTTCAAGGGGGGAAAGTAGAAATAAAGTGGATCACTTCAATTTTTGTAAACATATTTTTACTGTCTTCATTTTGTTTCCTGCAGAAGACAGGCTCTGAAATCTTAAAAGGCTGAAGCTGTTGGAACAGAACTCATTCTCACACTACCAGGGTTGCTTTTTACAATAAGGTTTCCATGAATATGAAAACTCAGAATAATTGTGCATATGAAGAAGAAACAATGCAAGATGTAAAGAATGTGTAGATAAGCACTAAATCTGTCCACAGCTTGAGTCAGTGGCTGCAGTCTGAAGATAATCTCAGAAAAATGCTATTGTTTACTCCCTCCATGCAGTTAACCTGGTAGCACAGGAAGTAACAAGATTGTTCAAGTTCATTATGCCTATGATACCTCCTCTCTGTCTCCCTTACTGTTAATTTTCTCACTTAATATGGAGTTACTGTTACCAAAGCGGTAATAGTGTTCAAACACACAAACAAATGCCAGTGAGGCTTAAAATATGGAATGTGTGTGTACTTACTCTGTTGTCTGTCTAGAATCTACCAGTCTCATTCATGAAACAATTTTTTTCTGTGTTTTCTGAGATACGTTGGTGATGAGCTGTGTATTTGAGCCTCGGTGGCCTTGTTGATGTGCCAGTTGCTGAGCAGTCAACAATGTGTGCAGTTCAAAGCAGCTCCGAACATTGTGCAAGGGGCAACATTGACATAATTGAGAAATCTGGTTGAGTGTTCTCTGACATACTTGGTTTCAGTCTCTGAGTTTTGGTTTTTTTTCTCCTTGGGTACTAATTCCATTTCAAGTATTTCAGAACTTAGTCCTTTCTGACCAAGCAGTTTCTGCTTATTCAGAAATGGGGGAAAGGCCAAACTAATTATTGGCAAATGCAAATTGAGTTAAAATCTCTAATGTGGCTAACTGGAGACATAAGACTTGGGGATGAACAGATTAATAAAAAGTGCTCTTGAGAAGAATTAAATTGATTCAAAGAATTTATGAGATATAGACAGAACTCTGGCTTGAAGTCAAGTGTTTCTTACTACACTTGAGCTAAATAAAAATGTAAAGGAAGTATACTTCATCTGATGTGGGAAGATAATTGATTAAAGGTTTTCGAAAGAAAAAGCTCCATAAACTCCTGGAATTCTTAGTTATTTGGAAATACCAAAGTGCTGAATGAGCTGTATGAGAAACATCTACTGTTTTTACGAAGAAATGTCAAAGTTATCAGTTATGCTCTAGAAATAAAAAGACGACTTTGTAAGGTTGACAAATACCAGAAAGGCTTTCTGTGGCTTAAAGCTTCATTTGAAAATTAGGATGTGTGTTCTGCACTACTACACACTTGATGACATCAAGTGTCAGGTGGAAGATACCTTAAACAGAAACTGCTCTGGTTGAAAAGGAGGAACAAACAGAAAGAGCAACTATGAAACAACACTTCCTATGATGCATGCTTATTGCAATTCACTGTTTTTCAGTTTTTCCCAATGTTCCTAGAATCCTGCTTTGAAACAGATTTCAGGACCTCATGTTGATCTTTCTTTGCCTGCTTGGGGTAGAGAACATGTGTGCATCAGGAACAATCAAATGCACAGCTACTTCTGAAAGGTTATTAAGGAATTGCCTCAATATATTATTGTTTTGAACCAATTTCTTCAGTAAGCAGTGATTTTGATCCTCACTGGAAGCTCTTTTGAACCTAAAATAGTTGTTTTGGAAATGCAAGCAGCCATTGGTAGAAAGTGTCTACTTGGTTGTAAATGTGAACTAAGTGTTGTTACACTTGATATATGGCTATCCAAAAGCACCTCCTCCATCTTCTGTCACAGTATTAACAATATTAAGATCTCAATACCTCTTAATGCATTAGTTGTAAACAAATTTCTTTTATTGAAGTTTGAAAAGACCTTCTTCCTGCTGTCCAACTAGACTGAGGAATAAAGTATTAGGAATACACTGGAAGGAAGCTTGGCTTCAAAGCAGAAATTCAATAAATGAAGGAAACACTGAACCACACACTTTTTCTTCTGCAAATTGTACATATTATATAGGGTTCTTCTGCCTTCTGCAGTTTGCCTTTCTAAATGAAACAATCTTCTGCACAAGTATTTTCTGTGGCTTGACACGTGCGTGTGAATGCACGTGTACCCAGAATCCCTGTTTCCCTGTCTCTTCTGCCTTTGTCTGGGAATATGGTTGTCTTGTGTGTCCACAAGCACGAGGGATGCTCCGAGGAAGATGCTGGCCAGATTACAGCAGGGTAGAGGCCAAAAAACTGCTTAGTGTAAAGGTTTACTGAGACATTGAAAATGGTAATTGCAGAGATGAAATGAGTCTCTAACTATACTGGGGGTGTGTGTGTGTAAGAAAAGATTTGGTCCTTATGATAAAGTTCGGTACCAGTTTGAGCTAAAAGGATTTAAATGAATATTTAGTCACGGCTAACTTGTCTAAACTGACTGTTAAACATAATTTCCATAATGGAGAAAGAATTCAAGAAAAGATAATTTAAAGTAAGTAGCTTCTCCCAAGTATATTAGGTGTACATTAGGGTTCTATAAAAAAGTTAAATGATGGGTGCTTTGAGACATTTACATGAAGTAAAAATTTAGCCTGTAACCCTGAATAATGCTTTCCATCATATTATTTAAGTCACATATCCATTACAATTCAGAATTGTTATTCTCTGCAACAGGAAAATATTAACAAAATCTTAGTTGTTCTTTGTATATAGCAGATGAAAGCAGCTACAAACTGACTCAGGTAGGTCATACAGAGGAATTAGTATTTCAAGAAAACTATTACTAATGATATATTGGTGTGGTGGGTTGACCATGGATGAGTGCTGGATGCCCACCCAGCTTCTCTCTCACTCTTTCCCTCAACCAGGCCCTGGGGAATGTAAGACGCAAAAGCTTTTGGATGAAGACAGATACAGGTCACAGGCAAAACAGTGTTGACTTAGAGAAAGCTACTTTACTGCTAATTGAAAATAGAGTATGATAGTGAGAAACAGAAGCTGAACCACCTCTTGCCAGTCATCCCTCTTTTCTTCCCAGGCTCAACTGCATTCCTTCATTCCCAACTCCTGTATCTACCCAAGCAATGCAGGGCAGTTGCTAACTGAGGATCTAAATAACTCCATAGCAGCTCCTTCCACTTTTTCTCTGCTCCATTGTGGGTTCCCCCCCAGGGTACAGTCCTTCAAGAACTGTTCCAGTCAGGCTCCTTGCCCCAGACTACAGAAAACCTGCTCCTGGGGTTTCTGCATGGGTAGAAGCTTCATTCGGGACGTGTCTGCCTGCTCCAGTATGGGAATTCTCCATGGGCTGCAGAGTTACAGCCTGCCTCACCATGGTTGTCTGCAGAGCAATATCTGCTCTGGTGTCTGGAGCACCTCCTCCCCTTCCTTCACTAACTGGGGTGTTTCTTTCACTCTTGTTCTCTTTCGTTCCCCTCTCCTCTCTCCCTCAGGCATTTTGCCCTTTCTTAGATGTATATCACTGAGGCACCACCACCAATGTGCCCAAGGAGCTTGGCCACAGCCCACATGGGTGTGTTGGAGCTGTCCATGTCTGTGCAGCTCAGGCCTTTCTTCTGCCCAACAGCCAGCACCTCACCTTGGACACCCTTGGGTGTGTTGGATGTCTCAAAAACTACTTTCAAATTACTTGGAAAAAAACCGAAATAAGCAACTATCTTTGGTATGTTAAACCACTGTTTGGCAAATCCTACTGATTTCCTGCTGAGGTTTTTTAGGACACCTTGCTGGGCAGATGGGGCAGCTCTGGATTAAGGAGTAGTGAAATCTGGGTATGGAACCTGTCAGTGCATATATATGGATTTAAAACTCTGAGTGCTTAGTGTTCCTCGTCTAGCTTTTTTCAATTTTTATGAAAAAAGTTGCTTAATGTGATTTAATAAATAATAATTTTAGAGAGACCTTGCCTTGAAGAAGTGTGAAATATTTATGACCAGTTTCATGTGGATATAAACATCTCTGAGCTTTTAACCCTGCCCTTCCCAAGCAGACTGCAGTTGTGTCTCTTCCTGCTGAAACATAAAAAGACTTTGAACACCAGGAGGAGTGGAATTCACCACCCTTTGTCACCAACTTAAAACCGTCAAATTCTGTACTCTTATCTTTACCAAAAACAGAATTAGGACTTTGGAGTCTGTCTAGAGAGCCATTGAATTTGGCCACTTGCTGATCAAAAATGACATTAATTCAGGGTCAGATTTTCTGTAGAAAAAGGCCTGTGAGCAGCCCACACACAACACACTTGTGAGTGAGTGCTTGGGCTTGAGTGGCTCTGCTGAATGTCTTTTGCAAAAGCAGATGAGGAAAATCCTAGATTTCTATACGAATGCCAAGATTTTATGCTTTTTGTGTTAGTCATATTTGGAAATAGAACTGGAATATCCTGTATTGAGTAGATCTAGAAAGCTGTGCATGCTTCGCATGCACACTTCCACTCAGTCTCATTAGTGAAGTTATAAATTGTTAAGTATGCTTGCTTAGAGCAAACACGTGGGAGGGGAGGGGAGACCTTCTCTTCTCCGTGGTACTTGAATGACAGTCAGGTTTAAGTCTAGAAATGTGCAGAGTTGTCAGCACTTTGGTTAACACATGGCTATTAACAGTAGGAACCTGGAGACTGGTAAAGGCTTTTTTAGATTTCATCTGTGTATTTAGGAACTTGGTTGAATGCAAGCTGTGAAGTTGAAATGATATCTGAGCTTTAGCAGAAGCTTTGGTGTAAGGTGATGAACACGTAAGCCAGTTTACTTGACGGACTGTAAGGAGTAATTTTTTTTTTAATTTTAAGATAGATTTCTGGATGCAGGTGGGGAATTGTGTGCCTCATATTCATTGCATTCATTCAGTGCCTGAATTCTTATGCAGAGCTCTCTCTGGTTTGAGGCTGAAGAAACTGAGCTAGCATGCAAAAAAACAGAGGATTTTTTTTTTTCTTTTTAGAGTGACATATAAATTTGTGGTAGGTACTTTTAAATGCAGGGCCCTGAAAGAAAGACCATGCAAGTGCTACTGCTTCAATTTCAGTTTGAATCAACTTTCAGGCAATGTAGGTCCCTTCCCCTTCTTTGAAATATTAATGCAGGACTTGATGGATCTGTTAGCTTCAAATATTCTAGAATGTTCTGTCTACATTGGGAGTGATTTCAAAAATTATTATTGTTTATTGTTGCTCATATAAATATTTGGAATTATGCAAGAAGCAGAAACTCATTGTGGAAATCCCACCTTTTTTTTTTCCTCCGAGTTGATCCTCTCTATGCTTTCAGGAATCCAAACTGTTGGTTCTGTGTGGTTAACTGTTGAGCTGCTTAAATAGTACATGTACTGTGTTACCATGAATAGTTTGTGGCTTTATTGTTATGTGATAGTGTGTTTCTGAAGTAGACTGTTTTAATGGAAGAGCAAAAGGTATTGGAGAAATATTTCCCTGAATGCGTATGTATTACTTCTCATTATTTGCATAATCATCTTCTTTGCTGATGTGTAAATCTGGAGCAGATGTTGCAGACTGCTTATATAGATGTAGACTAATGGAACCTAATTCTGCCGAGGCCCTTTGGACACTAATTCCTTTACGTGTTCATGTCTACAGCTGATAGGAAAAGCTTGTAAAGGAAAGCTTTTCTTAGACTTTTAATATATTGGATATAAAAAATCAAATAGTATTAACTTTCTCTTTCCAGCTGAAACTTCTAAGATGAATCTCAGATATGTCTTGGTGAAGACACACATTTTCTCAATGTCAGAAGTTGTTCTTGACAGCGTATTGTAAATAACAATTTAAAAAACCTCAAACCCAGTTTGTTAATATGTTAAAGTCTGTTCTTTAAATTTCTTCCTTCACTTGATCCTTCAGGCAGGTAGTGTGTTGTAGCCCCTGGCTGTGGAAACAAGGAGGTTGCTGAACAGCAGTAATTGTTACACCTTGAGGGCAGGCTGTGAAATGGCTTGGGCTAGCTAATTAGTCGTGGCTTCAGCTGAAAGATGCCACCTTCAGGAAACTAACCCTGGATCTTGCACTGAAATACTATTGTTCCTCCTTAAGTGAAGTCTCCAGACTGAAAAAGTGTTTCTGTAACTGTTTATTTTAACTGGACTGAGTAAAATGGGTATACCCCAAAGAAGGTAAGAATCTAGGGAATGCTAGGAACATAGTACAGGAACACTTAAGTGACTCTGCAATATTTGCCTTGTGTTTAACAGGATTTATTCATCACCATTAACCATGCAGGACTTGAAATGACTTTCAAATCTAACAAGTGTTGTTGCAGTGCTCAGGTTCTGCATGGGTGCAGCAAGTGTACAGGGACAGCAGGGACCTGTCACAGTGCCCTGGCAAATAAAGCTGTATTGAAACTTGTGTGCCTTGGAGTTCCCATGCCTTGGCTGTGCTTGGATAGACCATGAGAGCTCAGGGATTCTGTAGCCTGTAGTCCACAGCAGCTGCAATTCAAGGATTATGTTCTTAATACGCCTGAGCTGGTTCTGCATAAAACTAGCTCAGCTTTATAGTCAAAGTGGGTAGTAAATTTTCCAGATCCATGCTGGTACTGGAAGTGATACAGCTGTTAATCCAGGCCTGTGATCATTTTTCTCTCTGCCTCCCTCGCTGTTATTACTTTGTAGCAGGGAAACTCACTAGGATGTTTGAAAGCTGACTGTCTTTGAAAATGTTCTCTAGCTCTTTTATCTGCTTTCCTCTAAAATTTAAGAAGAAAATGTTGAAATCATAAATGTCTCATCTTGCTATTTATTTTTATGTAGTGAATCCTACATAATTCAGCCTTATTTTTTCTGGCTTGCTTACTGATGTTTTTTCTTTAAAAAAATTGTTCACACTTCTCTTAAAATCTGAGAGAATTAGAATTGCTTTCTCTAAATTCTGTAAATGGCTGTTCTGCCACAAGAGTCTGTTAGAGCTTCCCACTATGTCCATGGAATTTGAACTTGAATTCAAAAGACGAAGCTTCTTCTGTGCTGAATTAAGAGCAAAATACAAATGAAAACTTTAACACTTGTGTCCTGTCATTCTCCATGTATTGAAACATCAGTGATTAAATAGCGGTCCTAATAAACAGCTATGGCAATAAGTTTAAATTAGGTATTAAAAAAACCCCCATCTTTTGATGCTTAGTGTTTAAAATAAAAGCCAAGAGAACCCAACCAAAACTAAGAGAAGACCTGTAAGAAATAGTCACTGGCTGTACCTCTTTTCTTTTCATCCCCACTGCTTCCGAATTGCTGCCATTGTAAGGTAGTTCTCTTTAGGATTTTCTACCTACTCCAGTAATTCATTATTCACTGCCTTTTTTTTTCCCCTCTCTTTTTTTTTTTCTTCTTGCCTCTCTTCTCTATGCTTTCCCATCCCACTCCTTATTTGGTTCACAAAGTATTTAATTTTGTAGACTATCACAAGCACTCGTATTTTAGACCGAATTCTTCTTCCCTGCAGGCTTAATCATATTTCATCAAATCTCAACATCTAAGGATGTCTGGTTTTTATGGTTAGTTATGCAAGTTGTGTGGATTGTACCCCTGACCTTTCATCCTTAATTGCAGCTTTTAGAGACATGATTCGGCACAACACTTGAATAGTACTGGTACTCTTAAGGCCTTTGCTGAATTTTGACATGGAACAGAAACCACAAATGCAAGTGAATGAGGCAGAAAAGCAGCAATTCCAACCTTTGAAATGTAGGTAGATAACATAGAAAATTCTAGTCTGGGTCTATTTTATGTTCCCTGCAAAAGGCCTTTTTTGGTGAGAGATGGCTTTGCAAGGATTTAAGTACTTATGATACAGCTGTATTAGATGTGGTCTTTTTTTCCCACTTACCAGCTGCTTCTGTTTATTTTGAAGGTACACTTTTGACATTAAAAGATTTTCTTTTTAAATGTGTAAGAAGCTTCATGAGAGCAATCAGCCTCTCTAAAGCCACTTCTTCCATTATAGTAATCTTTTCAAAAGCTATTTAGTTTTCAGCTACAGTTCTAAGTAAACAAGCTTTTCAGTTTCTTCTAAGACAAATTGCAGTCTCATCAATATGTATTTGCATGTTTTCCCTTTCTCAATTATGTGAGAGCTGTAGGACTAGCCTCTGCCACCGTCAATTCTTTGTTAGAAATGAAGAAGCAGTTGATGTAGTGTGTTTGGTATAATTCCAACTTTTCTATGATAACACTTATGCTACTGTCTGGGCAGTAAAATATGTGGCTGTATTGCCATTATTTATATTTTGAGGAAAGGAATAAAGAAATACTATGTGAACTATGTTCATTCTTTTAAGAATTGGCCTTGTTTTCTGTGATCGCAGCTGTAGCTTCATCCCTGCATGTGACAATGCACATGAAAACAAATCTTGTGGCATGTTATAAACCGCTATGAAACATTTTGAGAAAGTCATCTGGATCTTATTTGCTTGTTGAATTATTGTTCCAGGCTGTGGTTCCTACTGTGAGCTTCACTAGTGTGAAGATGGATAAGAAGCAAAACAAAACAGTAATGTCTATGTCATCTAGAAGGAACACTAAAAACATCATATAGTTAAAGCATGCAATCTTTCACATGTTGCTGATATAAAAATCTTGCTGAATTAGCTCTTGGTTACAGTTGGGAGTCTGGATGTAGCAATTTGTTGTATTTCTGTGAAGACATACAGTGTTATCTGCATTAGCTGATGTACTTAGTGTGTGTTTCATGTTCAGAAAACTCATGGTAAATTGTTTTACTGTTCTCTTCAGTAAATAGGAACTTAAAACTTGATTCATCTCTTTTTTATGGCATTTTTATATATCTGAACTTTTACTTGATGCAGCTTGGAAGTGTGTGAAGATTGAAAGATTTCGGTAAAACCACTAGATATTAAAATATCAAAATTCTTTAATAGTGCATTGAGGTTATGGTTTTTAGTCTATGAGAAGTTCTAGCAAGGCTGACAGCATAAACTGGATTGAAAAGGTCAAGGTTAAATTGGTTGTAAAAGGAAGAAATGTTTGGTTCTATTTTGCATCTATGTCTAGATGACTTGTATAATTAGTGTTAAGAAATACAGTCATCTGATTTGATATCCTATGCTTTCCTAGAATTGTATGTGTTTTAGTAAATAGCTTTACTGCTTTAATTCAGTCTGGAGGATCTTAAGTAACATTAACAAAATTATTTAAAATAAATACAGTTTGAAAAGCTACTGCTATTAAGCAGTGTTTTTTTTTCCTGGTTGTGCTTTTTAAGTGCTGAAGACTTTTGAGCCGCCATCTCAGTCTCTTATTTTGCGATCTGGACAGGATGGTTTAAAATGTGACAAATCTGCTTTTAGCTGTCTCTTGAAAGTATCTGAGCTTAATTTTATAAGTCTGAACTCTTGCAAGAGTTCTTAGGAAACAGAATTATAGGGATACCTGTTAATGCTGAGGTAAATGTGTCTATGTCACATATCGTTATCAGGTGAATGGTGATTAAACAGCATGGCTGGGACTAGTGTATGTTATATAATAAATATCATATGTTGATATAACTTCTTTGACATTATAGGATGTTGAGCTAGCAGAAGAAGATAGGTTTCTAAGTTAATAAAAGAAAGATTGCAGAGGAATTATAACCCTTTTATTATTGCAGCATTTTGGAGTTTATCATAGAACGCTTTTAATACCTGCCCACACCTTTGCTTGAAATTATCATAAGAATTGCAATTACTAGTTTCCAACGTTGCTCTCTGTAGCTCTTGAGCTGTTCAAAGCCTGCTAATGAGAATTGGGACTACTGTTTCCTCTCTAGTAATTTCAACTTCAGTTACATCAGTCTGAGGAAAAATGGTCAGTTTTCCTTAAATAACATCAGAGCCTGCATTTGTGATAACATTTCATTCGAAGCACTATTAAAAATTTTTGAGTTGTTTATGCCTACCAGTCTGTGTTGGTTATGCTCTGCCCTCGGCTTTTACTGTTTTCATCTTCCTACTTGTCCCTTTCTGTTAAACCTCCAGAAATCCTTCAAGTTCAATTCTTATGAAGTGTGGAGAATTTACTTTTTCTTCTCCATCTCCTGGCACAGCCTGCCCTTATGAATTCCATTAATGCTTGATATAACACTTCCAGATGTATAAACTGAATAAACTATTTCCAGTTTTAGTATAAAACAAACTTGGTAAAATTAGAGTTGAGAGGTGGAACCTTGGCTTTAAACTTGCTGGTGGCTGTATTGCTCTTCTGTGATGACAAGCTTCAAGTTGGCTTCACTGGATGCAAGGAGCGACCAAAGTAATGGCTCATTTAAGTTTTGTTTTCTTGATTGCCAGTGATAAGTAAACTTGTGTTTAGATGGGATTATAAAAAGGATCTACCAAAACATCTTTAAATGCTAGATAAAGCCTTTGTTTGAAACTGGGTATAGTAACTTTGATCTGGCTGCCATAAACACAAACATGCACACATGTAATTTAAACAACTCGTGGGAGAGTGTTGAATTTATTCATGCTGGAACATCACCAGATTTTTAAGACTTAATTATATCTGCCTGCAACTTAATTTCTACTCCTGCTTTGAAGACCATTCTAACTGATTCAACGTGCTAAATCTTCATTTTTGGTGTGTTGATATAAAGGAAGAAAAATGCAGACAGGAATGTGTGGGAAAAGGGTATTTCCTGCTAAGCAAAATACAGTAGTATAAATAATTCTATTGTATTCTTTGAATTAGTTTTTAAACCCACCCCCACTTTTAATTAAACAAGTACCCCCTGATTTCTTTAAAGGCTTTCATGTGAATTTTGTTTTGCTCCTGTAGGTTGCCAGTCTAATTCAAAGCTCAACATTACTCGGTTTTGGGTTTTCTTTTCCTCTCCTGTTTCAGAGGGAGCTGCAACCCTGAGCTGTGCAGGCACAGTAGATTAGCTATAACATGACTGCTGTGCTGTCTTCTTGTCCCTTAGAGCAGCACAATGTTTTCCAGTCTTTGCCAGTTCCTCTCAGTGAGGTTTACCAAGAAAACGTTCCTTCGTCCTGTCTCTTGAACCCAGACTGGGTGTAGCAAAACTGATGAACTCAGATCCCTGTGTCCAACCAATTCGTCATTTCCCTTAGTGATCTCAAAGACAGTGTAGCCAAGTATAATAGTACTCTTCTTTAGCACTGGTGGAGGTTAAAGCTGGGATCACAGTAAATAAAATGTGTTGGGTACTGTGGAAGATCTTTTAGCACAGAAGAGTGTTGAAGAGTGCTACGGTTCAGATTTGTAGTGGAGTGGTGCAGTGGTACAGCTTGTGGAGGAGGCTTCTCTTTTCTGTGATATTTTGGTATACCAGCATTTGTCATGGATATGTTGTATGCCTAAATTTTGTTTCAACTTACTGTGTTAGAACATGCTGATGTGACTGTGACATCAGTAGGCATGAGACAGTGCTTCTGTCTATCCCAGGGTGAAACATGATATGGAGTGGTACTCCTGCCTCTGGCCCATGGCAACAAAAAGCAAGTCAGTTCTGGATTGCTATGCAGCATGTGGCTGCAGTCATATTTGGACAGTTGGTACTTGTGTTTGGATGGCTTCTGGGGCAATACTGTTCCCCATTTATTTGAGGTAGATCATTTTTCTGGAAAAACTTAGGGGTTTTTTTGGGGTTTTTTTGTTCATCTTTCTATATTGTTTTAAACATCACTGAGTTTATAAATCTGATTTGATCTAATTTCAAGTGTTGCAAATACTGGCAAAATAAATGTGGGGGGGGTTTGTTTGGTTTGGGGTTTTTTTACGTTCGGTGTTTTAGTTTTTGAAAATAGCTTTCCTTTTCTGCAGAAGAGAATTCTCCAGTTATAACTTTCAATCTCTAGCTTTCATATTTACTGTGACACTGGAACATATGCTGCTGCTGTGTTTGAGAAGCTCTCTGGTGTTTTAAAGTTTAGAATTAGAAGTTGCTCTTATGTTAAATTTCTTTTGTGCATCCCAGACTAATTAAGAATCCATTAACATGAGCTGCTTTGCCACTTTTTATTGGTCCTAGGCCTAGAGGTGTAGAATAAAACCCTCAAAATGTATTTTACCTTCTAAATGGAGTCTTTAGGGAATAATAATTTCTGAAGTAATATTCCAATAATGGTAGTTCAGCACTTGGAGATTGGGTACACACACATTTCAATATATTTTAATAATGTGCATAAGCTGGGAACTCTGCATTAATGTGTTTACTTCTACTTTGATGCCACACTGTGTGTGTGTATACTTCTATAAAAGCTTTTTCATACTGGGTGTGACTTTCACTTGTTCTGTTTGCAATTAAATATCTGGAAACAAAACTTTCTTGATGTTTTTAGTCCTCACTCAGTGTTGTAAAAGGAAAAAGAAAATCTGGTATAGTCCTGCAAGTTCCACGGGGAAAATACCCATAAATATCACCTAATTACTATATTCTGCAAGATATTAAAAAATATGCCTGTAACATAACTAGTTAGGGAAAAGGGAAGTAATGTAGGTGGTGTGCTTGCTGCCCTTCCCACTGCATTATTAAAGTAATGCTCAGCATTCCTTAATATAATGTATATATAGGTAAAGAGTCCTGAGCCCTATGAGGCTTTTCAGTAAATGTGGATTTGCATAGCAGTATAGATAGGGGATTCCTTTAGCATCAGGCTGAAAAACCCATAAATACTTGAAGAAAACAAATTACTTCCATTAATTTTTCAATTATTGAGGACTAAGCAATTGAGATAGAGATCAGACATGAGATTAGTTTCAGAGAACTGATATTGCTGTGTTATACACTGTGTATCATTTTGACAAGTATTTTACTTTATTTAAGCTGTAATCAGCTGAGTTGTTACAGTTCTTCAAGCTTTTTAGTCTTTTTAGATTTGAGGACAGGCTTCTTTCTTCCTCCTGGATGCTTCCTGCTGTAGTAGAAGATGTTCTTTTGTTGACTGCTGGAATACACTTCAGTAACATATAGCAGCTGTAAAGACTGGATGCTCTTTCGTAGCTAGACTTAAACACCACACCCCCACAAACAAATGAGAAAACCCCACCGTCAAAAAAACCCCCCAACAAATCCCCACAAACCTGAAGTAATTTATTGCTTTAAAGAAGCTGAAGCAACATCTCCAATGTAGGAATCATTCAAGAAATCTTTAGATACGCATAGTAGATTAAGTTTCTGGAAATCATCCATTGATTGTAATTGAGCATAACAGACATACTTTCCAATGGCCGTCTCGTCTCCTATTTTTAGGTCACTTTCCATAAAGTGATCTACATTTTTTATTTGCCTGAGGTGTATATGTTTAATAAATACGTATTTCTCATTGAGTTATTAAATTTAATAGTATTGTGTGTGGGTTAAAGATGGATTATGGATTAAAAGGTTCCCAGAGCTGTGGGGTAAAGGCAAGAGGTGATCAGGATTCCCTAGCTCCCCCACCACTCAGATCACAGTGGGAAAAGAGAGGATGCTCTGTTGTCCCTGGGGTACCTCAGTTCATGCCTGAGGCTACACAGTCAAGTGTTGTGGGGACCTTGTCCTGTGAAATCCACAAGCACCTCCTCAAGTGAGCCCCTTCTCTCTCACAGAACTTAGTGACACTTTTGCATTTGCCCAATATTTGATACTCCAGCACACTACAGATTTCTGGGTTTTTTTGCCAACTGAGCCAGACTTCTATGGATGGGGGAGGAAACTCGAACAGGAGGCTTGCATTGACGATGTGGCCTGTGACTGGTCACTGTGCTTTGGAAATCTGCAGTTCTTCAGAAACTGGTGGTGCTGTCAGGAGTATTCATTGTCACTTTTTGTTGCACTTGTGGCTTTTTTTTCTTTAATAAAAACTGACACCCACTGAAAATTCTTCAACTCTGCCCTCATTTTCCCTCCCATTCTGTTTGTTTGCATATATTCACTACCTTTTCTATTTTTCATTCATTTACTCCCTGGCTCTGCAGAGTGTGTCTTACTTTGCCTTCCCAGTAGAGCTTTTCATTTTATAGAGTAGGGTCTGGAGCGCTCTTTGCTGTAAGACTCCTCTGGGGGCAAAAAGCATTATGAACAAGATCATAAGCCTCCTGTTTGAAATGGGAGTGAATGGCTTTTCCCTCCTCTTACCTGTCTCCTTTCTGGAGGAGAGGAGGAAAACAAGGAAAGGAGATTGCTGCCATGGCCTCAGCTGTTCCTACTGCTCTCATGATCATTTAATTGCTGCAGCCACTCTCACTGCTAGCACATGGGAGAAATTAACACTGATCAAAAATGTGAAGTGCATCCCCCACTTTACATATCTCCATGCACAAGCAATAAATCGAAATGAGAACTCAGCAGAATTACACAAAAGCAACTTGCTGCTCTTGGATTAGTTCTTGGAATTACAAGCTTGGATTGTTTTTGGTTTGTTTGTTTGCAAACATTAATTGATAATTGAAAGCATCGTATACTGTATTACTGTAGAAGTAAATTATTAATGTAAACAAAGACCTCTGCTGCTTGTAAAGCATCTCTCATAAAACTGCACTGCTGGCCCTAAAGGCCAGTGCAGATACACTAATTCTACAACAAATTACTCTGATTTATAGAACTGTTGAATTATATCAAAGATCCAATCAGAAGTCATCATTGTTCTCTAGCCCAGTGTTAATATATCTGTTTTTCCATTAATTGCATAATGACTGTTAACTTAATCTGCAACAGATCAATGGTAGTGAACTTTGGAGTATGTTATTTCTATTGAGTAGTAAGTGAATGGGATATTTGAACTAGCTTAGTGTTCTGTTGAAAAGGACGGCAATTGATTGATGTGGAAGAAGTGAATGTGAGAGTAGCACTGCAAAACATATGTGGATCTTTTCACGTCTTTTCCATGATTTTCTGGTTTTTCATTAAAGCTATGGATGCCTGTAGTTCTCATGCAGAGGTCCATGAAATCATCCCTGACAATCTACAAAAATTACATGCTGTTTGCTTTTTTTTTAAAGTGTGACATTTCCTCTGCCCAACTCTTGTGACCATCTCCTCCTGTGTCCTACGTGGAAAAAATGTAATTATTTTCCTATGACTTGAAATGCCAAATAGCAAGAAATTAGCTGAAAAATCCATTTAATTGAATTGTAGCTTAGTTGTTTGAGCAGCCTGTTTACAGGTTTAGTTTCAGGCCCTTAGAAATTTCTTTTTTCTGTGATTCCTTTTTTTTAAGGAACCTTAGCACTAAAAATGCAAACAGTCTGAGATTAGGCATGGGATTTAATGACTGCTACCAAGAATAGTTGCAGCTGATATGTCCACTTCTTCCTTCTGTCAGAAGATGACTATTGTTTTATATTTGAAAATTCAGATTACATTATAGCATATGATCAGCTAGGTTACATGTGATACTTAATGTAATGGAGTTTTGAGCATGTCTTCCAACTTCTGTACATAAGAATTTTTTTAATTCTATTACAATACTACGTTTTCTTTGCATTGTTAAAGAGGCGGTTAGAGAAATGTACTGAGATTTCTGATGTAGAGCTGATGAGCAGGAGTTGATCCTTAGGAGGGAGCAGGGAGCCTCTTCCATGAAGCCTGGGTGAGCTGTTGTGAAAAGTAACTGTGATGATGATACTGTCTGTGAGGGGAGCAGCTCCAGTGTACCTGGCTGGCCAGAGAGAGCAGACCAGACTGCCAGCTGCCTTTTGGTATGTAGCAGCAGTAAGGTATAATAGTTCAAGAGTTGAAAAATATCTATGGCATCTTTATATCTAAACTTACCCTCTTCAGCTGTCAACAGGAATTTTGATAAAGGGAGGTAGAAGAACACAACATTCTTCTGACCAGTGTTGCCACAGTAGTTCTTAAATTTTCTCTTTTTTTTTTTAAATGACTTAAACATTGAAAGAACGCAAATGGGTACCAGTTTGAGAAAGCAGAAGGACATAGGCCATGACTGAAATTTTTTGCTGTTTTATTTTAGAAAAGCTTATACTGAATTTATAGAAATGTTTGTAAGAGACCTGATGCTCTTTTAATATTTTTCTAATGTGTATGTAACAGGAGTACAGAAGTCTTACAGTATGCTCATTTTCAGTAAGGTAATATTCTTTAAAACTGTCTGAAAGCATGCGTGCTTTATTCTCAGAATTCACCGATTGTCAAATGTTATTGCTTTAAATTAGGCTCTTTCATCATTAAGAGGTTGATGTAAGACAAGCAGCCTTTTTATGAAGATCTTCAAGAATTTTGGAACTCATAATTGTCATTGACTGTATAAGGAGCATCTAATCTCTTAAGTTCAATAAGAATTGCTATCAGTCATTACTAAGCAATGGCAGCTGGTGCTAATAAGACTTCGAAAAGGGAGGTGCATCACACTACAGTAATAAAGGCATTTAACAAATGGTTTTGATGTTAACTTGAATAAAAAAAGATTAAGCTCCCACTGTCTTCTAGTTACTTCTTCAGGCTACTTGATTTTGTCCTCCTTTGCCTTTCTACGTTAATGTGGTAAGAGAGACAAAATAACAGCGTTCTGTGAAAAGCTTCTCAAAATAATAGATTGGTTGGATGCTTAAAGTGTAGTAGGTTTGGAAAAGCCTCCATGATATCCCATCTAGTCAACAGGAACATTCCCTTGCTGTTTCTGACTTTGTTTTGTGTGCTTTTGAAACATTTAGCAGAGGAGGAACACTGCTGACCAAGTGTAACTGTACAAAAGGCGTAGGGAAAGGAGAGAATGAAGTTTATTGGTATCATCACTAGACCCAGGAGCACTGATTAGTGTGGCTGGTAGTGGCAGCCTTCCAACTTCTGTTTCAGATATCAAACCTCTTCAGGACAAAAGAAGAAAACTTGCAGGACTACCTTGCTTCCTTTGTGGCAGTGTTGCTGAATTTGTACTTTTTCTGTGAGTTACTTAATCACATGCTTCCTTTGGTCAAGAAATTTTCCTGATAACTGAAACTGAGACTGAGCAGCTGTTCTGTTTGTCTCAAAAGTATTCTTTATTAAAAGTTGTGTTTGTTCCAATTCTGAACCTGTGATAACTGTACTTTCTAGTGTGGTTAGTACTCAAAGTTAATAGACCCTGTGTCAACAGACAGAGATCAACTTTCCCTAGCTAGGGCTCTGAGTGGTATCCTTGGGAGACACCATGCTGGGAGTGCTGTAGCTTTGACCTGGATTCCTGTTATGCCATGATTAAATAAAATTTTGGCCTGCCATTTCCTTTCAATGTCTATTTTTCATTCCTCTCATAGCGAAGTCACTCATATTTATCTGTTTTTTGTTTGGTTGAATGAGTATACAATTTGATAAAAGGAGCCCATCTGTACAGATGTGTACAGCATTCTGACTTCTAGCTGTGCTTTCTTCAAAGATCACAGAATCATAGGAAAGCAAAGGCTGTAAGACACCTGCAGATCATCTTGTCCAATCGCTCTGCTCAAAGGAGGGTCAGCTATGCCATGTTGCTCAGGACTGCAGGCTGTTAGGTTTAAAAAGCATCAGTACTACTTCAGATTGGGTTTTTTGTGAGCAGAATTGTAAATTGTATTTGAGTCATGGTGAGATTTGAAGATCGAGGGGAGGTGGTTCATTAATGCTGACACAACCTGCAGGTAATGCTGTACCTGCTTGCTGTTGCCAGTACCTGGTGCAGGGCAACACTTCACCAGCATTCCAAGAGCTCACAACGGTCTTCTCCAGTAAAAGCTTTCTGCTAATGCAAACAAATTTCCAGATTTTAAAGTCATTTTCCTTTTTGTGTCTGAAATATATTTATTTAAATGAATTATTAAAAAATAACTGCTTTTTGTGCAACTTGATCTTTTGCATTGGCATTACGTGTTACTGCTCTTGGTCAGGAGGATGCTTCAAAATTCTTTTCAAGTATTCTCTTAAAACGGTAGCAATATCAGCCATAGTATTAAAAATACTATTTTTAAATAAGTAATTTGTATAACTTATGGAATTCTGGCTTGGCTGTTAAGTGCTGAAGACAGGTGAGGACCATTTTGTGTGCCAAGCAGTCTCTCCGAAAGGGCCCAATGGTTTTGCTGACAGCTGAGCTAATCGACTTCAGCTGGAAAGTGGGACAGAGTTCAGTCTTGCAGATCATTTCTCACACTGAGTTATTGGCTGCATTTGTCTCCTCTTTGACAAATTTCACATGAAACAGAATCAAGTGTATATGCAGCGTCCAAAACCCAATCAAATCAGAAAAGTACCTGAGTACAAAACTCGAAGTTTTGCTTAACATTGAGAAATAAAGTAGCCGAGTCATTTCCGTAGTAGATTTCCCATTATCATTTTTATTGCCATTCTTCAACTGCAGGAAACAATCTAATATCTACTAGAAAGAATCCTATTTGCTTTTCATTATTTTCAAAATTCGAAGTGTATTAAGCAGTATGGGTCACAGTTTTTAAATGGTATCTTCTGATCCTTCAATACAGTGCTTAATTTTTTAACATGAACTACATATATTCATATTTAAATCTTATTAATCAATGCATTTATTTGCAATGTGATAGCAGTTTATCTGTTTATTGTTTTCCTAGGTATTTTGCAAGTTTATTGCAATTTTGTTTTCTGGAGACTGAAATAGCCAAACATTTTATTTCATTGTGCTCAGGGCAAGTTAAATTGCTCTCTCTGTAATACAGGCCTTCATGGTAGGCATGTCTGACATGGGAAGGCTCCCTGGGAATATAGAGAGCTTACTTGATCTGCATACGTTTAATGGCTGAAAACAGAATTTCTTACTGACACACATTCCCCTAAACATTGAAGAAGTCTGTTTTGCTAAGATTTTAATGTCATGGGGATAGAAAGGTACTCTCTGTTCAGAGAAGCATTGATTTATTTTTCTTTGACTTTCCATGACAGGAGATTTTTTTAATAGACTTTATATTTCTTCTTAGGGAGAATTTTTCCATCAAGTGTGTCCACATGAGGATGTGAATTAGAAGTAAGAATGGTTTTTCGTTTTAGTTTGGGCCAGGTAGACTAAGTAGTCCAAAAATAAATTCTAGAAATGTGTTTTGCTTGTGGTGTTTTTTCAGAGAGGACCGAGAGGAAGAAAAGTGATTTCATTACTTACTGACTTAGGGACTATTAGCAGCTAAAGATTCAAGTTCCACTCAGCTAAATGCTGTAACAGCACACAGAAATATATAACTGCAGTAAGTAATCTCTTTCCACACTCTCTTGTCTTTACTTTTTTATTTCTTTTCTATGAGATAATGTCTGGGAATGTTGGACTTGCAATATTGTGAAGCAATTGTAATTGGGACATCAGGGTTTACTGCACTAGAAAAATGAAATAAAAATGATTTGCTGCACAGATTAATATTAGCTATGAAAACCCTCTTCACGGAAGTGTCTCTAAGGCGAGTGGCCATTAATAATGCTGGGTTTTGTGATGATTTGAAGAGGGCCTTTTCTCTGCCTGCCAGGGGAGGCAGCATGAGGATTAAAGCCTAAGTGCCAAATGTTTCATAGCTTTTCTCCCTCAGATTGTATGCAAATTCCATAGTGGATCAATTTGCATATTCCTAGGTAGTTTGTCTATCTTGTTTAAACTGTGTGGGTTTGTTCTGAAAGCTAATCTTAGTAAATTAGGTTTATTGTTTTAAAGTCATATAGGGATTGGACAACTCTTACTCTGCTTATGTCTCACCTTCATCCCGAAGGCATGGGTCCTTTTTTGAGCAAGCTGACGATTTGGGCTTTCGTTATGTGGTTTATTTTTTACAGTTCTGCTAAGCACTAGATGCTGCATGGAGTTTATGTGGTGGCAGTCATCTCTGAAATCCATTTGCTCAGGAGGTGCCACCAAGCACACAACTGATGTAAACACTACTGCTCACAACACACTGATGTGTGTGGGCCTGCAGTAAATTCTCAGTTGAAAGAAGTGACATTATAGCAATAAAAATGCAGGTTGAAATTGAGGTTCACCTTCCCAGTCGTTGAAAGCAGAGTCTGCTGCAGGTCTGAAGTTGAGGCTTGACAGATGCCTTTGATTTATAGTGAAGAGCAGTCTGGTGAAAACCCAGCACAGCCGCAGAAGTTTTGATGCGCAGGTAATAAAAGCCTGCAAGTTGAAGGTATGGAGAGCGTGTGAGTAGGATTTAGTTGAGCTATGTTTACATGAGCCTTTTCAGGATTTGTTATGAAGTTTGTGAACCCTATTTTATTTTATCATTAGTTTTTGTTTGGTTTGGGTTTTTTTTTTTCTTGTTGCTGAGGGCTCCTGAGCTCTTTGTCATTCCAGCTTTTCATCCTTTTCTGTCCCCATAATTGCTTGTAATTGATGTTACCAGTCTCTCCAAGACTCCTTAGTCCCATGAAATTATTGCCTCTAGAATCTTCCCTTGCATTATTTGTATTGAATTGGTATTGGAGAGAGCTGCTGTAGTGGAAAGTGCTGCATGAGCTGAACAGCTTTTATCAGCCCTGTCTGAATACACATAGTGAGGGAGAAAAAAAAAAAAACGGGATGAGGGAATTTCACCTGAGGGATTGTGAAGGTGGCTGGAAAATGGCTGGCAGCGCAAAGCAAGAAGGTACTACAAAGAACAAAACTCACTGATGATAGTTTTTCCCTGTCACTGGTGACTAGAAATTAAATACAGAATATTTGGATTAAACAGCACAGCTTTTTCCAATGGGATATATGAAATCAATCCTCCCTGGAAAGTGCTATTGAATGGTGTCTAAACTAGACTGAATAAAACGTTGTTGTGTACTGCAAGATACTATTTTTTCATTGGAAGAGGAATTCACTAGAGACCCAATAGATAACTTTTCTTCCTAACTATTGTTCATTTAAAATGGAGACTTAGATTGTAAATTCCTCACTAAGGAGTAATTTGGGTAGAAGAGAAAGTAAGACTTTTTTTTTACCCCCAGCTTGACTGCTGGGCAGTGTAACAGCCCACTCTGTGTAGAACTGTATGGATTTAAGATACACTGTTCTTTGTATACTTTGTATACAAACAGGTTCAGCTCTTCAATATCCAGTTTTTTGAGAAATATCTTGTTACCATCCTTGATTTTTGTTTGTATATTTTCATAGATACAGCTTGATGATTGTGTGATGGTGGTGGAGGGGTCTTTGGGAATTGGGGTGGTTTTTCATGTTTGGGGGTTTTTTTTGTTTGTTTTAAAGGGAGTTAAACTTGAATGAAACATATTACCTAATTACTATTTTTCATCAGTATCCTAGTGAATAAGTTTGTTGTCTTGATGGCTCAGTTTCCCAGACTCAGCCCATTATCAAAATGATACATGTATTTATATGTAGCTTATAAGAGCAAAAGTGAAGGACCTTCATGCATTGAAGGACCTTTATGAATGCCCTTCAGGCATTGTGTTTATTTGATACTTTGTTCTGTTATGGTTTTTTGAGTGATAGGTGTTCTTTTAATGCGTTTTCTCCCATCCTCCCCTTGAGGTAATAGATGCAGTCTCTCCTTTTGTGACTTTTATTTTACATTCAACTACAGTAAAGTGAGGTGAAAGGTGGTTCTATTTGGCTGGCATGCAAAACTGAAATCTAAAGTCCAGGTGTCTGGTTTAAGCTCTACTTGCTGGAATTTGTCATTCAGTGTTCTTCTTTTAATGCAGCAGTGATTTTTATCCACCTCCCTGGTTTTTAGGGCCTACTTTTTTTCACAATAAGATTGTGCTTATGCTTGTTTTGTGCTAATGCAGGATGTGCCATACTTTCTAAGAATGTGGTTGTCATAATTTATTATTATAATTTTTATTTACATCTTCCTAATTTGGTGTGTAATGTATGTCTTATATTTTGTTGAGGTAAAGTGCAGATCTGAATAGCTTGTATTTTATCTTGAACTCTTTTCCTCCACAAAATACCTTTCTACTATTTATGTTTTGATTTTACATGGAGGGGAAGGTGTTGTCTGTTGTTTTGGGCATATCTTTTAGATTTCCTAGGTAGCCTTCAGAAGTTAGACTGTTGTTATAGCTTTGTCATTTTGGTACCAATTCTGTCACTAACAGTCAGGTAGATGTACATGAGCAAGATGTGGGAGTGCTGTTGATTCTACTGGCTCATCAGAAATTCCCCTTTCTCTCTTGGAGAGCAGGGCTCAGGCAAACGACTGCTCTGAAGAGCAGAAGAGCTTCAGGCTTTATCTAGACAAGTTTGTCTTCATTTAAGTGCAAGTTATATTCCCTGTAGTCTCATCTGAACTGGGTAGAAAATGTCCAATAACATTGCTTTTAAAGGAAACAGGATTTTGTGGGAATACTGAATAATAATTTTTTCTTCCTTCTTTTGACGATCAAGCAGATTACCCTTAGTGTTGCTTCTGAACATGACAACAGGCAGGAAGGCTGTAATCATAGTAAAAGGGCTCTTCAGAATTTACTTGCTAGTTTGTTTCGAGGTTTTTTTATCCTTTTCATGTATGATTTAGAACTGTATTCACAAACTCAGCTTGAGAACTCAGAATAAATCACAGCATATTCAGGATGGAGGGGACCTCAGAAAGTCTCTAGTCCATGTTTCTGCTTGAACAGGGTCAGTTGTGAGGTGAGACCAGGTTACTCAGCACTTTTTCTGGTTGGTGCCCTTGAAAACTTATAGTATGGGAGACTGCACAATCTTCTTGAGCAACCTCTTGCACTGCTGGACTGTCTTATGGTGACAGTTTTCCCTTTTATCCTTTCAGAAGCCAGATATAAAAAGTCTAGGATTTCAAAAGGAGAAGGAATCTATCTCACATTTCCTACCTCCATTCTTCTCCTTTGTAACCTTTCCCCTCTTTAGCTTCTATTTTAACCTCCTCTCTCCTACCTGTCCTGGTGTCACTGGTGTGATGGATCCATAACCTTTGAATTTCCCACAAGCGCTACTTTTTAAAAGTTTGTAAAGATGATGACGAAAGTAGCCATGAAAGGAAACTAAGGTGAAGAATGCTTTACTGGTCGCATTATATATAAAACCCTAACACTTCTTTGAGACTCAAAGCGTGGTACAAATGGTAAGCAGACAAATACACTGCGGTTATTTTGTAGTTTTCCTTTTCTATTTAAGGATAGAATAATATGAGTTAAAAGTGTATTTGAAAGATTATGCTACCAGAAACAAATATGGTTCTTCAGCTCTTTTGAAAACAGATAGGAAAAAATGTGGAAAAGATATCCATTGACATGGTGATGTGCCTTCAGCCAGAGTAGTGTTCAATTCTAATGTCACAACTAAGACTGAAGCAGGGTAGACCAGTTAATCCAATCTGTTTCTTGTCAGAAATCAAGTGAAAATGGTTGTTAATAGTCTTATTATTGGGACAATATGAAATGATAGAGAAGCCAAGAACCAATTAGGAGCCAAGAGGTAGTTCTGTTACCCAGATCTGTAGATGGTGCTTTAGACAAGATGCTTGAAATTTGGAAATTATCCAGAAATTAAAAAAAAAGAAAGAAATAAATTGGAAACCAGGTCGTGTAATCTCATTCATCTCCAGGAATAACTTGAATTTCTTGTAACGATTTTGGATAAATTAAAAAGATTTTAAAAGTCCTTCAAAACAATTCAGCTCCCAGGTGATTTAATACAGTTTAAAACACTAAGGAAATCATTGTAGCTGCTCTTGTAAAAGGCAAATTTAGTAAGTAACCTGCAATCTTCCTCATAGTGTTGTAAATTTTGAATAAATCTGCTACAGGAATAAAAATTTTTCTTTTCTAATTTTTTCTTTTCAATGAATCTGTCAACATAAAGAATAGGTGCTTTCAAGCTTTTTATCCTAAGCAAAGGGCATTTCTATGAAAGAATGTGCTTTTCTTGATAAATGTGATCTAGAGAAAGTGGATGAGGGCTCTAGGCTTTGTTTTGGGGTAACAGTATTTAATACAGATAAAAAACTTTCTATTATAGTATCATTTATTAAAATTGGAATAACCATGGATTTTTCTTGACATCTGGAATATGCAAATTAAATGCACCCTGGAAATTAAAATTTAGTTACATAAGTTATCAAAGTTGGAATTGAAGGTTAAATTGTTTAGCGGAGAAAAAAATAATCAGAAAATTCTGAATCTAAATGGTGTGGATATACCTTTTTCAAAAACACAAGCCAAGTAATAATGGGTTGCTGGAAACCAATGAATGGTTGAGGGAGACCCTCATGAAGAATAGAATGAAAAGTTAAATTTTACTCGGTTTGTGTATGGAGAGAAGGGTACTTAATCTCATTCAAGGGAACATGCCAAGTCAATGCCCAAATCTTTGTAAAAATGCTTGTTATCCTCAATTGGAAACTGTATAAATGCTGCCATTCCTCGATAATATCTAGTTATTGTGCATTTGGTTGTCTTGCTTACTTGTTTGAAGTGAAAAAAGAAAATAAACTTTCTTGATGTGAAGATAGTTTTGGAAGTAATTTGGAAAATTTTGTGTTTCACCAGCCAGCTGAGCTAGGCAGGTTTGCAGAGGACTATGAGGCAGATATTTTCAGCTTAATAAATGCTTAGCATATAAAATACATATATATTTGTCCTTTTCTCACACTTTTCACACTAAAATTTATGCTTGAAATATCTCAGAGATGATGTTGCAGGATTAAAGTGCGTACAAAAGGGAACAAGGTTCAACAGATTTAAGAGATAAAAAGTACTGAACTCTAGAATAGCGAAAAGTTTTTGTCAGAAAGCTAGAGGGGTAAGTGGAGAACATGCACACAACCCTGCCTTATCAACACAAGACATACTTAATGAAATCAGAGAGGAGGTGTCAAGCTGTTTAAAAGAGAAATCTTTTGTTCTAGGCTGATACTTGTGTGTTTAAGCTGCAGATAAACATTTGCTGCTCTGTACTTCTAGTTTTGTAACAGATTGTGCTGTGTATGCAGTGATTTCTGAGAAACATTTGAGCTAATATGCTTATCCTCATTGCTGTTTTGCAGAAGCCTTTAATAAATATTAAGAAGTGAAGAAAGTCCCTTTGTACTTCCTTGTACTTTTGGGTTTTGAATAGGCAATATCTGCTTTTGTTCCTTTGTTAATTGTTTATAGTAATTGTACAGTCTGATGTTCTACTTTTTGAACTCTTGCTTTCCATCTCGGTTTTTTCTCTTCATTGTTGCCGAAGGTATGTTCAGTGGGTATGTTTAATAGGTGTTTTTACTAGGTGTTTCTGTAGGTCTTGTGATAATCGAGATCAGCATGTGGAATGAAGCGTGTGGTTTACAGGATACATCATAGTTGCTGAATTTTATGCAATTATGATGCTTAGTGACTCTTAATGGCATTCTCTTGCCAGACCTCAAATCTCTGTCTTTTCTTGGAGAAACTGGAGGACTTCAAGACCTGAAAACCTTAATACATTGAAACAGTGCAGGTTTAGATCTGTGTTTGATTTCTTGGTACTTTGTTATGCAGTGGAGAAACTCTGTGTTTCCTGAATAAGGTAGTTATTAATTGGAGGATTCCCCATTTTTTTGGTCCTGGGGGCATTAAATGGGTTGTTATCTCAATAGCTACAGCCTCATTTACTAGTAACTACGGGGGATGTAAGGTTATTTAAGTAGGAACTTGCCAGGAATACTTAGGTCAGTTTAGCAAGGAAGAATAAAAAGAGGCTTATTTAAAGTTGCATTTTATAGGAGCTTTACTTCTGCAACATGTGAGCACCAGTGGCTGCAATGCCAAGTGTGCCCTGGCTCTGTCCTCTCCCAAGTCCTTGTGCACTCCCAGCCTCCGCACTGGTAGGGTGGAGTGAGAGGCCTTGGCTCTGTGTAAGCTCTGCTCAGCGATTGCTAAAACATCCCTGTGTTATCCACACAGTTTTCAACACTAATCCAAACCACAGCCCCATACGAGCTGATATGAAGAAAATTAACTTTGTCCCAGTCAAAACCAGCACAAGATATAAGCGAATAACTTGCAAACTTATGTTTATTTGTGTGTAGGCTCACTTTCCATATTTCACTTGGGTCTTCAGACTTGGAAGATTGATCCTGGATATGGTATCAAAATTAAATTGAGAGACTAACAATATGCCACAGCTGGAAATTAGGAAGCAAAATAACTTGTTTTGCCTGTGATATCTTCATGTTTCTGTCTCTTACATTAAATTATTTGGCAAACTCTCAGAATGTTTGTTCAAAAGTAATACAGCTGGGTGAAAAACTGTAGCCAAAAACATCATATATACCTAAGCAATGGTTATAAGAAAAAATACTGGTAAACTACTTTAAGAATACTAAATGCTTTATCAGTTTGCCACTTAGTAGTTGGATCTCACAAAGGCTGCCTTGCCTGTGGATGTGTGACCATGCCTTTTGTTTGTTCCAGGTATAGTAACTGAGAATGATGCTTTGTTGCAGGTCTGACAGATGAATGAAACAATATTAATTTTAGAGACTCATGTTTTTGACTAGCTGTTCAAACACTGAATTTTAGGATAAGCACTTTGAGCTCAATTTAAGTTAATGAGCTCAAACTCCTAAGTTTGATTCAGATTCCTACTTTTCCTTCCTGAACTTTCAAAGCTGTCTTATAATTAATCTCTTTAATATATTTTAATTAAGCCGCTTTATATTTTTTTGTAAACAAAACCAAAACTCTCTGGGTTCCTGTGCTATGCATATTGAGCTGTTGACTAGGGCCTTCTAGATGCTAGAACCATTTCTTTGGGCTTGTCTTAATTGAAGGCTTATTGCATAATAAATACCTTTGTAGATACTAGTTGATGTCCTTTTCTCCTTTAAAATGAAGTAGTTAGTTATTTTGTAATTGCAACTTTGGATGTTGCTGGAATGTTTATTCTGGGATGTAGATATTGGTAATTTACTTGGGCATGTCTAGCCTGATCTCTAGGATAAATTACAATTTTTTTTTTAGTTTGGAAAAAAAACCAGTTTGGAATTGCCTATCTAACTTTGACAATTATATTTATGGCAGCATAATTTGTTCAGTCATCTTGAGTTTAAAATATAGTGTAATGTGACAAACTTATTTAACACATGCTTAGAAAAGGGTATGGGGGAGGTAATTGAAGAAATTAATTGTCATCCTTTGGGGCTGAGATACTAATGCAAATCTTGTGGGAAGGGTTGTGTTGGTTGCTAGGGTTTGAGGGGATTTTGGGGGGGTGGGCTTGAGGGGGTCTTTTTTGGTTGTTTGGGGGGGGTTGTTTGGTTGTTTTGTTTTCTTGTTTGTTGTTATTCCTTCCTTGTATCCTAAAACTGTGTACCAGCCTGTTAAATTACAGTTACCTAGGCTGTCTTTCTGAAATACTTGATTTGCCTTTTTTTTTTTAATTGCCTATTTTGAAAGGAGATGCTCAAGTCCCACCACTAGTGCTAAAGTAGGACAGAGGGCCCTGCTAGCTGCTGAGGATGAGGGAGGAGGTTCATCATGGTGGGCTCAAGCAATCAGAGTAAAGCCTTGTCCCACCTCTGGGCAGTTGCCTCCAATGTGCTCAAAAAGCAGTAATTGACAGAAGTTAGCAAGCATTTCCCTGCTCATGGAGAGGAGAATCTTAGCTTCAACTTTTCTTCAAGTTGAAGATTAAAAGTCCACATTTTTCACAGTATCTCTTAAGTTTTCCTCCAGAATAAGACGTTTATTGCAGCCTTGTTGGGAAAATGAGTCTTTGGGGATTTGAGGATGAGTTCTTTGTGGGATTTGTGCCCATAGCAACACGCAGTGGCAGCTGTGAGACTGCAGTGCCACTGCTGCTCAGCCCTCTACAGTGCTGCTTCTCTCGGCATACTGACCTAGAATACTGCCCTAGATCTGTTTCAGAGGATTTCTTTAATTTTCCCCTTCTAGCTTGTCAGAAACCCCCTCAGGATGGTAGGTAGTTGCAGTGTGATCAATTAGCTGCTAATTAGTTTTCTTTTAGAAACATTATTTCTTACCTTTTAAATATTTTTTCTTCCCTTCACATCTTGACACTTTACTTTCTCTGACACATCATAATGTTAATTAATTTTCTTAATTCATCTATTTGTGTAAATAGAGATCCTTTAGGGTACTCTGTTCCTTCCTATTTAATTTTAGCTTTGTACAAGTGTAAACTAACTAGTTCTTTGACTATCAGCAGTTGCAAACATTTGTAGTGTCTCTCCATCACCAGTGTTTTTTGTTTATTGCAGTGCTTTTGTTGTGATAAGTTACAACACTGAGGCTTTCATGCACAGTAATTACTATCAAGTCTCTTCATACTGAAGTCTGTCAAATATGAAATGGTGACTGTATTTTTTTTTTTGGCCTGTGCCTAAATGAGAGACATAAATAATTTGAAATAGGAAGGGATGCTGATGGCTAGTCAGAAAGGGCATTCACCTTTGAAATGATCTGTGTAATCCAGAAATCATGACAGTCTGCTCCTTGTTTAATGGCTTACATGGAATGATTCTTCTGGTCTTAGTTCCATTCTCTGAGAACAAATGACCACATTATAAAAAAAAAAAAACAACCCAGCCCCCCCGCCAAAAATTCCCCAACAACATTAATACTTGCTGATTTCCTTTGGAGTAAGAAGCCTGAGAAGCCAAAAAACAAAATGCCTTTTTTCAGCATTTCTGAATTCAGCACCTCTCCTTTCTTTTCAGATTTAAGATCCTTTGCAGTTTCCTTTATGGCAGCAGTTAACCTTCTGCCTGGATAAATATCAAAATCCAACTGTATAAGAGCTGCTAGGCTTGTGTTAACATTATTGGGTGTCACTTCAGAATGACAGCCTTAGAGTTTTTAGGTTGTGGTAGATTCATCCAGCGTTTCAGCTGCACTTGCCTGGTGTGGGTTATCTGTATTCTGCTCTTTCATGAAAGCAGATCCTGGAGCCATCTCTGATTTGATGGACCACTTATGTTATCAGAAGAATTCTGTCCTGAAAAGATGCTGGTCTGACCATTCTGTTGCCACTGAATGTTTATAGTTACCTCTTGAGGCAAATGTTCTATTGAAAGGATACTAAAAATATTTAAGAATATATATGTTCCTGAAAGATTTCTCACCTAATTGCTCTATTTCTCACAGGTAAAATATTTCAACATTTCCTCCCTGCCTCAGTTTTCTAGCTTCTCTGGTGCTTGCTTTCTTTTGCCTACATTGGAGTGTTTGAAAACTTCATTCCTATAAGCTTCCATCATTCTCTCTCTTGCAGAACCTTTCTGCAACTTGTTCAGATTCCTCAATTCTTCCACTTCCTTTTGTGGCTTATTCCAAATCTTTCCACCTCTGCTCACCTGAGACCAGGATTTAGAAGAATTTGCATTAATAATTTACAGAAATCACTCTGTCTTGGAGTTCTTCCCTTTACCACAGACATAATCTGGTTTTTGCAGAAGTCATTGAAGTTTAATGATTCTTGATTCCTACTGCCCACTCAAAGGTCGGTTTGCAGACACATGTCACCAACCTCTTAGCAATAGAGAAAGTACTTGTGATATAACCTGGGCATGGATAGACAGGTGCTCTAAACTGTGGCAGTTGATTTACTGAATATTTAAAACCTCATTAAATGGTGTTAGGAAGTTCTGTTCTAGCACCTTCGGTAAGATTTGAGTTTCGAAGATTTCCTTACATGCAGTTACCTTGATTACAAAGAAGCCATTTGAAAACATGACTATATATTGACAATAAATGTGAGTATAGTACTGTGTCTCTTAAAATCTAGAGAACAAAACAGAAATTTTAACATACATGCTTTCACGTGGTCACTGTATTGTATCCAGTATAATCTTCCCTACTATCACCACTTATGTTTTTTTCCCTTTTTCTGTCAAAACTCTGCAAGTGTACAGGACTGAAGTCTGAAAATGTTGTTTATAAAACAGGGTGTAAAGAAATAAAAGAAAGAAAAAGCACTGTTTACTAGGAAGTAGATTATTTCCTGGGTATAATAATCTAGAATAAGATTGATATGCTGTGTTGAATGCAGAGTTGATGCAGTAGCATTTTGCTTTTAACTAAAGATATCATGAGTGCAATGCTTTATTCCCAGAGTGAAATCTGAAACTTTGAGCTGGAAACAAAATCTCTAGCTACTAGTTGTCTATCAGAATATGTCTTTCAGATTTAAGAATGTGATTTGAGAGCTGCTTATCAGAATTTTACTTATAGTGAAGAAGTTTATCCTCAAGTGTTGATTTTTCCTTCGACCAAACAAAACTGTTTCGAGCTTCTGATATCCTAAATTTAGTCCAAGTTAACTTGTTGGATATAGGGAGGAGACAAATATCACTTAAATAATTAACTTACTAAGTGTTAAGCATATTAAGTACTGAAAATCATGATTACAGTTTGTGATGTAATGAAGCCAGACATTTTGTGGATATTTTTCATTCTTCGGTAATTTTTTCTTTGTTTTACCAAAACCCATAATTTTTAGGATGTGCTGAACGTTAAGATAAATTTGGTTGCACAATGTTTACTTAAAATTGTTGCTCAGAAAGAAATAACTGCTATTTTCCTCTTTTCACAAGAACATAATTTAATTAAAATTTGTTCTAACATGTTTCTGTGCAAAAGTAAGATTAAATTCTCCTGAGTTGTGAAATTATTACTTTAAGGGGAAAAAAAAAGGTGTTTATAATTATGTGTATATTTTGAGCTAGGATTTCTATATCATGTGGTTGATCTTTTTAATACCTTCTAATCACAGCATTTAAGATAACACTGACCAGATGTAAGTCAGTAATTAAGAAAACATAATTACTGAAGGAATTCTGGATCAATTAGACATGGTCTAAAAGCACATGATTAATACATATTTTTAAAGGTGTGTTCATAAATATTTTTCTGTTTGCAGAGACAATGGATCCTTTTGTATTTGAGGCTTTGTCAAAATCAAGGGAGGGAGGGGGAAGCGGTATCAACTTTGTAAAGAAGGCGATTTGCATAGTATTACCCCTTATTCTTTGCTTTCTGTCAATTTTTAAGCTTGCTGTGACCTACTTTAGAGTCTTATGATGAGATTAGGAATTTCAGTGAATGTTGCAGGATACAGTAGTTACAGCACTTCTGTTTATGTTACCACTTTTTGTTTTACTGGGAATAATACACAGTTTCTCATCACAAGCCTTTGATGAATTCCTTGAGTCCTTTCCCTTGATTTTGTTTTGATTTTCCTTGATTTTTCAGATTCTTGGGAGGGTTTTTTGTTTTTTGTTGTTTGAGGGTTGTGGGTTTTTTTTTTTGTTTTTTAAATATTTATTATGTAGGAGAACACTGTCTTGTTTTCATGGTTTTAAGTTTCTAACTTATATCAGACAAAATATAGCAGCTGCAGGTTTTGTACCATCCTCTCAGTGTCAGCCTTATGTTATGAATTCCAGGGCAAACTCAACTGGAAACATTTGTCCTGTGCCAAAATGTTGTAGGTCATTGCCAGAATATTCTTTTTATCACCACAGCTATGTCAAAGTCTGGAACTCGTTTTTATTTTTGTCATCTTAGTTATACTGGAAATACAGGAAGAGTAAAACCCACATACATGAAGCATAGCCACTCTGGCATTTGGATATTTGTGGCTGTGTGGCAGAGTGTAGTGTCTTGCAGAGACACCAAAGTGACTCTGAAAGACCTCTCTTGATAACAAAATTAAGATTAGATACCTTTATGTGATAAGTAGGCAGGAGTTAATTAGTGTGCTGAGGAATGAGTATAGTAGAGTATATATGGGTGCAGTGTAGTATATTTTGTGGTTGGACTCGATCCTAAGGGTCCCTTTCAACCTGAGTGATTCTATGATTCCGATAGTGGCTATTTTGCCACTAGTGCTGCTATTTCAAGCTACTTCAGTAGGAATCAGAATATGTGATTCTACATGGGTCCTGTCTTGTAGTTTATGAATAATTCATAGTTTTGAAAAGAATAAATTATCAGTTCCTTATCATTAGTAATTCTATAGTTTATTAAAAAAAAGGGAATTAAGTATGAAGTGCTAAATTGCAAAAGATATGCTTCCAAAGATGGAAAGCAGGGTTTTAATAAGGGAGGAGACAAAACTGGAGAGCATCCTTCTCATTTACTACTACCCTAAATTCATGAGGAATAAGATAAAATATGTCTATCTGAACTGTTCCAGTTTTTGCTCTGCCATACTTTGGGTTAGCTTTTGTATTGCTAAAACCAGAGACCTTTTCTTTTTCAATAATTTTGGAACAAAATAAATATATTTTAAGACTTGTTAAAGGTAAAAACCCCTTCCTCAAACCAGAAAACTCAGAACACCCTTGTCCTGTCACCTAATTCCACTTCCTAGTCCCAGCCAGACAAATCTTAAATAGGGCTAACTTCGATGAAACCAGGTCAACCCTGAATATTTAATGTAAATCCCTAGTCCTGATGGAGTACATTCAAAAACCTACCTGGGCGAAGCAAGTTGCAAGGTTGAATGATTAAGATGGTATTTTAGTCTTTGGCATGTATTTGCCCTACATTATAATAATTCCATTGATCAGTTTAGTATTTGTAATGGTGACCAATCTTCACACTTAATGTCAGGTCCGTTCTGTGTCCTGGGTACTACTGTGCTGCTTTTACAAAGACACAAATTAGAGATGTCTTCAGTTTGATTTTTAATTTTAGTTTGTCCATCACTATTTGATCACTCTATGTGCCACTGCTGGTGGTTTTTTCAGTCCTGAAATTGAGAAATGGAGGGTAAGGAATTGAAACATTAAAATAGAAATGATAGAGCAGATGAAAATAAACTTTCAGAAAAGGTGAAGTGTTGGTAGGGGTATTTCCAAATAAAATTCATAGTGTGTCTCTTCTCATGTCAAATCCAGCTGAAATGCAAAGGCTGCAAATTCCACAAGATGTACTTGAGCAAGAATATTCTGTTTTGCCTCACTTGACATCTACCATTCTTTTTGGAGGCTGAAAGCATTAAGTCATCTAATTTCCATGTATTTTAGAAAACAAGTCTGAAAAGTCGTAACACTTCACTGATTTTGCTCATATATAATTTCCTTTCTGTGATGCTTCTGTGGTTTATATGCAAGCCTTCAAGGATTAGGTAGGATTATGTTGGTCACATAATGGTATCTCTTTCTGGCACAACAAGTAACCAAACCACCAATGACTGTAATTATCATAACCATTAACATTACTGCTGGCTGGAAATAATGAACTTCAGTTCGAGCCCATCAGTGAGTGTTGGCTGACCTTTCAAGCAATCCTAGTGAAGTGAAAAAGGGATTTGTTTTAATTTGGATGGTAATTTTAGAGTTAATAAATAGCATGTATTTAGTAAGTGAGTTGAAATTGTTAAAGGAAGTTAGAAGCAAGTTGCAAGCCTTGATGTGCCTCTTATTTTCCTTTTCCTCCTCAAGTTTAACTGTGTATTGCACTGCAAATACTTTCCTACTTATTTTTTACTCCTTTCTTTCTGCAAGGAAAAATGACGTTTTTCTTTGATTTGGTCCCTTCAATTTGCTGTTAGGAAGAATAAACCCATTACAGGCTAGGTGTGTTGTTGATTATTTACACACCTGTAATTGTTTTAATTAGTGAGTGGGATTATGATGTGGATCAAAACCAACTGCTGAATTGAATCCAAAACAGTGTTTGTTCATGTGTGGTGCTCCAGGGATTCAGTATTTCATAGAATCACAGAATGGTAAGGGTTGGAATGCACCTTAAAGATCAGGACCCACAGATGAATGTCCTTGGGTCCCATGGACTTGTCTCATTCAGATGCACAAGTCCATGTATACTTCAGTATATATCTATATATATCTTGACTACTTTAATTCAGAGTTCTTGGGCAAAAGATTTTTTGAGAGAGGGGAAGAGAATAATGCAGAAATACTAAATCATACAGTTGTTCTAAAGTCAGCTATGACTAAGGAAAGTTACTGGTTTTAAAGTATGTTTGTGCTTAACCATCTTCAATTTCACCATTTGGTTTGGCTCTCAGCAGCTGATTTTTTTTTCAGTGCCTTTGAAAGTCTTTTCTTTAAAAAGAAGAAATCTCTGTATAGTAGACATGCCACATAATGTTCATCTTATGAGTCTTAAGGGCTTGTTTCAGTCTTAAAAACAACCTTGCAGTATACTGATTGTCTAATTTACTAACTTTCAATGCCTGCATTTTGCTACTGACACTGAAGTTGAGGTCAGAAACTGCTTGGCGGAGTACAGAAAGTGAAAAGTTATCAACCTGAATCAAGACACTGATGTCTTTGCATGAGTTTAATATTCTTGTTCCAGAAGGTCTTTTCAAGCATGGGAGAAAAATACAGCTTTGTCCTTTCCTTACTTGAGCTCTGGGATAAATCCCACGAGGTCTTTGGAGGCTATTAATTGTAGGGAAAAACCCCACAGTAGTAAAGAAAATTAATGATTTTAAACTAGTGTATTAATTCTATCAGCTGTATGTGATGTGATGGCTCTCTGTGGCGCTGTGGCCAAGCATAGACCTGGCGTTGCAGTTTGTTTGCTGTACCTCCCTGTGAACGGTCCCTCCTAGGGAGGAAGCTCTGCACTTCTTTCCTGAAGGTCTTGCCTTGACTTCCGTGTCCCTTCTTTCCCTGCCTTGTCCATGCCACATTCAAGTGAAGCTTGGCAGCACGTTTTCTTTTAACTCTGTGAGTTTTGTACGTTGATTCAGTACAAAACAAGCACGTGGCATGTGGCTTAATGGTGTGGACAGTGGCCAAGTGGATAGATTGCAAATCTCCTTAATTTGTGTTAGCTTATTTCAGCATTGTTCCTAACCTGCTGGCAGACACTGGATTGACACAAAAGTCTTTTTACCTGTCTCTGCCAATTTTTCTTAGGTACAAAAGAGACTTTTTAGGTTTCAGGAAAAAGTCCTGTATGTTCCTTCCACTGGAGAAAGGTTAAAAAATACCTTAATACCTAAAGACAAGAAGTGCCTGTGTCTGGTTCACCTGCCACTGCCCAGTTGCTTGTCAAAACTGTGATTAGTTTCACTCAGGAAGTATTTTATGGTGCCAGATGCTAGTGTGTCTCTCACAGTACTAATTTATTAGAATGACATCATTATTTTTTATGTTTTTCTGCACCTGTGGTATCTGAATGTATTCCTAGGCTTCTGTGCCAAATCTAGAGGAAGGAGTAAGGATACAACTGTTACAATGGCAGTTATTTTTAGTGACTCTTCCAAGGTGTTAAAAACCAAAAGAACTATCTTGTCTCCTGAAATACTCTGACAAAAAAAAGGATAAAAGTTCAGATGCATCAAGGAATTGTAATATAAACCTTCAAAGAGGACTGTTTGCTTGTACACTTCCTTTCCCCCATCACATCGAACAGAATCGCCCCCTTGTCAGCAATCTTCATTATCTTAATTGGTTGCATATACTTCTCAGATATACTTTTCTCATATTCTTTTGTGCTTTTATAAACAGTTGCCGACTGAAACTAAACTCTTTTCACCCTTAATTTTGGAGTAACAGCCACTGTTCTTAAGCAAGCATGAGCAGAAAGTGAAGGTTCTGACTTTTCGAGAAGACCCTACACTTGCATTTTTGAAAATGCACTGTGCTACAGAAACACTGTTAAAATTATACATCCAGGTAGTTTTGTAGGGGTTTTTTTCAGAACTGTGAGTAGGAAAAAAAGCATATGTGCTTGTTACATTTCTATTTGGTCACACATTTTAAAATAATTGTAGGATTTCTTTAAATATCCCTGAAGTCTTAACTTTATGGAGATTATGGATTAGTGATGAAACCCTGCAGGGCTAAATACACTGAATTCTGCTGGCTCAGCTATCAAAATCAGGTTGAAAAGTGCAGTGGTTATTTCCAACCATTAAACCTAATAAACTAGCTTAAAGCCAGAGTGGGATGTTTAAACTTGCATTCAGCTGTCTCTGAGGATTTTCACAGGAGGAAGTAGTTTTGCTTTACTAGTCCTGATAGCTGTATTCCAGTATATTTGAAATGCCTCTCAATTACACTAGATCAAGAAAGTTCTGCCTCATTTAAGATGAAAAAACATGTTCCAGGGTACTTGTGATTTGTAATCGTCCTCCTTAGTTGCACTTAATTCCACACCTTGCCAAATTGTCCTTTCTTTAAAGAGATTTTCTGATATTTTTATCTACAGAGAATTGGCTGACCTGTGGGACAGGCCACAGAAGCTCACAATTACAGTTTATGTTTCGTGTTAGCTAAATCGCACAATTTGCTTATTGCATAAGTTGATAAGGTTTTTGTTTCATTTCTGCAAAAATAACATATTGCAATAAGTTTTGAAGTGCAGTAAAAACATGATATTCAATAAATGTTCTTTGGAAGTAGCAGTGTGGTTAAGGTTCCTAGCTTACAAAAGCAGAGTAATTTATTTAGTTGTAAAATGCTATAGAGAGCATTGCATGAAGGCTAAAGCCAAAGTGAACAGAAGTCTTATTGGTAAAAAGAAAGTACTTGAAATACATTTATAGTTATATGGTTGAATATGAGAGAAATGCAGCTGAGCAGGAGACTAAAACTCATCTGAAATATGATACCAGAGAAGCTGAAAAGCAATGGCATTGAAAATTGCAGGATGTTTTGGTTTTTTGTAATGTTTTGTGTTTGGTTTTGTGTGTGTGTTTGAGTTTTCTAGTGTGGGGTTTTGTTTTGTTGTTTTATTTTGGGTTTGTTTTTTTTTTTTTTATTGTCTTCCACTGATGGCAGGTCAAATACAAAATTAAACCCTGCTCTTCCAAAGGAAATACACAATAATGTACAATGCATGGAAAGTGTTTCATCTCTATGGCCAATTGACAGACCTGACTCAGTTGTGGAAGAAGCATATCTTGTCTTTTGTGTTAGTGAAGGAAATTCATGCTCTGCTTTTCTTGGCTTCCTTGCATGATATTTATTACTTGAATGGGAGCAAACAGTGCAATGTTGAGGGGAAGCCAGTCTCATTCACCAAAGTCTTTGATACCAAGCACATGGAGTTTTTGAGCTACTGCACTGTTGTCTACCCATGTTCCACTTGGGTGCCTCTCATAGTTGGTGAAGAGTAATTCTTGCAGCTTGCGCAGTGGTCGTCTTTTTCTCCCAGTCCATAAGACTACAGCTCTTCTGAGCTTGAGTTTGCATGGTGGTACTTCGAGTTTGTAAAGGGCTGTGAAATTATGCCCCCCGAGTTCAGAGAAGCATGTTGTGTTATAATGCTTTTGGGGAGGAAAGAGGAGAATCGGGAAATGTGTGGTTATTAGACTTTGGACCATACCCACCGTTCTGACATTATTATTCAGCATTCATTTTTAAGCACATACTCTTGTATTCAAGGCCTTCTTTGAAATAATTGTCATCCTATTATTCTGGAAAAATTTAACTGTTTTCTGGAAGATAACTCCTGTGTTTATAATCATGTGAGGCTTTTAATTTTCTGCTCCAGTTTCTGCTGGCTTTGTAGGGATATGACATGTAGCCAGCAAACCCTCTGGCAGATACAAAATTATACCATAGAGACGTATTTGAAATAATGTAGAACTTTGTGTATCTTAAGTTTTTGGAGATTTTGGTGAGCTTTAATGAAGTACAAAATGCACTGAAGAGTTGCTATGAGATCTGGCATTTGCGGCTTTGTTGGCTTTGGCAGACCTCAGATGATGGACTTGTGCTGTGGATACATCACAGAATCACAGAATCGTTTAGGCTGGAAAAGACCTCTAAGATTATCAAGTCCAGCCTTTGATCAATCACCACCCTGTCAACTAGCTCAGAGCACTAAGTGCCATGTCCAGTATTCTTGAATACCTCCAGGGATGGTGACTCCACTTGGGCAGTCTGTTTCAATGATTAACAACCCTTTCCATGAAGATATTCCTCTTGATATCCAACCTGGACCTCCCCTGATACAGCTCATGGCTATGTCTTCTCATCCTCCTTTATCATACCTGACACTTAAAGTAAACCTTGCTGGTTTATTTGATTTTACTCAGAAACTTTGTTTCCCCAGAGGCTATAAATGAAACATAAATACTTTTCCAAGTAAATAGTTGTAGCTCTTTTCCTTGATCATGCTATTAAAAACTAAGGCAATTACTTAACAAACTTTAAAAATGATTAGAACTTTGGAAATACTTAGTCTTAATAAAAGTCATAGTTATTTTTAACTATCTTACAGATAATGTCATCTGAACATAATCTACTTTTTGCACATACTCCTTTCTACTAGCTGGATTTTTAAGTTGTTGCTGTTTCCAAGTAATATAAGAAAATTCTCACTTAATCCATCCTTCCTGTTTAGCATGGCAGTCTTAATGCATTGATACTGCATCTTTAGCTCTACAGTAAAGAATTAAAGTGAGACCAACTTGTTGAAGTGGCTGCAGACTAGTTTCTTTATCATAATTTGATAAAATGAATGAAATCTACACCTGTTTGTACTGAGTCCACCCTGCCTTCTTCCGTGATGCCTCTGCTGGGTTTTACAATGACGTTCCTTCTTTGTAGAGGACATTCCTGAGCAAAGTCATGGGAAGAGTTGTGTCATTTATTCATAAGCTCTTAAGGTGTGCTAGATTTTCTGGACTTTTAAAGACTTTTTTGTTTTATTTTCTTTTTACTTCTAAATTTCTTGTTCCAGAACAAATGCATATCAAGAAATTGCTCTTAGCAGGGACAAGATGTGGGCATAAAAAGATAGCAAGCAGGATTTCAAGAACTGTAAAGGGCTTAATTAGCTATTTGATAGAAAACAATTAATGAAATCTCATACCTGCAAGGACAGGGACACTGGTGCTACATGCTGAATTATTCCGGTTTTGGTGTTCTATATCGGCAGAGATTCTCAACAGCAAATAGGTTCCATCATCACTTGTTACTTTTAGTGCTCTGTTTTAATATATAGTCCTAAGGTAACCAAAGCAAAGGGTTAAAAATGTTTGCAGATATTGGGGGAACCAATCAAGCTGTCATCAAAGAGATTATAACATGCCTGCCTGTAGCTGAGATTCAGGATGAAGAGAGCTTGACAAGCATTCAGACATTCACACTAAACTGATTATCTGTGTTAGAATTGTCCTATGGTTTTTGGCAGCATTGTAATCGGGGATTTGAAAGTGATTACCTTCCTGAATTCAAATGTTGAGCTGGGCACAGGAGGGAATACGATCTGCTGCAGCTCCATGTCCTTTGTGTATTTCAGACTTGGCATTTGCCTTATCTGTACAGGTAGTCAGTGCTATTAGCAGTAGGAATTCCGAATTTTTGTTTTACAGGCAACTGAAGACTAGTTTTCTATATCTGTTCTACTTTATACAGTATTTTCAATGCTTGAACACTGATGCAAAGTTTTTGATGATTTTTAATGTGCCTTGACGTATTTTCAATAAATACGTTCAATAAATGTTCTTGTTAGGAAAATTCCATGCAAGCTCTCATCTCTTAAGAAAACTGACTGCTGCATGTGAGCAGCACCTGAGATATTCAAAAGCTGTCATTATCTGAACTATGCTTTTGATCCTTTTAATTGTGGTGTACATACACAGGCAGGAGAACTCACATTCTTTTATTTCAATACATATTTGAAAGTGTTTATCCTGGGTAATCTGCAAGAGATTTAAGGATCACTTCTGTTATTGAAACTAACATTTGTATATATTGTGTTTATTGAAAGGAGATTAGATCGATTCCCCACCCCGCTCCCTCTCTCTTTTCTGTTGCTGTCTTCATTAGCTTGTTGCTGGTTTGCAGCAAGCCTCCTGGGATGTCTGTGGGCAGCACAATGCATTATGAACAGATGCCCGAATTAACTCGTGTATTAGAAGCACGAACATGTAGCTGTGCTATAATTCCACTCCATCCAGATCAATTCATATGTAGGAAAAGCTCAATGCACATGATGGTCTTTTACAGTAAGCTCTGGCCATTTTTCAATATTGAAGCTGCATGCCTCTGTGTGTTTCTGCTGCTTGTAATCCTGTCTATTTAGAAACCTAAAAAGGTTCTTCAGCTTCTTTTGAGGAGAAAAGGCTTCATCCTGGAAAAAGTACAGCAGAGACGGTGACAAGAGATTTCTTATTCAAACTCTCCCACAAGAACAAGGGGACATGAAACTGCACTGTGAAATGCAAGGAAGACTTTTTTCTTGCATGAGCATAATTACACTGGAAAGCTGTGAGTTTGTGGACATTGACTTTATGATGCATATAAATCCTAGTTAGGCAAATTCATAGAAGAAAAATACATCTGTGTATGGTTGTTAAACACAGAAATACCATGTCTTGCTCAGGAGATCCCTGTGCCACAAAATGCTGAGAGTTGTACCACTGGATGCTTGCATTGCTTGCCAGTGGTCAGTAGCTTCAGACTTGAATTTACAAACAGTATGCTCGGGAGAGTTGTTGACAGATTTTTATTCTTTTTTAATAATGGCTGCCGTGAAGATGATGTTGCACTTTCTGCAGCTGCTCACAGTGCCGAATGTCTGTTGTATTTACTATGCATAAGGCCATATCAAAGGATAGTTTTTATATTTCTGCAAAAAGACCGCTGAATCAGAGCCTTCCTCAAAAGTAATATATACATGTTATTACTCATCAGCTCAAAAACTGCATAAAAGCAAGTTCAGTTTTCCATCATGAAGTCAGAATACAACATTAATGACTGTTTTAACCAATATAATAACTTCATAATGTTAGAAAATCCCAATTTCATTTGTCACAGTTTTAAAAAAATTTTTTTTCAACTGTTGAATAGAAGCAAAACCCCTTGAAATAGTTGTTCCTGAAAGTCTCAATCTCTTGAAAGAATGGCGCTTTTAAGTCCAGAATAAAAACTTTAAAAATTACTTTTGTTACCAAGAGGACCTGATTTCGATTATAGCAGATAATATCTGGAATCAATAATAGCTTCTGGCCATCTGTTAGGAGGAAAAGAACAATGGTGTCTGCCTCATTAGTTCTTATATGCAGATCTCCAGTTATTTCAGGCATAAAAATTTTAAGAACATAACCCCAAGCAAAACTTTGAAGTGGGCCAACCACCCCTGTTGCTACCTAATTCAATTCCTTTTCTATCAGAGCATCTTGTTCTCTTTCAAAGCCAGTCTCTCTGACACAGTGTTCCCACCCTTCAAATCTGATCGTCTAGTGTGTACTTACCACATTTCTGTGTGCTTTGTATCCCACCTCTCTTAATTGGGGCATCATAACTTAAAGCATTGAACTAGAGTCTGTTTTTTACTGAAGCATTTCACATGCAGAATATGGCCAAGCAATAATTAATTATTAAAGTAATTTATGTTCTTCTACTTCACATCTTTTCCCCACTCTTCTCTCTTCAGTTGAAGGACTTTTTTTTTAATACGTGAAACCCAAGTATGGTATTGTAGTACAAATGCTCATTTTTGAACATCGAGTAGTTGCTGTAGATATGACTTCTTTTCATCCCTTCTTATAAGGGGGTGTATGTCCTGCCGCACAACCCAAAACTGAATGTAATGTGTGTCTCCTTTTGTGCTGTTGACCTAACTTCTAATTTGTGATGAGGGCATCTTGAGCACCATGTTGTGTCGTACCCTTTGTGGGGAGACATTTTCATCTTGTAAACAAAAAGTCAAGCCAGCCGTGAAACCAGCTTGCTCTGAGTGTCTCAAATCCTCTTTATAATGCTAACTCACATGTAAGGCTTGTATGCACTAGTTGCAAGCAGAAAAAGATCTTGTTTTAGTTTTTAGAACAGCAATGCTATCTGCACTCTAGATGAGCAGAAGCTGCACCAAAACCCCCCACTTAGTTTAGGCTTTAATTAAGACCTTGGGCTTGGACAGCTCTTTTTCCACACCAGGCACTTTCAAATGTAAAACTGTCCAAAAGTGAGCACATCAAACCAGAGATTTGAATGAGAGCACAAAGATGAATTTCATTTTGAGAAGCTGAACTTCGGAGCAAAGCAAAGCAAACTGAAACTGAAGTTGCTTTAATATTGTATGTCACTGTAGTTCTCACCATATGATTTCACCTTCTGTATTGATTAGGTTTTTGGATCCTGTGTTGTTTTCTTGCTTTCTTATTCTCTGAGCACCCTTTGGCAGCTAGAAAATATTTAATAAAGCCAGCTGGCTGCAGTATTTGAACTCAGTTTGTAAAATATTTCTGAGGACATATCCTGCTGCAAACTTCTATTGTGGAGTTCCATGTTTCTCCTGTGGCCGAGAGGTGATTGAAGAGGACATCAATCACTGTTCCTGTACTTGAAAAGGACATTTATATGACCTTCAGCTATTACGATGACAAAAAATACATCTAGATGTGGTTTTGATACATAGCTTCCTAGGGACATCCATGTGACAGTCCATCTGCAAAGACTGCAGGTATTGGTAAATGATCTGTATTCAGAGTAGATTTCTCTTCTCCTGTCCATCCTCCTTTTCTAAGGTCTCTGGTATACGGTTGCAATGGAAGAGAGATAAAGTGATAGTCGCAATAGCTATTGTTAGAAGAATTAAAATGGTGTATATATGATGCATATGGGTCAGTGAATGCTGTATTTAAAAAAAGTCCAGCTCTATGAGTGTGATAAATATGTACTGCTCTTAGGTTGAGAACACCTTACAGTCACTGCAGAGTGATTAATTTTATGCTTGCTACTACTAGAAGAAAGAATTAAGGAGCATCTGCTTTTGCAGAACAATGTGGTCATTGGAGAAAAGGGTGAGATGTTCAGTACATGAAATTTATATTATGGCTTGCTGAAGAACCCCATGTCCTAGCTGAACCACTGAACCCTGGGATCTTCTCTGGTGGTACAGGAACCTCCTTTCAGGCCTTAATTTTTATCCTCCCTGTAGTCTACTTATGTATGTATACCACAGATAAACTAGAAAGACATGAATCATGGAATAGATGAATCTATAAATTCTGTAGGGGTCTCTAGAATCTACAGAATCATAGAAGGTTTGGAAGGGACCTTAAAATCATCTTGTTTCAACCCCTCTGCTGTGGGCAGGGACACTTTCCACTAGACCAAGTTGCTCAGAACTCCATCTAACCTTGTCTTAAGTGTTCACAAGAATCCACATGCACAACTTTGCTGGGTAACCTGTTCCAGTGCCTCACCACCGTCACAAAAAAGAATTTTTTTCTATTGTATAAACTAAACCTACCCTCCTTCCATTTGAAGCCATTCCCCCTTGTCGTATCACTACACGCTCTTGTAAATAGACTATTACTACATCAGCCAATTCCCTCAGGATTCTGGGATGTATCTCATGAGGTCCTCGCAGACTTATGTACATTCAGGTTTCTCAGGTGGTCATGAACCTGTTATTTATAGCAAAGGATTTTGCTCCCTCAGTCCCTATCCTGCTATCTATCCACTCCAGAAGTGTGGGAAGAGAGGTTGCCATTGAAGACTGAGGCAAAAAAGGCGTTGAGTACTTCGGCCCTCATCTGTTGATACCAGTTGTTATAGCAGTTGTTATGATGGCCACTTTCTGCCTCGGTTCCAGTTCTGTAGCATGACTTGATTATTACAAATTTAGCTGAGTAAACATTTGTGAGGTAAGTTCATCTGTGGGTTCCTGTGCTTTTCATTAAATACTCTGCTGCTCTGCAATGCTCTTTATTTTACTTTGATTGACACTGCTAAACACCACAGGTTACCTGTTTTGAGCCTGACCTCACTCCACAAGAGTAAGGCAAGGCCTCCACAAGAACACAGGCAGAGTTTTTCAAGTGTATCAGGTGAATGTGCTTAGAGGTACAGACGATGCCCTCATTTCCTTCTTTCTTTTTCTGGTACTCTACAGGCTGTCCTTATTTCAAGGATATTTCAAGGTATAATTTTGTTCTTCTATACATGCTCTAAAATGATTTCTAGCTATTTTCTACACTGTGTCAGATTTCAATCTCTTTTTTTCCTAAATGTTTTTTTTTAACTTCTTTAAAAAAAAAAAAAAAAAGAAAAAGAAAAAGATCTTTAACAACTCTAGTAACTAAGTGATAAAAACTGAATGTCACAGCAAAGTCAAATCATAACAATGTGACAGGATATATTGGCTCTTTAGGAGAAAATTCCTGTCTTTTTTATTTCATGGAGTTTAAAAATAAGACATCTCACAACTGTAATAACAGATGAGGGTTTGGTTTGGTTTTGCATGCTTCTTCAGTTAATTCCTTAATTTTAGTTCAGTTGCTGTACATGCTGTTTTGGCAGGCTTCATATTTCAGTTTTGCTTCTTTCAAACTAGAAAGGTGACCAGTGACTCCTGTCATTCCAGTGCCACAGCAGAATTAAGATCTACATTGCATTGATATTCAGGGAGTTTTCTTTTTATTTTCATTTCTTCATAGTTAATAAACTGTTTAAATTTTCAGATCTTTGTGTAAGAATTAATTGAAAATTTCTTGGTTTTTTTCAACTCTTGGACAAACTTTCTCACTGTACTAATGGTTTCTTGCTACTAAGCTGCTTTAAAAATGGTGTACTTGATCATGGTGTTAGAACCAAAGTAGCTTTTTACTTCATTACTGCATATTTCACAGTATTCAGTTTGGTGTAAAAAACTTGAAGAGTGGAAGTAGCACCAAGATGAATAGAGATTGATTCAATGAACATACTCGAGGAGGTTTAGTACTATACATACTGGTCTCATGTTGTATCAAACTCTTAGGGACTGTGCAGGGACTGTCCCAGGATATAATCTCACAGGATTTTTTCAAAGGGATGAAGACCATGGGTTAAGCACAGTGATGATTTTCTTATGATTGAAGTGATGATTGAAAACAACGAGTTTTTAAGTCTCCAAAATCTGAAGAAGGATTTGGCAAAAATGTACTTTTTGTACATTTTTAAACATGCCGTGCTATAGCATGAACCATATCCTGTTGGTTTACTCTTGAAATCTGGAGCTTTTTTCCAAAGATTCACAAATGAATTTTCAGTTTCTGTGGTTGCTGACAGCTAATCTCTCCTGCTGCCTTTGATGAACAATGTGGCAAGCACAGATGGTGGATGACAGGTTATGATGTGTTTGAGTGTAGTGTCTGCTTGTGGCAGGCTAGACCTTCAAAAGCAGGCAAGAGCGTATATATGTCCTTGCATATATGCATAGCCTTTTGGCTTTTTGATGTGAAGTTTTCTTGTCACGCCTCTCAGTTTGTGGTTTTTTTTTTTCTTTCCTGTGAGATTTGGGGTTTCCTGTTTCTAGATGGGTAGGTATTTGACAGCAGTAAGACTGCGATTAGGCTACAAAGTCATTTTGTGCATCGTGCCCTGATGGATAGGCTGTTTTCCCCTTCCACTTCTAAATTAAGCTCTGAAAGAAGATTACAACACAGAGAACCAAAAGCACTATTGCTTGGTCTCATGGTCTGAATTAGGCAATATTTTAATTCAGCATTTCAAGTACAGAAAGAACGGGGTTGAATAGCTGAATTGCTATCTGGCATGTTAATGGATTTTTAACATTTATAGGAGTGAGCTCTTTGAGGGGCTTTTGGGTATTCTATTTTGATTCTGAGTGAAAAAATATCTGTCTATTGTTTTAGAACTAACAATATAAGACTTAATATTTGGCCATTATAAGTATTTGGGAACATCGCTGCTCTGGTGGATGTTTTGCTTCTGAAGCATGTTTTATCTCCAGCTCCATTTCTGAAGCTCTTGTCCCAGCCTGAGCTCATGACCTCCCTTCAATGGCTTTGGTGAAGCTGCAGGGGAAACTATGTGTGCACTTAATGTATTAGAGTGAAAACATGCTTTAGTGTTCTCAACCCCATAACCATTTCCTCACATTTGGGATTATATGGAGTGCTGGGTCTATAGCATCCATTAAGCAAATGTGAAATAAGGTTTTCTTGTCATGGTGTGTGAGTGGTATAGATGGCAACAAAAATATTGGCACATATTGGCACTTTCAGCTTGAGAAATTCTGAGGTCTGATGCATGTTAGTGTAAGCATTTGGAATAAAACACTTTCTGTCCTTCGGGGTTCTTATGATCTAGCTAATAGTGTTCTCTAGTACAAGCTTTCCATTCATGTAAAGTGGGGCTGTGTTTAGGTTTTTTTCTGAGTCCTGTGTTTCAAATTTTATGCTCGTAAAAGTGTCTTAATGGTTCTTTCTTTGACTCTTTTTACAAGTTATTAAATTTGACTAAGCCTGTTTGTTTTAACATGTAATTTCCCCTGGTAATATACTATTTTTGTTATAAATAGGAATATTATTTTATGTTTTAATGTTGTGAATAATTGAAACGTATTATGTTTTTCAGTAATTGCTGGTTTTCGAGGGACAGTCCCGCATGGCCTATCGCTGGAGATTGGAGACACTGTTCAAATATTAGAGAAATGTGATGGTGAGTTCACGGGCAATTCCAGTGATAATTAAGTTTTGTGTATTGGTCATTTGAACTCCATTAATATTAATTTATTTTCTTAAAGTAACACATTTTTGAAGTCAATAATATAACACATTTTGGCCTCTTAATTTTTTTTCCACAGTTCAAGTGAGCTCTAATGTCTATAATAATCAATTTGCAGTACTTTAATTTTTATTTAATCTGTCTGTTTAATAAACATTTACAGAGGCTAAGAGTTAAATCAGAAAGGAAGTCTCTCATGATTCTTCTGCTTTCTTGGTATTTCTGAGGGAAACTTGGCTGCCATCAATACATTTTCAAATTAATTCAAAGTCACAACTTTAAATCTTAAAGCAGTGTAAGCATTCTCTTCTACCTCTGTTTTGCCTCAGAGAATGCAAATATAATTTTAGCAAATGTCTGTTGCTAGTGTCAGAGAAATAAAGTTGCGTTTTTTTCATAATCTGCCTCATTAACACATAAAAATCAACACATTGACTTTTAAATAATTTTTAATAATTTTCTTATCATTTGGGATTATAAAGGTGTTTTTTTTTATCATATCATGATAATATATGTTTAAACTTGTAGGAAATGTTCTTTTAGAAGGCATGGATCTATTCTTTTGAATCAGGTATATTATGAATTTTGTATAGCATTGTGGTTGATAGATGTACAACCTGAAGTCCAGAAATTATTTGTAAATGTTTAGAGTTAATATGAAACTATTTTGATTTAGACTGGTGTGGTGTCCAGTGCAGAATTTACCTAGGTTACATTGTTAGAAACATTTAGGGATACAGGGTTAAAGAATAATTCCTGAAATTGTGTGAATGAAGTCATCTGAATATGAGCTGGTTTAAATGAAATATGTTTCACTGTATGGAAAAGCTTTTAAATGAGTGTAGTCTGACAGCACTGGAATTGTCATATCTGTCCAAAAGGGAAAGATGAAATCTGTTTTACATATGTAAATGATTTGCATATTTTAAAAAGCAAAATGTGCTTTCTTCACAGGATGGTACAGAGGATTTGCCTTAAAAAACCCCAGTGTTAAGGTAAAGGTCAATTGCAGTTTTGCGTTCTTTGGCAAAAATGTATATTTACTTTTTAAAAGTTAATAGTCTGCTTGTAAGTATATATTTACTCTTAAAAGAAAACTAGAGCTAAGTGTTAAGTATATTATTGATACTATTTTAATTAGATTTGGACATGGATTACCCTTCTGAAATGCTTCTATGTATTAGGATAATACACTTTACAAATCCAGGGCTGTGGTGAATTTTGTTTCATTTCTGATTTTTAGATTTTCCACTTAGAGGAAGCTAGGTTGAAGGGGAAAGACTACTGAGAATACAAATTGTAAACACTGTTGGAAAAGTTGGTTAAAGTGTGCCTGTTTTTATTGATGCTATGAATTAATTTAGAGCAGCCAGTGGAGACAGCTAGTTTATAGGAGCCACATGCAGAGTATCAATTGAATAAAAGATATGTGTTACCATGTAAAATATATGGTTCATTTTGGTTTTCTTTGATGTGTGGTCTTTGATTTCCATAGTAGCATAGTATTCTAAACCAGACTTCACTGATTTATTTCTTCTGCATTCAGACATGAAAAGTTAAGAAATTTATGTTTCAGTGTCTGTTCGTGCTGTATGTTTAAGCTTTACTTGTCTTATTTGTCTTTCTATTTTCTTCACTTCTGCTGTTGTCTCTCCTCTGGGATTGTACAGATTTTGCTTTTCTTGGGAAAGAAAGATCTTAAATTATCTGTTGATCCTTTAACCTGTGTTGTAAGCTTTACTCTTCTTTTTCTCTCCTCATTTCCAAGATTCTTCAGCTGCAAAATAAGGCACATAACACATTAATTTCAAAAATTTCTAGGGGCTCATATCAAGTCACTGGCCTTTTGTGCCAAGGCCTGTGGTCTCTAATCACATAAATTTCTTTATGTGGAAGGTCGATGGGAACAATAAATTTAGCCGCAGAGTCTAATTTGATGTTTACTACTTTGACCTCATTGATATATATTACAGTTTGATTTATAAGACATGAGCAGTTGTGGTTTGTTATTGCATCTTCTGTGTCTTTTGTTGCAATTCTCACCACATGCTTGCTGTCAGTTTTGCTTTGTGGTCTGTCAAATGTGTGATAAAAGTTATGAATAGGTTTTCTAAACATGACTTGATGTGTGAAGAGATGAGATATATATTCTCTGTTTTCCTAGCGTGAATGCAAACAGTTTTCTGAATTGGATTTTTGAAGGGAGTCTCTCTAAAAGTAAATAATAAGAGCACCTTGTAACTCCTCTTGTTACTGGTATTGCTCTGTCAAGATTCTTCCCTTGTTATTCTGCCAGCTTTGACACTTGAAGAAGTTATCTGTGGCAGCTGGTCTGCAGTAAGGGTGCATATGCAGCCGTCCTGTTCCCTGACATGTTGTTACACCTGCAAGGCTGTGTGTCTTACTGTCCTTGGGAGATGCTCTCCTGAGCTACTTTGCATTACAGAGGAGTAGGAGCGTTTAAAAGGGCAGTTGCCTCTATATAGTAGATTTGGTTTTGTCGAAGGTCTAATGGCTGTGTTAAAAGAAAATGGGACACCATCATCACAAAGGAAAGCTGTATGTGGCTGTGCTTACAATGAGGAGACCTTATATGTATTTTCTCTCACTGCATGAGCTGTAGTGTGTTATGTTCCCAGCCAGAGGCTTGGAGCTGACTTGCTTCATTTTGCTTATTCTGATTTGTGAAGGTTAGTGGGCTGTAAGAGTGGTAGGAGTGCTGCAGCAATGCTGTGTTTCTGAGACAATGGTGGGGAGCCCTTAAACAACTACAAAAGGGCCGCTCCTGGCAGACACAGGCTCTTTGATTGGCATCCACCACAACTTTCCTGTGCGCTGCAGGCAGAGTAGCCAGAAAATTAAACTTTATTTTGACTTTCTGTATTAACTTAGCTTTATCTTTATTGAATATTGTTAACTTCCATCTATTTTGTATTATTTTGAAAATCCCTATCTGAAAATCCTTATTTTTAAGAGGTGGTTGATAAGACATTATCCCCCACAGCTGGTCTGTTTCTTGTCAAGGTGGGAAAAATGAATAAAACCATCTGCCATAAGGGAGCTCTCAAACAATCTTCTGCATGTTCTACATGTGTTTATCTTCTAATTTTCTGAAGTGTTGAAGGATTTAAACTCTACTGAATATGGCATTTTAGTTTCTGTTAGAGCCATACTGAGTATTTATTGCATTCTTTCCTTGTGTGTGTTTTTTGTTAATTATTTGGAGGACTTTGAATTCAGCATGCATTTTGCATATTGAATGATACTAAATGGTATGCCAAACTCATGTAAGGGGACTTTTTTTACCTAAACTTTTTTATTTTTCAGGGCATATTTCCATCTAACTACATTCACTTGAAGAATGCGTGTGTTAAGAACAAAGGGTATGTGGAATGTTTCATTTCAAATATTTAAACATGGTCAGTTACTTGTACCAAAGATCTTTTGCTTATAAAGTAAATAATTTAGTTACGTTATCTTCAGCTTACTGCCAGAGGACTTGTAATGGTTGTCTTTAGCTAACTTGTTACTCCTGCATGGACGTAAAATTGGAATGCTGTATCCTGAAGACACTGAACGCAATTGGGAATATCATTCTGTATTGTCTAGAGAAAAGAGAAAACAATTATGTCAAGTTTGGCTTGAAAAAGGCATTGCCTTAATTTGAAGAAATTATTCTGTATGTAAGCTATCCTTTAACCTGCTGTTTAAGATTAGCTGTTTTCTTTGAGGGCAGCAGCTCTACCATGGTAGACATTTGCTATTTTACAAAAAAAGGGTAAAATAATGTATCAGTTTAATGGCAAAAGATTTTACTAAACTTGTAAATGAATAGAGAAACTTTTTCCTTTATTTCTTTTCTTCAGGTGATGGAGAGCCAATATTTATTTTTGACAACAACTGATGTCTTTTCATTTTTAGAAGAGTTGATAAAAGCCAGAGTCATTGGTTAAAATTAGTTTTAAAATTTTCTTTTGGAATTCAAGCTGTCTGACTAAAAAAACCACTGATTTTTTTAGGTGTAAAACTTGCCTTGATGGCATCACTTTTAAAAATTTAAAGCTAAAAAATTGTCAGTGATCTTAGCTCAGCAGGTTTTTTCACAGTTTTACTTAATTTGTAATCGTTCATATTGTATCCTTTATTTAGATTTATTGGTAGAGAACGCATACAAACCAGTTTGAAACCTGTTTAGATAAGGACATTTCTCATAAGAGATTGATGCCTGAACATTAAGTGACCTTTGTTTTGGGAGCATGAATGAGTGCATTGAAGCTCCATTATTCATGATGGGTAGAAATAATGATGGAGACTGTAATAATATTAAAACCAGTTTCATTCCCACAGGTGAAAATGTCACCATGTTACTGTTAAACTCACTGTTGTTCACTGGGAAGTTATAGCCACATGTGGTTTGTCATGCCCTAAGATCCTTTCTCCTTTTAAACCTGTAGTTAAAACTGAAGGTTCAGTGAAACAAAATTGTAAACCATCACAATATAATAAAGTTTAAAGGCAGAGTAGTTTTTGTTAGTGGACACCATGACAGTACTTGCATGGAGTTCAATCTTTGCTGCATCTATTTCCTTTGTTAGTTTATGTTTCCTATTCAGGCCATGTGCCCTGCTGCACACCATGGCCAAGAGCTGTCACATTGTTATGTTAATTTAGTATGAGACACAAGATATCATGAAAAAAAGTAATCCAGGCATGAAAAGCTGAAGTGTCAAGATGCCTTTGGAAACTATGGGATTTATTCTGCTGTGAAAGTAGTTTTTGATATGCTTAACTCATAGTAAAAAAACTCACCTTGACTTCTCTAGGACCAAGACTTTGCACGGGGATTAAACTACTTTGACCCAAAGTTTCTCCATGGGGATTAAACAAATATACAAATAAAAAGTGTCATGGTCTGAAGGAGCACTTATGTAGGTTGATAGACATCACTGTTGGCAATAGGAAGTCTGCATATTAGTAACTGCAATGGGATTAGTAATGCTTGTGCGATATCATGTGTTCTTCTGCATGTTACAGACAATTTGAAATGGTTATTCCAACAGAAGATTCTGTTATTACAGAAATGACATCAACTCTAAGAGACTGGGGAACAATGTGGAAACAACTCTATGTGGCAAGTACCCTGAATAATATTGCTTTGATTTATTGTCATCTGAAAAGGTGCACTGTTATTTAGATGCTCTGGTTTAGGTATATATTTCAGAAAAAGCCCCAAAACATTCAGTTTGCTTTTTACTTGTTTTACTAATACCTTGAAAATTTTTTTTGAGCTTCATAGTGTTATTAAACATTAGCATGTCTCTAGTATTTACGTGAATAATTTACTTCAATAGAACTTATCAGATACCAGGACGCAACTGAATTATTCAATTTGATTTTTTTACTGCAGAAATGAAAGGTCTATATACTAGGGTCTGATGGAAAATTGTGAAAACATACTGTCAGTATAGTTCTCTGTAATGTGCCTACAAAGTCCTTTTTCTCTCTTGTTTCTAATTCAAGGGCTCTTTCAATGACCTTTTTTTCCTTGGTTTTCTTTTACTTATAATGTTCATATTTCCCTCTTGCTCTTACAGCAGTTTTTTCTCTTTTTGGCAACTTTTTTCTTCACTGCTGTTGTCACTGTGTGTTCAAAATTACCCTGGTTTTCTTCCTTTCCAGACAGAAAGCCAAGACAAACAGTAAATTAATGCCCATTTTAGTGAGTTTATGAAGTGAATGAATGTGAAGTAAAAAGAGCAGATTTATCAAATTGTAATTTGTCAGAGTGCTTGAAATATAAAGTTGTTGATGGAGAGTAATGGTACTTCTAAATGAATTTTAGGTTTAACGTATGTAGCAGTTAACTTACGTAGCTGAACTTTATGCCTTTTATTCATAGGAAGAAGGAAAAGGGAAATAGTCTTAGGGGTTTTGGCAAGAATTAACAGAAAAAAACTTAATAGGAGTATTTTTTCAACTTTGTGTAATGAATCACTTAGGTGAAGGTTGCAGTAATTTTATCAAGCTAAAGGTTCTCAAAAAAACCATGTAAAACTACTTAGAATTAGTGAAGGAAGAGTTAATAGATTCTTCCAAAATAGAGGCTCTTTTATGGGAAATTATGCCCTTAGCTGGTATATAATTAGAGTAGGAGGATGTGGTTTTAAAGCAATCATATTCACATAATTTCTTCTATTTCACAGTTAGGTAAAGAACAACTGTTTGGACAAGAATCTGTCTACGTGATACTATTTATTTATGATTAGGTGGTAGTGTGTAGAGTTATATCAATGCAAGGGAAAGATAAAAGAAATTAACACTGTGGTTCAGAGTTTTAATTCTCAGAGCTATTGCTTTTTTTACCCCTTATGTGTGTGAGTTCAAATAGTCTTGAAATACAGATTATATATTCAGTTTGGATAAGACAGCAGCACAGAATGAACATGCTCTTGGACTAAAACAATGCTGTGTCATGAAACACATGAACATTTTTTGTTGAATTTTTGTTACCTGTCATGTACATTAGACTAGGTTCATGTGAGATACAAGGAGTTGGACTGGAATATTGGAATGGATGTGGTCCAGAGACAGGGTCTGTGGCAAGGTCTGAAATTATTTTATATGCACACACTCACATGCAGGTGAAATGGTCACAGTGCAATTGGGGGGAAAAAGACTAAGTAAGGGGAAAAAGGGGATTTTCTTCATTACCTCATCATGTATGTATTTATCGGGATTATCAGCTTATACAGGTGATGTAGAGGCAATTATATTTATATCTCACAGAGGAATGAGGGGGATCTCTTTCACCGGCTGTGGCACATAATGAATGAAATCCTAGACCTGCGAAGGCAGGTCCTTGTGGGCCACCTCACCCATGATCGAATGAAGGATGTCAAGCGACACATCACTGCTCGTCTGGACTGGGGCAACGAGTGAGTGAATATAAATAAATGAATGTAATAAAACTGTAAAATGTTTATTTAGGCTGACTGTAGAATGCTGAAATAAAGAACAAATTTCTGACAAGTGTTAACTTTTTTTTAATGGACTTTCTCCTTCATTGTTTTTATGTCCACTATGTTTTAACAGTGAAAAGTGACTTATTGTTTTATTCTGCTTTTTTATTTCAGTGTGATTTACATAGCAGTATAGTATTGTCTATAAGAGAATTGCATTAGAATATCTGAAGCAGCATTTTACATCTTTTTAATACACACTTGGCTAGATGCCTGGATGATGCATTTAGCATAGCTTTGTGTTCTAACTGAAACTATGTTGATTGACAGTGCTCCTTTTTTATCTTGGTCACACAATTTAGTTCCTACTTGGGCATCTCTAACATACATCCAGCTACTGTGCTCTGCATCTTTCTTTTATCTGAATAACTGAAATGAACTAATGCAAATTGTATTATCTTTCTTTTTTTTTTTTTTTTTTTTTTTTTTTTTTTTTTTAAGCAAGAAAATGGTTAAAATACCCTCTGGCATTTAGGTGCTGTTTCCAAAGTCTCTTCTTTAGTGTATATTTGTACAGCTAAATGCTAACTAAAGGAAGGAATATTCAACAGTCGAATTAACTGAATTTCCAGGGTTTCTACAGCTGTCTGAATGCATAAATCCCTAACACAGTGAAAGGATTGTGACTAAATGAGTGTTACCTGTTCGCTTAGAACTTTGTGGTAACTGACAGGAATTAATTGTGAAGATTTTTGACATGGTCAGTTCCTACTCTTTAAAACATATTTTCAAAAAATTTTCTAATCTTTCAAATTTTCCTAAATTCAGCATGACTGCCCCATATGTGTTCTTAAACATTATTGCTTGCTGCTGTGATGGAAATAAATTGTGTTCCTGTTGATTCAAGCTCATTTGCTTATTTTGTTCAGGGGATACAGGCAAGCATCTTTGATACTATCCAGTCCAGACTGAAAATAAGCTGATGTTTTGGCATTTGATGGATTTTCTTTTTACCTTCCTTTCCATGTTTGTTATTCAAATTGACAGTACTAGTGCATTCACACTGAAACGTTTACAGTAGTACGAAGGACAATATCCATTGCACGTTGTCCACAATGGGAAACAGATTTTAAAATTGTGGAAAAACATTCTATTAATGTTGCAAAGTGGAGAAAGGGGATGAGTCATACATGAATGGTGAATATAGCCAAAATACATTAAAACAAAACCAGTCAACTAATTGTAGAGTACCAATTAATGTGTGCATTGTTTATTGGAATAAACGACAGACACATGCAGAGTTAATTTGTTTATTTTGAAAGTAGGAACTACTTTTTGTTATAACATTTCTCATACAGACAACTGGGACTTGACTTAGTTCCAAGAAAAGAATATGCTATGGTGGATCCTGAAGAGATCAGCATTACAGAGCTCTACAGGCTGGTATGTGAATGTAATATTTGGTACCTTTGTGATCAAATTACGTACTGATAGTTTGATGGCAGCTCTTTTCTATTTAACCGAAAGTACCTTTTTTTATCCAATAAATTGTCATTTCATAATGTAATTAGTTTTACTATAAGGAAACAAATTTTTTTAACAGCTATGTCATCTCTACATCTGTATGAGATGCTTTGATTTGATATCAAATTTGTGCGTGCACACATGCTTAGCTTAAATGCTATTTGGTAAAAGTTTTGTTTTATGAGATTCTTTATCATTAGAGCTTTACCTGGCCCATGAACCTGTCTAGATAAGCTTTGTGGAAATATAATAATATTCTCATGGTACAACATTGTCACAATTAATCATACTGGGCTCTTGATCCTTTTTAATATATTAATGTAAATAGCGGTTAAATTGCATAAGAAAGCTTTCCTTTGGGTATAAAAGCCCATCTTGATTTACTAAAACCAGCACTGATATTTCTTATTCTGATTAAATCTCCAGCAAGGTCTGAGAAATCTTGCCAATTCATTTATGTAGGCTTTGGCTCATATTAACTACTGCAGCTGTTACAGATACACCGTTCTGAGCCTTATGTGCTTAAGACTAAGCTTGTATTTAAGCTGAATTTTATTTATGAAAGCTTTTGTATTTAAATACAACCCCCTGAAAAAATCATCACTACAATTTTTTGTGGATCTGAAATAATTATGTATTTTTAATATAATTTTTAACTACTTGTATTGATAACTTGTAATGTCAAGCCTAATAGTGAATTCTTCATGCTAGAATCAGTATAGGAGTAATTTCAAAGTCATATGTAATATTATGAAATCCTGTTGAAGCATTAGATGAAGTACAGTGAGGAACCATTAACCCTAAGAAGAAACATACAGAGGAAAAATAACCCAGAAAACTAGTAATGGAACTCATGGAGTATACTTTGAAAAATAAAAAAGGGGAAAAAAGATAACCTCACTATGAAGCCTGTATAGCTTAGAAAGATTGCTGTTTAAAATTATTTTTGTTACAATGGAAGAGAGGGATAGTCCAGCTTAATATTGTCCTTCTCTTAATGGGTGACTAAAATGCAGAAGGCATAAACTGTGAAGTCAAACCAAGACAATTTATTAGCTTTTATAAAGCAGTTTGCTGGAGATCATAAAATGTGGGTATGATTGCTTTTTCCCATTTTAAAATACTGTTATTTAGTCTTCTGCAAAAGCATTTTTTTATGTGTTTGAATACCGGAATATCAGATCATTAACTGTTTAAACCAGCTAAGAAATACTATGTTGTTACAGCACGAAGCTTTAAAGTGGCTCCACATTTTCAGAGTAGAAAAAAATAGCTTCTAGAGATTACTGTTTTTCTCCTAGAGATAACGATGATGCACTGTAAGGCTGGGAAAGTAAATTCCCTGTGTTTTCCTTCCCAGATGCAAAAGAAAAAAAAGAAAAAGGAAAAAATACAAGTTAATATTGAATTAAAAAAGATAATAATTTGGATTAAGAAAGTAGTTCTGCATTACATATTTTACCTCTTTTTGTTTTGAGAATTTTATAATTGACTCAAGCTGGTCACTGTTTTTGTGGTATTTTTAGATGGAACATCGCCATCGAAAAAAAGACACACCAGTACCAGCCAGCAGCCACCATCTTTTTGTTCAGATGAAGAGTTTAATGTGTTCCAATCTGGGAGAGGAACTGGAAGTAATCTTTTCACTCTTTGATAGTAAAGAAAATCGACCCATCAGGTACCATATGATTTCTACTTAAATACTGATTTTACATAAGTTTTACAATAAATACTGTATCTTTTGATCCAGGTGACAAATTCCACATTTAGAAACAAGGGGAAGATACTTTTGTTTCACAAGAATCTTTTGCTTCCTTCTGAAATTCAGTTGTTATGTCTAATGGTTTGTAGTGGCATTTAAGTTTTAAAAAAATGTATACATCTGTCTTGTTTACTTATTTCACCTTCCAGTTGTTTTTCGTATAGGAACATATATACATGCATGCATACAGAATGGCCATTTTTCAGTATCTCTATTTTCATCTCTCCTAATCAGTGCACATTCAAAACTTTGAGCTTTTGCTTTCTCTGTAATATTTATAAGATGAATTCTCCTTGGTACATGAGGCTGGAGGGCTGCCCTTAGTCAGTGAATTAAGCATATTTTTTATAAAAGGAGCCTTTACTTCTATGAGAAGGTGCTTTTTCTTCAGTGAAACTGTCAAAATCAATCTGTCCTAGAGTTTAAATTGTATGGGAGACCTGATAAACTTTGATTTTTTAAAATATTCAGTAGTTATTTCTATTTTCAGAATTCTGGCTGAGAGAGAAAACATGGGAGTGATTGGTAGTGAAACCACTGTGCACTTAATAAATATGAGCACAGGAGGAGAGTACAGTTAGCGCAAGAGCCCAGTAAGTTCCGCTTGAGGAACACGCCAGGAAGTCTGAGCCATTAAATGGCTGTGCACTGGTGATGGGTGTGGTGGGTTGACCCTGGCCTCCAGCCAGCCACAGCCACCCTGTCACTCCCCTCCTCAACTGGCCGGGGGACAGAAAATAGAACAAAAGGCTCATGGGTCAAGATAAGGACAGGGAGAGATCACTCACCAATTACCGTCACAGATAAAACAGACTTGACATGGGGAAAATTAATTTATTATCAATGGTGTCATAGTAGGATAATGAGAAATAAACCCCAAACTTGAAACATCTTCCTCCCCACTTCTCCCTTCCTCCTGTGCTCAGCTTTATTCCTGATTTTCTCTCCTTCATCCACCCTGGCAGTACAGGGGACTGGAAATAGGGGCTGTGGTCAGTTGATGACACATTGTCTCTGCCACTCCCTCCTCCTCCTCCCAGGGAGGACTCCTCACACTCTTCCTCTGCTCCAGCCTGGGGTCCCTCCCACTGGAGACAGTTTTCCATTAACTTCTCCAGCCTGAGTCCTTTCCACAGCTGTTACCTTAATTATAGCAATAGGAATTTGGGGAACTATGTGGAAGTTGGGCTGAATTTGACAAAATTATTTCTGTGCTTTGCAGTGCAGGCAAAATAACTAACCAGTACTTTGAAGGAAGGGTATACTGAGTACATGAATTTTTACTGTTAGTGAGATCATATATACGCAGCTAGTGTTACAGTGTTAGCTGTTAAATACTGACATTTCATTCTGGCCTGCACTTCAGACAGTAGTCACCTACATAGACTTTCCTGTAATTTCTGAGGATTAAATGTGCAGCAGGACATGTTGTTTGTGTTCACTCCAATGAATGCCACAGCGGGTGATAGATTTAGGAGAGAGCTGCAGACTTTGACAGAAAACAATTTGAGGTGATATGGATTGCTGAAAACAAGGTTAAGGCAGTGGTGGTGGTGTGAAAGCAAATGGATTGGATTTCATGTTACGTGAAAGCACAAATTCTTGAGCTGTTTCTCACGTGCTTGCTGTGATCTGACCTTTAGTTATTGATTCCTGACTCCAGTGTCTGTGTTCAGCTGCTGTGAACTTCCTCATCCCATTACTGGCAAACCTTGAAGAAACGTTACAAATCCGAACTGCCGTCTAGGGCGTGGGGGAAATGGCAGGATAAGCCCTTAAGAGTGGAATCTATAGGGAAAAGCACTCTGAATTTGCTCCTAAATATTTGCAAAGAATTTAGGGTAATTGGATCAAAAAAAAGTGAGAAATATATATACGTACAAATTTATTGTTTTTCACTATATGTTGAGGTTTTTTTGGTTTAAATAGAGCAGATATGTTGTGGTAGGCACTGTGTATGTTTAAGGAATATTCTCCTAATTTAACATATACTTTGGTGCTCTCATTGTGGGACCTACCAGTGCATTTTTAGGATAGCACCTTTGAAAATAAGTAAAGAGATGGAAAGCCATAAAATCATTTAACAGTTATTCTGGTTGTGATAATGTGTCTTAGTATTCCTTTAGTGTTTTGAATAGACCATCATTAGATGATCTTTAAGGTTTGGGGCAACCCAAACCATTCTATGATTCTATGAATAAAAGAAAAATTAGGTATATTTATAGCTAGACTATTCTCAATTAAACAAATTTTCATCTTGACAGCATATGTAAATGCTCATCATTTTTCCAACATGTACTAAGAATTAGAGAGTAGGTTTTTTGTGAGATGTGAAAAACTGATTTTGAAATGCATTAGTGACTTTCCCAGAGCAGAAATCTGGTATCAGATAGTGACAGAAAAAATCAATGATGCTTTGAGGTTTTTTTGATTTTTCGTATTTTCTAGCTAAAGATTTCTCTGGATTGGTAGGGGCTGTTATGCCTTGCTTACACCTAACTTAGTGAGATTAGCACCCACTTCGGGCAATAGGAATGATTTTCTGTCAACTTTGCTAAACTGGAGGTAAATATTCTGTTGGGATCACTTTCCATTTGTTTGTGACAGTATGGGATTGTATTTTTCTCCAGCCTTTTTTTTTTTGTTGCTGGAAATTGCTATTAAAAATAACTGTTTCTAAATGTGTTGCTATCCACAATAATGGCAGTTCTGTTGTATTAAGTTAGGGGTAATAATAAAATACAGGTTTATCTGTGACCTTATTATTGCTGTTAATAAACAATAATAATAAATATTATTTTGCAGACTGTTTCTATATTGAAATAATTGTCTAATGTGTCTTCACACTCTAGAAGGCTTTTTTTGATCATGAATATTCTACTTGTATGGAAGCAAGAAAACTCAGTATTTAAGTCAAGCAGTTAAATCTGAGTGATGACATGCTTCTACTTAATAAGACTACAGTTGCAAGTCATTCATTTTCTACTTAATTGGTACATGCTAATTTCACTTGATATGTATGCATATGTATATAGCCGTATTTTCTGGCTAAACTAGCTGCTAGGAATAATTTTTGCTATCACTTAAATTAACAATAAACAGCTGAAGTCAGCCCCTGATGATTCCTAGAGTTTTCCCTGGTGTGTTTTTGTATCATGTTCCATTTGTCTCCCCTTCCTTCTGCTTTGCAGTTTCCTTTCCTAGAGCAGTAATAGCCCCTGAGTGGGGTAGAGCAAGTTGTGAATGGCACTACTTTAACATGGTTCAGCCATATGGCTTGCCCCAGTAAAATTCTTTGGTTTATGCCGTTACGTCTTCTAACCTTATATTTCTCTTCCTCTTTTATTTCTGCTAAGGTCACAAGCCCAGTTTATGTATTCCTTGGTTATTTCTGTTTTTTTAAGAAACTGAAAAGCTATCATGATGACACCTAAATTTTAAAACTAATTTCACTAGCATAGAATCCTAAAGGAAGCGTTTTAGCATATGCAGTTGTAGAGCGGTGCTGTTACTGTAGTTGGAAAATGAAAGAGGTCCACTGTCACATTTCCTGAGATTTGTTTGTCTTTTAGTTCAGTTCTATTCTTCTGGCCACTGCTGAGCTTTTACTGGCTTCTTAGAGTTGTTCCTAAAGTATATGAGCTCAAACATACTCTGTCTGGATCTGTTAAGAGTCCAGACGGTACTTTGTGTTGTTAAAGAAATGCTTTTATAAAATCTGTTCTAGAATCTGGCATGCCGCACAAATGTTTGAGAAAAGCAAAATCAGAGGGACTTACCAATTTAGTATAGAGCCTTGAGGATTTGTTTTTATATCATCTAATTTTGTTGTAAGCAAATCAACAGTTTGGAAGTCTAAGACTGCTGTCTACTTATGCAAGTAGTGCCAGCCAGTAGGAGTGGATTTGTAGAGCAGCAGTTCATGCTAGACCCAATGTTAATGTGTGTAAATGTTTTAAGGATTTTACCGTGGACTAAATCTGTGGTTGTGTGGACTGAGTGGCAGCAGCATATGTTCTAGTCTGGATTCATGCGGAGGAAAGCCAGTTCACTAGCTAGACTGCTCTGGCATGTGAATCAAAATGTGGAGATGATCGGAAGATTGTCTTCAAAAACACCTAATTCAATTTAACTTGATCGTGGAGATCATAAAATAGTGTCCGTAAGATGGGTATTACGGGATCATAGTTCGAATGGGGGAAAGCTCTGTAAAACAGAGTACTCAGCTGTACTTTGGGAGTTAACTGTTTCTACTACAATCACATTGCGAAAACAATTTCAGAGTTCAAAGGGATTATTGACACCTGAGTGCAATTGATTTAATGTGAGAAACATTCAATAACTTTAGGTAAGAGACAGACCATTGTTACAGCTCCAAAGGAAAACTGGAAATGTGTTTGCAACATGTTCTTTATTAGCTGCTTTATAAATCAATTGTAGTGTGCAGTCATTTGGGAGATTTGTGAAGTTTTAGAAGTTTTTCTGTTCCTTGGAATATGAAGTTGAATATATAGGGTCCCAGCATTTAGAGTACTGAAGAGTGTGAGTGTGGTGCTGATTGTTGGCTTTGGGGAAATCTTTTTCTCTTACCCAAATAGAAGTTAATGAAACAAACTTTTCTTTCAGCAGTTGGATCACACTTAAAAAGCCAATAATATGTACTTCAAGGGGTTACACAGTTACAAGTTTTGTACTGGCAGATTTTCAGAGAAATAAAGGACATCTGATGACAGTCTGTGTTTTCCATTCACATGTACTAATATCAATTACCCAATACAGCAGTTTTTTGCAGCAGTGATGACCTTAGTATAGCCAGAGGGTCCATTTACACTGGAGCTCTAAGAACACCAATCATTTAATCAAAAATATATTGATTTTTTATCAGATCCTGGAAAGAACTCACTTACTAGCTTTTAATAGAATCCGTTTAACAAGTGGCAAGGGACAAAGTAACAGCTTAGCTGTTTTCTAGACAATGTGCATTATTCACTGAGGCTGTGTTAACTTTATTTCTTGCTATAAGAATATTCTGCTGTTATTAAAAAAAAAAAAAAAGGCAAAAAACCCAAAGAAAATATTTACCAGACTGTGTTCAAAAAAATAAGTTATCCCTGTGTCCTCTGAAATTCCTACCTTTCCAGTGTAGATCCTAGAAGACGGTATTAATATATGTAGCACATTACCATCTAGAGACCTTGCCTGGGTTTTTTGAAGAGAATTCTGAAAACACCAGCAACACTGGGTAATGTATTATGAAAAAGGGAATGGAAGGTGTTAAGGCTGCTGTCTACATTTGTTGTTCAGACTGTGACCCCTGTTCTTGGTATTGATGAGTATGCATAAGAATGCTGCATCATCTCCTGCTCAGACTCCCATTCGCTTTGCTGACCTTTACATTTATGTAGAGTTTGTGCCTCTGTCTTATGCCAACATACTGCTGTAGAAATTCTTAAATCTGTAATATGACCCATAGTTCTTATGTAGCATTCTCTTTTCTAAACCATGTTCTTTTTTTCCAAGTAGAAGTACTATTAATGGGAAAATTTCAAGGCAGCACTTCAGTAAGATGGAGCATGTTAAGATTTTCTTTCATTGATATACACTTTGTGTCTGTGTCAATATGATATGAATGTCTTATCAGAAATGATTGATGCCTCTGGCCCCATCTGTGTGAGGAGTGGAGATAAGTTGGCATGCTAATCCTCCTTTTTCTATCACCTTGAACAACCTTGTTTGTAACTATCATTGCCCTCAAATGAGAAGAGATTCTTAAACAGCACAAAGAGGAATAGGCTGTTTATCCAAGGCCAATGAAAGCAAACTGCATTTTTTTTTTGGTGAGCTTTTGATTATATCCTTAATGATTGTGTAAACTCCAGACCATACCAAAAAATAAGATTACCCTTCCTTTGTTGTACTTTCAACATCACCTTTTAGTGACATCCACATCATCAATCTTTTTATCCCTTTCTTATTTCAGTTTTGTTATTCGTTTAATTCAGTGAAATCATTTTCCAAAACCTGAAATCCACATTTAATTAGTCAAAATATTCACTACTTGGTGTTCTAATTTTTAAGTTTTTGGAAAAACATACTGTCATTCTCTCTTTACGGAACAAATACTCCCTTCTCCCCTTATTCTACAATAATCTTAAAGGGATTTTGGATTAAGAGAATGTTTAAAGACATATTTTGCAACCTCCATCAGCATCTTTAAACCTGAGAACTGCTCATCTCAAAGAACCTGACATTTAGTCATCACTCTAACTAAAGTTTACGCAACTTACTTACTGTTAAGAACAGCAAAGAAGGGCTTGGACACCTCTTGAATCAAACTAATAATACATTTTCTCTACCCTGAAGGCTCACTACTGGCAACCCACGATGTCTTTCTTCAAAGATATCCCTACGGTCTGTCTTGAGCAGGTGCTCAAAGATTCAGTATTATCTTAAGGACAGAAGTGGGTTACACCTGACTTTCAGTATCTAGTTTACTTAGGATTAGTACTCCAGACATCAGCACTCTAAATGCAGGAGACTCAAATAAATTCTTTGTTGCTTCTAAGTCGTGTTGAACACTAGACCACAAAGGAGATGAAGTTTCTATTTGTGAAGCTGTAGGGTGTGTACTCAGTGCAAGGCTACAGAAGTTGATAGAAAGGTACAGTTGAAGAACCTTGACCCTCTGGCTCATGACAAATATGTCACTTGTTGTTGTGAGGAATAGTTCATTAATTATCATCATTTGGAACTTCTGGGCAAGTAGACAAGTGACAGAATGTTGCATCATGGTAGCTACTAACTTTCAGAGGTGGAAGATGGAAAAGACTATGTAAAAAAAACTTATTTCCATAAAGACCCAAATAACCTGACTGTCTATCTGGGCTGCCTGTGTGTGGTACTTACACATAATCACAAAATCATGGAATGGTTGAGGCTGAAAGGAAAGTCCAGAAGTCATCTGGTCTAACCACTCTAGAGCTGGTTTCCCAGAGTTGTGTCCAGATGGCTCTTAAATATCTCCAAGGATGGAGATTTCACAACCTCCCTGGGCAACCAGTGCCAGTGCTCAGACACCATCCATCAGTAAAGAATTTGTTCCCTGATGCTTCGTGGGAGCCTCCCATTGCTTCAGTTTATGTCCATTGCTTCACTGGGAACCACTCAAAATGGCTTGACTGTCCTCTTTGCACTCTCCCTTCAGATACATTTCAATTTATTAATAAGATCCCCTCTGAGCTTTCTCTTCTCTGAGCTAAACAGTCCCAGCTTTCACAGCATTCTATCCAGTCCCTTAATCATGTCCAGTTGTGGTGTAATTAGTGCTTAGTAGAGAGGAAAAGGATTGCTTCCCTCATCCTGCTGGCAATACTTTGTGTAATGCACCCCAGGGTATCATTGGCCTCTTGTACTGCAAGGGCACATTTCTGGCTCATGCTTTACCTGGTGTCCACCAGGACTCCCAGGTCTACAATGTGTGAGTCAATTATTACTTTCCATCTTCTTTTCAGGCTCTTGTTTCTTTATTTTATTATAACATCAGAGATGAGAAAAAATTAGGTTTGGAAAATGACTGTGAGGACGCTTTAAATCCGGATTTGGAAATAACTTTAGATGGTGCAATGTATCTCAAATACAAAAGCTGGAGAGAGGGAGAAATAATTTTTATATATGAGCATACTTGCATGCACATTAGTTGATATTAAGATTTTCTGCTTCTGCATATGGTTTCTTTTTCTATATCTGATTGTTTGATATTTAAGTTTTGTATCTGAATGTCATGGAAATTCAGAGGCTCTATTAATAAATAACCCTGCATAAAGACAGGGGTTTGTTTCTAACGTTATCTATGAGAATTAGTATGATATGATTCTGGGGGGGAAAAAAAGTGGATGTGGTATTTTTGAGTTGTTCAGGAATGTGTTTTAACTGTGCCTCAGACATAATTACCTGGTACTAATAGCACGGAATTTCTGGGAGGTGTGAGCAATAACTAGAGGCAGAGTTCAGACTGGACTTTGTTGTACTTTTTCAGCAACGTGAGTTATTTATATAAGGAGCACAATCCAGGTGCTCCTTATAATTTTTAATCTATCATTAGGTGATAGGCTACTCTACCTTTTCCCCTTAAAATAGTGTTTTTAGTGTGTTTAACCTTCACTTCGTTAATACTGTTCCTTGGAAATTATTGCTCAGGTACCTCTACATTATCCATGGATGCTTTTTGTCTTGAGGTACTCTTGGATCCTGACTTTCTCCATGAAAATGTGCCTGCTAAGCAGGCCAGGGATTTAAGCTAAAGGAACTAGCAGCATTGCTGGTAAAGGGAACAACCCATGGGAACCAGAAGCAATGAATTAGCTCAGGGCTACTTTTCTGTTACAGGATTTCCATAAAAGCATAATTGCACTTTTAGCAGATCACAGCATAGGGTAGTTCAGTGTTGTTTTCAATTGCCTGTGCCATGTTCACAAAAATATCTAATTTTGCACAGTATTAAAACAGTGCTAAAGCAAATTACACAAAATCAATGCATATATGTATATATATGTGTGTGTGTGTATATGTATATATATATATATGTGCCTCATAGATGCAGCAGAGATGAAGCATCTTGGTTTTTCTGCCTAGCGGACTCTTAAAGGAATCCTCCATTCTACTTTAGTCACTTACTTTTCTGGTTTGTCATTCCTTAGAAGCAAAATAAAACAAAACCAGCCTAATTTTATTTACTTCCTTCTTATTCAAGAGTTAGTCCTAATTTTAGCAGGAAGGTTGAAACACCTCAAAGAAAACGTAAAGGTCACTTTGACAAGAGAGCAGCCACTACTTTTGTACCAATCTTCTATGCATTTGGAATAAAAATATGTCTTTAGATGGCTAACTTGTATGTACATTTCTGAATGTGATTGCTAATTTTTTTTTTCATTATGTCATCCTATATATTGATGTATGTATATATACACACAATATATAATCAAGCTTAATTATTTCCTTACTGGCTCTAAGATATGGTAATTTGCCCATTCTTGTGGACAAGAATGTATTAGTGTGACTGTAATTGGGCTTACAAAAAGCAGCTTAAAAGAGAAACATGAAGTTCCAGAAACTTCAGAAGTTTCCCTTCAGAAAATGTGCATCATTTTTTCCAGTTACTCATTGTGAGCAGAAAAATTCCTACGTGCAGGAATATAGTCAGGGCATATATAGGCAGTTAGCCTTTTCTTGGCAAGAGTAGCGTAGTAGTAAAAGTCTTTCTGCTTGGATCCTGGATGTGGAGATATATTGGAGTAGGAATTGTCAGTGGAGTTTAGCAAAAAGATAGTTTCTTTGTCCCAGTCAGACTGGAAAAGTGATGTGCCTCAATTGAATTCTGCTGTTTTGCTTGAGAATACTGTCTTGAACTGCCTGCTGTGGAGTTCCTCCAGTGGTGAGAACACTGAAGCACTGGCCCAGTCAGTCAGTGTGCCCTGTTCAGTACATTGTCATTTGTTGTTTTACATAGCAAAACAGTTACTGTAGCTATTATACTGACCATAAAGTAATCATCATTCAGTAATCAAATGCAGGAACTTGAGCCTCTTAGGTATCCCATGGGTATTCAATATTGTCTTTTGTATTCTTTCCCTAAGTCTGTTTTGACCTGAAATCTGTTTTGGATTTAGAAACTCTTCACAGGAACATGCCAGGACCAACGAGAAGTTTCAAAATCAGTGGGTTGGTATCTTACAGATATTTCTACAGGTCTGTCCTGTTTCTCCTTTGTACCTATTAATATTTTAAATTTTTTTAGGTTTCAGATACCAGAAATCATGGAATGGATTTGGTTGGAAGGGTACCAAAAAGATCATCTAGTTCCACCCTCTCTGCCTTGCTACCAATATCAGTAGCAAATATATATTTTATTTTTCCCTCACAATTAAGTAATTCTACGCATAGCTCAGTTTTACATATTCATCAACAGCAATAGTATAAGCAGATAGGATTCATCTAGTGGGAAGAAGATGTATGAAAGGAATGTTTGACACAACTGTGTCCTCCTGTCAAATGTTTTGGCTTTGTGGTAGTTTCTGTAAGAAGATCTTTTCCACAGATTAAGATTAACCTTCATTGCTGGGTATCTTGGTTTAAGACAATTTAAAGAGGTGCCCACTCTAAAATGAGTTACCTCCCTTTAGTTTCAACCGATCCCTTTCCACCAAAAAGGAAGAAATATGAGTAGGTATCAGTGAAAAAATAACAGTTTACTAACAAGCAGAACAGCAACAGGCAAAAAAAATAAAAGTAACTGATCACTAGATACAGAATTGCTAAATGTCAGGAACCCCTCTGGGAAACGAAGATACCCAAACTGGTGGGTACCACCCCCTCCTAAGATGGCGGCCCCCACTGCTGGCCGTATAGGGAGACAAAGGGAAAATGGCATCTGATGCTTTCCAAGGTGGTGCCCGCCACAGGAATGCAGTAACATTTTGGGGTACCCACGACACCAGGGGATCAAAAGACTTTATCCTGGTTTATAAGACGTTCTAGTTGTTTTGGTAATACTAGTATTTTGTGCTGGCTTTGGCTGGAGTAGTGTTCATTTTCTTTACAGTAGCTGATACGGGGCTGTGTTTAGGATTGGTTCTGAGGACAGTGCTGGTAACACAGGGATGTTTTAGCTATTGCTGAGCAGAACGTACACAGGGTTAAGTCCTTTTCTGCTTCTCACCCCAGCCTGCCAGTGAGGAGGCTGGGGGTGTACAAGGAGCTGGGAGGGGACACAACTGGGACAGCTGACCCCAGCTGACTACATGGATATCCCACACCATAAGACATCACACTCAGCATATAGAGCTGTGGGAAGATAAAATAGGAAAGGGGGTGGAGTAATGGTGTTTGTCTTCCTCACTCACCATTACCTCTCATGGAGCCCTGTTTTCCTGGGTGTGGCTGGACACCTGCTTCCCCATGGGAAGTGGTGAATGAATTCCTTGCTTTGCTTGCTGGTATGTGTGGCTTCTGCTTTATCTGTTTAACTGTCTTTATGTTAACCCACAAGTTTTCTGACTTTTACCTTTTCAATTCTCTCCCTGACGCCACTGTGGGGGAGTGAGCTGGTGGCTGAGCTACTAGCTGGGGTTAAACCACAGCACTTTTACAAATCATTCATTTTATCTGACTATTTGCAATGCTGTGTAATTTGCTGTCATTAATGAGACAGTTTTGATGAATTGCTCTTTAAATACTGGCTATTCTTTAATTGCAAGAGAATTAACATTTTCCTTCAGGCTGGTACAAGTATTTTTTGAGGAGCTGGTGTTTTAGCAAGCATGTTTGCTTTGGCCTGATGGCATAGACTGTCCTATTCAGCCTGTGTATGGGAGCTGCTGCATGTGACTTCAGAACAAATTACATTTGTGAATAAGTAAAATGAGGTAGATATGGTAGGAATGAGTTCCTAAAAAAAAAAAAAAGCCATGAGTGTGGTCTAGCAAGCAAATGCTTCTGAGAAGGTTTGGTTCTGTATTTTGTAGGTAGACAGAACCTGATTTTAATTGTATATTTCATAAGCCTTCCCAGGAGGGAGGGTGTGTTAGAAATTAGTTGTATTTCATGATGTAGCTCAGCTCCCCCCAGGAAGAGCCATATTCAGTGAAACAAATCTGCTTTCCTATCCACTGTTTAAAGATTCTTTCTCAAATATCTTCTACTTTCTGTAGTTGGACTAAGGGTGCTAGCTTAAATAGATCTTTGTTCTGGGCTTGTATAGTTAGACAAATTTTTAAACTATACAAACCATCCCAAGCAAGAGGAACCTCTGGTATTGATTATGTCCCTCACATGCATTAACAACCCTCTTACTGATTGTGTTGTAAAACTTGAAAACTGACAGGAGAAATAACTGTTTTTAAATGTGATGATGAAAACACTGGAAAAAGTGACCTATCATGTAGCTGGTAGAGCTTAAACAATTAGCTGTGTTCGGAAATGAACGCAGTGTTGGAATTGTGGACCAGCCATGACATGTATGTCCCAGATTTAGGTAACCATGGGATATATTGAACACCAGTGGTGTGTGTATGTGTGTGTGTATATATATGTATTTATATATAGCTGTTTTACAGATCATCTCACTAAGAACATGTTGCAGTCACACTGGCTACCAGCGAAAGCCATGTTAGGATTGACACAAAATACAGACTTGCTCCTCGGAAGCCTCCAAATGGCATTGAATACATAGGAAGACAGGTGCTGTTAGAGGAAAAAGGAATTTTCTTAAATGCTGTTGTTTCCCTTCACTTTAACAATTCCTCCTGCTCTCTTCAGGTTTAATTTCCATCTTTGGGGAAAGATACTGCAAATCTGCTTGTATCCATGCTGTTACCTTAGCCAGTGACTAGGATAATAATCATGACTCTAATTCAGCTTGAAGGATCTGTAGGTCTGTGCACTGGTAATTCTGTGATGCAAAATGTTTATCTGTGGTGGCAGACTAAGATCACTGAAGATTCCAGCTTCTGGTATATGTTTTTTCTTCGTTTTTAAATTCCTGCTGATAGATTCCTAAAAACAGTATTCTGTTTTTAAACTGTCATCTTCCTCTGGCTCCTGGTATGTCATGAAAAATAATTTAAAATTACTGCTTTCTAACTCTTTTAAGAAATGTGTGATGCCATCTTTCAGTTAACATACAGGTGCAAATATCTAAAATAACGTTGGGTGTGTTCATAAAAACTGTAATAAAAACCAATTTCTCAAGGCTGTCTTCAGTTGATAAAGAGGTAAAAGAGGATGAGAGCAGGAGCTTGATTTAGCTATCTAAGTCTGTTTTGCTTTTCCTCCAATCTCCTTTTCTGCTTTCTCTTTTCCTTGTTAACTGTACACCTAGCCAAGGAAAATTTGGCTCCACTGCGTAAATCTGTGAACATTCTTTGAATGTTTTTTTTCTTCTTCTTCCCTCATGTCAGCATGGCTAAGGGACAGAAAGATAAGCGTCAATGTACCATCATAAGATTGTTTTATTTATTTTTGTTGGTATTTTTGCTTTGATCTTTATCTGAGATTGGCTGACATCTTATTTTTATAGTACTCATTCTTCCTTTTCTGTCCCCCTTGACTTACTGCCATGTATTTTACAGTTAGAAATTTGAGAATGGTGTTTTAAGTACATCACAGATGAAATACAGGGGCTGACTTACTGTGGATCAGCTGGTACTGCTAAGTCATGTTGGCACATTTATCATTCAGTTATTCTCTGATTAAGGATATACTTTAAGGCTTTATGGTCTTTCAGTGACTTATGATATGTTGTACAGTATTTCTCTGTATTTCACCACTAAGTATGAGGGTAACATTTTGTGTCTGATTTGGGTTTTATGAAAGCACCGAGCCTTTATCTGTAAATGAAGTCAATTCAAATTCAAGTTTCTAATGAACATCCATTAACAGTATTCTCGAATGTAATAAACTTGAGGTGGTGAATTATGTGGCGGAATTCTCTTATTGCCCCTCATTATTTACTTTGGAAATCACTGTAACCTATTTTCAAGTAGAGAGCATTTATAAAGATGTTTGAAAGTGGAAAGTACTGAGAACTATGACTATTTGATTTCATAGTTTTGCTACAAGAATATTGCCATGTGGTATAAATCTGGCTGGATTTTTTTTTGGTAGTGTGTTTATAAATCATCGAACAAGCAATCTGTCTAGACTGGTACCATGTGATTGGTAATATTTTCCTGCTAATACTGAGGAAATAGAGGTCACATATGAAAATAGAACAGTTTTCAGCCATGTTTCTTTAAAATGCATCTGTTAAGCCTGCAGATTTGGAACACATTGTTACTCTGCTAATACATGAGAAGTTACAGTACAAAAATCCCTTGTTGACCTTCTTAAATTAATCTCTCCAGCATTAGTTATTTCCTTATTTTCACTAAGAAGACAGATGAGTTTAAATGTGTATGACATGTTTAAGTGGCAAGATTGGTGCTCTTAAAAAATGCATTGTAGTCTAAACTAAAATGAAATCATCCTAATAAAAAGAAGAGGTATTTCTGTTTTGGGGTACTCCTGTGTGTATTTGCTGTATCTATGTATGTGTAGCTGACTGCTGAGAAATCTGCTGTGCAGGAAGATACTATCTCTAGATTTAACCCTCTGAGATTTTTACTGCTTTTCGAAGCCAAGCTTTCAGATCTTGGGAGGTCTGTCTTTACTTTGTTTTATGAAGGCTGTTTACTTTCCTTAGCACTTTTTCTAACCTGTTTGTCTCTATCGAAATCCTTTGAAATGGTGTATAAATGCCCATGCTCTGTGTACACTGATACTGCCATTTTTGTCTTGTAATCTTACAAGTCTAACTGCTTGCATTTGCTCCCTGGAAATTTTCAAAGATAACCATTTTAATCTGAGCTGTAACTGGTACTGTCATATCTTTCTAGTGAAAAAAAGATATCATAAAGCACCGAACAAGGATTACGGTGGAGTTTTTTTGTTTGGGTTTTTTTGTTGTTGTTTGTTTGTTTTGGGGGTTTGTTTTTTTTTTTATTTGTTGGTTTTGGTTTGATTTTTTTATTGGCACTGGATCCTCTGCTTCGGTTAAAATTTCAAATTCAAATGAGGAAAGTAGATCTGCATAACCATTACATATCTGTTGCAATCAGTATATTTCTTTGTGGCATCACAAAAGTCTTTGGCTTTTAGTTGTGTTGTGAATAATCTCATTATCTGTGAGTATGAGCAATTGAAAATTTCATATTGTAGTGGATAGTGAATAGGAGGCTTTCAAAAGATGTGCCTTTGTTTGTGTGGAATGTAAACTTTATTAAATGCAGAATACACTCCCAGTTAAATATATTTCCCAGTTAACAGGTAAACAATGAAGATAGCTTATGTATGGTATTTTTCTTTGAACCAACATATCTAGCATTTGTTTTAAAGACAAACACATAGTGAAATGTGGTGTGTATGTGTGTATGTATTACTTTTAAATTGTTATACAGACTGAAGGTAAAGCAGTGAAATTCAGAATCACCTTTACTGGCCAAATTTTTATTGATACATACTAATGTGCTGCAGGCCTCAGTGCACAGAAGCTGTATTACTGCTAGAACAGAGACTTTTTCATTTGCATTCAGTTTGACGTGGTGCCACACATAATGGAATCCTAAGACTTTATCTACTTTGGCAATATAATTAGTAATTCTTGTTCAATGTACAGTAACTTTGTGTGGGACCTATAAACAAAGCTCTGCACTTCTTTTGACTGTATTTTCCAATATTGCAAATTAGCTAAATTTAAATGAAAGGGCATAATTATTCTGAAACCAGTTGTAAATCAACAGCAAAATACTAACTTGTTTATCTGTAAAAATACACTTACATAAACAGTCTTTCTTTAAAACTCAATTTTAATGTTCTCATGGAGACCTAAGCTGCAGAAGTTTGCTGTATCATAAAACATGAATAAGAAAAATAGCATTTTGCTGAGGAAATAACATTTTCATGTGTGAGCTCAACCCTACTGTTTCTTAGGTTCTGCCTTTTATGCTGTCTGATTAAAAAGCTGTGCAGCTGAAGATTGCACAAAAATTTTCAAAGAATCACAGTACGAAAGTCTTAAGTATTTACAGGTTCAGCCTGGATAGCTGGCACATAAAAACATAAAGCCTTCTCCAGGCATAGCTCTTAAGAAAAGTGCTCTTGAGTGTAACAGCATCCTGAGTTTTGTCCATGAGAACTTAGCCAGTTGCTTATGCGAAACGATCATCCCTGCTCGGCATCGGTCAGGCCGTGCCAGTTTTGGATCCTTCAGTACAAGACCAATATGAATGAGCTGAAGTGAGTTCAGCAGAAGGCCTCATGTTGTTTGTGGACAGGAGCTCCTGCCCTGGGACATCAGGTTGAAGCAGTGGGGCTTGTTCAGACTGGAGAAGAAGCAGTTTTGAGGGGAGTTAAATCATAGAATAATCATAGATCTGTAGAATGTTTTGGGTCAGAAGGCACCTTTAAGGGTCATCTAGTTCCTCCCCTGTGCAATGAGCTGGGACATCATGACAGAATTGTTAAGGTTGGAAAAGTCCTCCAAGATCATAGAGTCTTGGAGTCTTGCTGGTCAGAGCCCTGCACAACCTGACTGAATATTTCCATGGGTGGGGCATCTATTACCTCACTGGAAAACCTGTTCTAGTGTTTTGCCACTGCCATTGTAAAAAAATTCTTCCTTACTTCTAGTCTGAATTAACCTTCTTTTAGTTTATAATCATTTCCCCTTGTTCTATGGCAACAGTCCCTGGTAAAAAGTTTGTCCCCATTTACCTACAGAAGTTCAATAACATCAATGGTGCATGGTGGGACAATGAGAGACAAGGGATATAGATGGAAACAAGAGAATGTGCATCTGGATGTAAAGAAAAAATTGAGGACAGTCAGACACTGGAATGGGTTTTTCAGAGAGCCTTTGTGGTTTCCATAGCTGAAGGTTTTCATTACCTGACTGACTAAAGCTCTGAGCAAGCTAATCTGACCTTATAGCTGACCCTGCCTTGAGCAGGAGTTTGGCCGGAGAGGCCCTTTGAGGTCCCTTTCCATGTGAATGACTGATTCTGTGAATGATCGATGCAGATTTTCTATGAGGCAAATGCTCTTGCAATAAAGATTTAATTAGTCTCTATTGAGCTGGATCTTATCCAACATATTCCTAGTGATTTTCCAGCCGTATTTTGGAAATCTATGCTTGGTATAGAGCAGTGGTAAACTGTGTTTAGCTTCTGGAGTAAGGAGAAGATGTGGATACAGCTGAGAAAAAAAACCTAGTTGTACTTAAGAAATTTTGTGTCTGATTTGACCATTACAGGACATCCAGACTCATGTGTCTGGCCAGCTGGGGCTGGGGGTGAAAGGATGAAGGGAAATGTATATAACACTTACTTGCCTTTCCCATCTTCCACATCTCTCACTACAGAACTATGATTGTTACATTTCTTGTGAGGCTGTGTCTTAGAGAAAATTATCCAAAGCATGGGAAGTTTGCTTTTTCATCATATTGCCGTGCATGAATTGCCAGGTTTACTTAGAGTTTATCCATAAATCCTACTATCTAATGGAAATATTTCAAAGAGTAATTTGTCTTCCGGTCGGGTCTTGTGCCCTCTTTTATTTGGAAATAAGAATTCTCTGCATCTCCCTACTTGCAATATTAGTACTTATATCGGCTGCAGCATTTAACACGTCACAGTCGATTGCAAAACAGGATTTCAAAAATGAAATTTGCCCTGCTGGAACTTCCAAGACTCTTACAAAATGGCTAAAATCAGTGTACTGTAGTGAGAGTTTTTTATAGATTTACGTAAGAAAAATGTCTCCTACCATCATCATCCTACATATGAAAAAGAATATTGGTTAAATACAAGCACGACCATGTTGACATTTGTTTAGCAAGAATCAATACCAACTTACTACGCATCTAATTTTAGTTCTAGGATAAATGGATTTTATTGCTTGTGTTTCTGTGTGCTAGGATGTACAATATCATTCTTCCAAATGACAATCAGTCTTGTATTTTGTATTGAGATTAAGTAATTTTGTTAGGTGATTAAGTTAATCACTACCCTTCACTAGTATCTCCCTTTTTTTTATTGATATGTCTGAGATTTTCAGAAAGAAATTATTTCATTTGTTTCTATCTTGAGGAAGATTGCATCTGGAAATAAGATCAAAATGAGATCTACTTTTGCTGTAGTGTTGTTCAACATATATGTCATATTTGTTTTCTTACAGTGAAAGATTTTTTTTAAGACTGAATAGAAATGGTTTGCCAAAATGTCCAGAAAAGCCTGAAAGACACTGTTCTCTCTTTGTGGTGAGTTCTTCCTAGTCTCAATCTTTTTTTGTGCTGGATGTTGAGAATAGAAGTTGGATTAAATTGTTATTCTGTGGTTGACTCAGAGCTGCTCCCGAAGCTTGTACATTGCTATGAACATCGACTCAAAAGGCTGGTTTGAGGGGCTGAAGGGTATGGGTGAAATCCCAGCTTGAAAGTTTTCTGGCAGTACGTGGACACACATTGAACTTCCACGTGGGCATATGTACCAGTCGTTCTCTCTGCAGCAAGGACCAGTTTATGTTTCCTCCTTGTACTTTTTACACCCAAACGATTGTTTGTGCAGCACTCTCTGTACTTCCAGAACATTTGCAATTGCACAAATGCATCACTGCTGTTCAAGACACACAGAAAGTCTCTTGTGCCCTCCCACTGATTTTGGTACATTAAAGCAAATTCTAATTATGATATTTTAGGACACTCATTTTGAGTGCATGACTGCCAATTTAAAGTGTTCAAGGGATTTGTTAATGCTGTATAAATGAACTCACTGTTCATTTGTCACTTTCACTGGCAGTGAAAGCAGTGTGTACAGATCTCTTTAAATGTAGCATTTTAATCAGGAGTCATAAATAATGAGGTTCTGATCTTGTGCAGGATTTGGGTAGCAGTGAACTCAGGAAGGACATCTATATCACTGTGCACATTATCCGAATAGGTAGGTATAATCTTATGTTTGTTAGACATATGACAGTAAATAAAAGAAAACTGCTTGGGGCTAGCTTTTGGATTTGTTATAGTAGCTAGACTTTTGAATGAATTTTTGGAAAATAAAATGCCTGGTTTTTGTTGGAAAAATTGCTTTGTATTTCTCAGCATTGTTTTATGTTATTTATCAAGTATACTGCTAAGTGAGTTTAGATGCAGTATACTTTGTTACCATCACAAAACAAAATGAAAGTGTCAAATATGAACTGTGTTAAGATGATGGAGTTGTCATTGGGGAGTCCATTCTTGTTCTAACGTGTAATTTCAAGCATCAATTTGAACAAAGAAAAGCTTGCCTGGACATTTAGTGTACCTGATTTGTGTATAATACCTGATGCCTGATGTATATCTGAAATTGTTCAGATGAATTTTGTCTTCTCTCTGACCCCTTTAAAAAGGGGTAGAGGGAAAAAAATGGACAATATTTCATAAAAATTTTAATCTCTGATGCTATAGACAGAGATCAAATCCTCTAGAGAAAAGGTGGAGGAGAAGAAAGTGTACATTTGTGTTAGATACTTATTTTAAGAAGTTATCCTCTGGGCTGTACTGATGTGAAACAATAATCTTTGGGTCTGCTTCTGACCTCTTAGATGTATTGTTTTCTTTGTAAACTGCCTCTAGTTGCATCAGTGCAGTACTAAATATAACTTTTCTTCCAATATTTGAAAGACATTTTGAAGTATAGTTGCTGTAACTTGTGCTGAGTTCAGAAACAACTTGTTACAAAGTGAACTTTATTTTACAGCTTTGAGAAATAATTTTCCTTGTATGTTTATGCTGATTTGATATTTCATCAAAATACAGTGTTTTGTTTTTATTGGCAAGGTTTTAGAAAAGATATGGTAAACTCTGATGTAAGTACAGTTAGAAAAAGAAATGTTTTAAAGAATATTAAAGAGTAGGATTTTTCCGGTTGTATAATTTTCAAATATATTCACAGTCAAATTTATACATGAACCACTGAAATATTAAAAAGTTAAAATACCATTTTTCTGCTTTATGGTGTGAAAACGAACAATTACTCTTCAAGCTGCTGTGATGCATAGGGATATTTGGAGGAGACATTACCCTGCAGCCACTGCAGAGCCATAGGTTTTTTTGTCAGAAATTAAGACTTGCTGGGAAAGATACGTAGCTGCTAGTGCACAATTGAATAAAATAGATAGAAAGAGGGCAGTTTCAAATGCCAGGAACACAGTGAGAAGATTGATAAATTGTATTTAAATCAAATAGAAAAGGCTAGAAAAATATTTTGTTTCAGATTTCTTTCCCTTGACTGCCTTCTTTCTTTGCTTACCATAAATTGTTCTTCTGCCCTTTGTCATCTTTTCTCCCCATGTTTCATCTCTTCTTCTTAATTCTTCTGCAACTGGTCAGTTATCCCCTTGCTTTCCAGTTGCCTGTAAGGAAACAGCATTTGATTACTAAATTGTAATGGCTCAATCACAACACCTCTCACATAAATGATGGGTAGCAAAAGCCACAGTAAAATCATTCTTACCAGACAGCGAATGTTGAACACTCTCATGTTTGAACTCTAAATTTAATTTGATAGTGTTATGAGGTTTCTATGTCTGGGTATTACAAAGTGGTGTTTGTTGAGTGGGGGCCATGAGAGGGTGAGCAGAACCTCTTGTCTGAGACCTTTCAAGATCACCACATATTGAGTGGACTTGCTGTACCATTTGTTATCTGAATGTAGTATAAAGATGGAGGGGGTTCCCAATGAGAGTATACTTGGCATTGTCTGAGCTGGATTGCTTGCTGCCTCCCTTCTGTGGTTCGGAGAGCAGTTCTATGGATTATGCATCAAATATGTGTTTTGTTTGGCAGGACGAATGGGAGCTGGAGAAAAGAAAAATGCCTGCAATGTACAATATAGACGGCCCTTTGGCTGTGCAGTCCTCAGTATTGCAGATTTGCTGGCAGGAGATTCAAAGGATGACCTTGTCTTAAAAGTTTACATGTAAGAAATGATTTTTCTTAATTTTTGAAAGTACCTTAGAGTCATTTTGCATTAGAATTAGTGGTGTTAAGTGCAGTGTGAGTAAATAGCTCTAGCTCCTTTCTGTTCCAAAAATGCACAGTAACTGGTTTTTTTTGGTGGTTTTTTTAATCACAGTGTGGAAATTTTGGCTAGTTCTACCGGTGTGTTTATAAAGAGGGATAATGTTAAAGGCTACATCCTTTTAGGTATTTGTGTATGTTTCGGCATTTTTCACATTATTCTGGAGCTCTCTTATTATGGTGACATAAAGTGCTTTTAGGACTTAAATAAGTGCCTGGTGCTCCCTAGGCATCTAGTGGAAGTACTTTGTAACTACAGAAAAAAAAGCAGGCAGAGTATCTTTTTATGAAATGAAGCAGCTATATAATGGGAATAACAAAGATATAAAAGGCAGTTAGTTCTGGAGAATGAAGAATCAAAAGTAGATTTAAAAATGAATGCTTGATTAAATAGTGTATTTTGGCTGGTAGCAATTGGAAGAAAGTTCAATTTTCTAGTAGCAACTCAATGCATGTAATTTCCTGCTGATCTTGGACATTATAGTAAGAACTGTTTTGTGGAGTGGTCTTTTCTAAGTACCTATACCTGGGACACGTCACGTGTATGAGAAAGTTCTGCCCCTCCCAGGGGTAGCACTCAAATCTTGAAAGCATGGATGTCTTTCCTCTGTTTCCGTCTGTGTTGAATGAGAACTGCTGGAATCAGTGCTGCAGAAAAGTAGTTTAGTGTGACAGTAGACAGGTGGGCTGGCTCTTATTTAGACTCCCAGAGCATTTAAGTCACATCAATGTTCACTATCGGTTAACAAATTGTTAGATTTGTCTGCCTAGTATATTTTGGGGTTTTTCAAAATTTTGCCTGTTTATTTTAAAATAAGAAAAACAATGGAAGAAGAACTATCACTAGAGATCTGATTTAATGCTAAGGCTAACTGAAGTCTAAACTTTGGAAAGTGATCATTAGGACATAGTCAGGTTTTCCTTATGGAAAACCAGCTATTTTCTAAATGTATACTGAAATGTAATTTGCTCTTTCACTGACTACTTCCTGAAGATCACAACCTTTTTAAGTAACTTTGAAGTGTATAGCACAGATTTTTCTGTCTGCTAAGACCAGCTCTGACTCCTGTGTCTCCTTTTGAGTGTCAAAAGAGATTTCTGTGTGGGTTAGCCCTGAAGGATAGATCTATACAGAAATTAACTTGGTCATGGCTGAGTTCCTCATCATAATTGCTCCTATCTTTCTCCCATCCTTTGCCACACGAAGCAGTTATTTCATGGTGCCTTTGTCAAATGGTAAGGGCACTCTTTCCATTGAGACAGGCAGTTTCATGGGGCTTTAGCTCCTTTTGTGTTATTTGTTTCATGAGCTAAAGAGGATTTATTTAGGCATATGTTGTAAAGTTGGTCTGATAAACTAGTGTTCCCATTTCAGAATTAAAGAAGTTATAATTTTTCTAGGTGCAACACAGAGAGTGACTGGTATCAGATCCATGAAAATATCATTAAAAAGCTGAATGCACGTTACAACTTGACAGGCTCCAATGCAGGTGAGTAATTTGCCACCTTTCTGTTTGCATTCTTAGGGGTTTCTTAGTTTGCAAATGAAGTAGCTCTATTTTAGAAAGACTAACATCTATGAAAGAAACATTTTTGCACATCGAGAAAAATAGTCAGATGAAAATGCACAGTAGTGCTGTTCATGTGCACATTTAAAAATAAAAAGTCACTGAATTTTCTTCAAGGAACTATGTAATGTAAACTTTTATTCTGTGCTGAGGAGCTACAGTTTGCTGGGGTTCTGTTCATTCTGGAGCTGATCAAATTATTGATCCATATTGCTTGATATTTCTGCTTCACGCTTTCATCAAGAAGATAAAATTTGCCATTGACATTACTGTCGTGTTTTAGGACTGGTATTCCCCAATTTAGTACTCACACTAAAAAGAAAACCACAAGCCACTCTCCTCCCCCCTCTTGTGGGATATATGAATGGCAGAGTTCCTGGGGTGACAATATATTGGAAGGAGCAATGAGATAAGAAAAAGAAACAGCAGCAATATTAGTAACAGAAGTGTGCAAAAGAGAGTGATTCACATGCAAAATGCTCACTGAGGGCCTTGGGCAACAATCAGCAATGGTGGATGAGTTTCCCCCTCCCTCCAGGCTTTCTTGACCTGAAGCCACACCGCTCCTTCCTGGAAGTCGGAGTTCCTTGGTTCCACATCGATGATGTAGCTGGCATAGAATAGCAACCTAGACATGCCCGCACAGCTCCAGACTTCACCCCCTCATGGCTGAAACCAGAACAATTATATATTAAACTTCAGAAAAAAATGAATGTGCAATCTGCATTCCTAGTAGTAGTTTTGCATTCCAGCTGAGCAAGATGCGGAGTGGTAATTTAAGAACTTACCTGTAGTCCCCCACAGTCAGCTGTATATTACTGGAACTGTCACAGAAATAAATCTGTGTGTGGGACTTAAGGAATGGGACACAACTGAGCTTTGTTATTATGAGATGGAGGTTTGACTCATAGGAGATGCTGAATTTGCATTTTTTGTTTTTTTAACATCAACTTGCTAACTTTTTCTGAATTCTGTCATTCAAAGATGGGGTCAAACTTGAAACAAAACCTGAAATGGAGGCTTATGATTCTATTGTCCCTGTATTCAAATGTTGGCTTTCCCTGTGAAATGTCAATTGGTTGAAATATGACTATAGAAAAATCTCATTTTCACGGTTCCAGTATATTGTATTTGTAGTGCCTTTCATGTAGTAGACTTCATGCTTCTTTGACTAACTATATTGTACGTTGCAAGCTTCTTTAACTTGATTTCAAGCTTAATGTTTATTTTGAAAATGTATGTTTAACAATCTTTAGTTGATAACCAAGAAGTACATAAAACCTCATGTTATTTATCAAGACTGAAGTTATGTATTTAACCATTTCTAATTCTATTATTTTCTCATATAGAATCTAGCCACAGATATATATATATATATTTAAGGTTTAGAATATCACAGATCTTAGTGGACAATAAATATAAAAATCATGTACTTCAAATAGAAGGGTACATTACTGAGTAAGTTTAATTACTGGCTTCTTAAATATGTTAATCATATTCATCAAGAAAAAACTTATTCTTGGTTGTTCTGACTGTCCATGCAATATGTGCTTACTCTGTGATACATTGCTAATCCTATGTTTCTCTCATGAAATAATAGTCACAGTTAAATGTGCAGTTCTTAGGAGACATTGGATAAATTTGAATACTCATAATTATGTGAATATTCAGCATGAAAGACATTTTACATGAATTTTTTTACAGGTTGCAGGGGGCTGGAAATGAAAGGTAGCAAATGGAAGATTGGTTACATTTTGAAAAGGTTTTTCAGGGTAAGGGAGGCAAAGAGGGAAGAGCAGCACAGAATTCCAGTAGTGGATGTGAAGGTTGAAGAGAGAAGGAGGAAGTGAGCAGTAATGCCAGTTTGAGTACCGAGCAACTGAAAGATAAACTGCGGAAGGTTATTTGTATCACACACATGGAATTCATTCTCCTGTGACTCCTTAGCAGCATGAAAAAACACTTGCAAGGTTTTAGTGAGATGTTTAGATACTTCTGCTGACACCTCATGGGAAATATTGTTGTTACACTACTTTTTATTTTTCATTTGCTGTCTTTTTCTGTGATAGTGTTGAGTGGCTGGTTCTGAAGCCTCATTAGCTTTGGCTGCCACCTTGTTGTCTAAAAAAGGATATCACCTTGCATTACAGGAGAGAGAGGTCTTTTCTCTCCCTTAGGAAAAGTTCCCTTGGGAACTTTTGTAGGTATGAGCCAGATGTAGGAAAACTTGATTTTTTTGGTTTATATCACACTTGCCCTTTTCAAATCACCTTGAACACTTAGAAAAGACTTAGAAAGGAAGCACGGTAAAAACAACAAACAGCAAAGGTGCTTCAGACTGTTTTTTATTCTCTAGGCTTTTTCCCTCTTCATATTCCTGTACAGTTTCTTTCAAGTCAGGAGATTTTACACAGTCTTAGTTTCCACAAATTGTTGTGTCCCTCTGCTAAAATAGTTTATCAGATACTTCGTAATATTCTTCAGGAAAAAAAAATCTTTCAGTTTTTGGGGCAATCTAAAAAAGGACCTCAAAATGTACTTTGAGTGTCTTGCATTTAAAATGCATAGTGACAGACTATAGCATTTGTATTTGCCACTCAACCCCCCACTCCCAAAAACCTACATTTTCTGCTTCAACTCATGGCAGTTCTTTAGTACAGAGTCCTCTTGCATCTTGTTCTCAGCTTGTGTCTAAAAAGGATCAAATAAAAGCAAATGACTGTCACTTCTTAATAAAGCCCAAAAAGGAGCAGGGGACGGATGTTCATCCCCTTTCCTCTTCTCAGTGATGCAGGAATGGAAGGAAGGACACACTCTCATGGATAATTTAGTATCCCTTGCTGAAGTGGGAACTGGAATGTGTTTTCTGCATGAATTTCCGATCTAACAGAGAGTGGAGTAGCAGGTAGTGGATGCAATTCCCATTCACCACTGGTCTTTGCAGCTAGTGTGAGGTGTCACAGTACTGGAAAACACCTGGTTGCCTGGTGTAGGAGATCAAACCATTATTGCAAAGGCCAAATTGTACAACCTTCACTGCATTCAGTAGCATTGTTATTTCTTACATAGAGTTTATGGTATTTGTGGAATGTCGTTATTAAACAAACCAGGTTTTAGTAATTTCTGAAGCAGAGCTGGCTGTTAAATCTATTTTTTGTATAATATTCTTTTCTTAGAATTAGAAGCTGGTTACTTTGTTTTAAAATGCAAAAAGCAGTGGGAAAAGTAATATTCCTGCATAGGCATCACACTTAATTGCATCAGTTTTATGAGGAGACACGCACATTTCTTTTTTTGTGTCTGTAGAACCAGAGATCTGATTTGGAAAAGGATTTTCAGTCAGTCTTGCATGTCCCAGATGAGCATGCTAATTGCTTGGCTTCTCCAACTTCCCTGCAGCAACTATTCAACTTTGTATATGATCTGAAAATATTCACGATACCATGGGGAAAGTGAAAATGGCTCTAAAGCCTTCTGAGTAGCACATGATTTTCTTAAGTGTGATCTGTATTCATGTCCTCTTACCAAATCCTACAGAGGAGAAAGCTTGGATCTCATGATATGTATGAATATTCTCCCCACTGAGCTACTTGATAAAAATCATTTTTGAATATTGATGAAATTCACTACAAATTTCTTTTTCTTAACATTCCTATGGAAAGAAAGACTGAATAACTTACTTTTAAGGGTTTGCAAGACATTCTGTTTTGCTATGCTTTTTCCTTTAGGCTCCTAATAGTGTCAAGTGTAAGCTTCTCTGTAAACGTCGATTAGGCTTTCCTTATAGCAAGTCTTGAAAAGTTGCATGTGCCTGATGCAGTCGTTCTTGGGAGCTGAGAAAAGGATACATGTGCTTTTCAGTTGTGACAGCAAAGGAGGTGAAAATTCTTTCATGTCCTATAGAGATTAAACTACCGATGTAAGAAATTTTAAACCCATCTAGCTGTTTTGTAGCTTTGAACTCTTGTGTGGATTCCATGAAAATAACCAACGTAGTGGGAAAGCCTTTCCCTGTGCCATTATCTTGGAATGTTCTGATGAGCTAGACAAGAGTGATGTAACCTAATTGCATTTTTACTGAATGCAGAGTGATGTATTCTGTGATAGCAATGCCAAACTTCGCAACTCCACTGGAAACACTGTTAATTATACATTAACTTGAATTGATGGTGAGTGCTTGAAACTAGGATGCCCTGATTGAAGCATGGAGGACTTGAAGCCCATGTGTTGACAGATGTTTGCTAACAATACCATCATGAGGAAAGACAATCTGTCATCTTAAGGAGGAAAGTTATTCATCAGCTCATACAGGAAGTTAGGCTGGAAGGGTTGTCAGGAATTTGTGGTCCAACACCAGCTGAAAGAGAAACCAGCCTCAAAGTGAGACTTAACTTTTCTGAAGTTCAGTGAGGTTGCTCATTCAGAGGCAAATAATTTAAATTTTAATTCAACCAGTCTAAAGGAAGTTTCATAGAACATCCTTCAGTGTAGGGAACTATTTTTACCTCATATGTGGGACCTTTTCTCCCCAGGATACCTATCAGTTGCTGCTAAGTCAGTCTGGCTCAGTGGTTATATAAGGCTTGGTCAGAAATGACATGAGGTAGACCAGCCCAGTGCATGAACTCATCTGACAAGATGCAAGTTCTGAGACAAGTATAGCAATAGAGATGGTTAGAAAAAGTGGTATGCGCTTTGTGGTCTTCTCGTGCCTATTTATCTGGGTTCAGCAGCCCCTTGGCACTCTAAGGATATAATTTCTCCATGGTTACTGTCAAACGCTGAGAAATTTAAAGAAAACGAGTACTTGGTCTGTTTGATTTCCCATTTCACAAAAAGTAAGCTTTGACATACAAATTCCTTGATTTGGAGCAGGAAGTGCGTTAGAGTCATTGTTTACCTTGCAAGGGAGAAACTGCAGAGGCCCCTTAATCAAGGAGCATAACTTTTTCACACTCGTAAAGTGAAAAGCTACAAGAGATCAAATGCAGCGGGGAATCGGTAGCTCAGTATAAGTTTACAATATTTCTAGGAATAGAGATATGGTAACTTAGAGTATTTTCTAGATACCAGAAGAAATGTGACTATGTTTGCATGACACTACCGCAGCAATTCACAGCGTTACCACACTCAGAGTTGTTGCAAGGAGAGCTTTTTCCCATGAATCAGCACAAGAAATGTCAGATGGGAAACTAAATGTGCATTCCCTGCTAGAAACAGCCATGAGTTTTAGCCAAAAAGAAAGCATAGGCTTACAGTGGAGAATTGACTGGAGCAATCACTGGGAAACAATGAGGAGGAATGATAGCAGGAGCAGTAACATGAACTTGACAAAGAAGGTAAAACAGAATGAAATACGTAACTCTTAGGTAACTCCTGGGCATATAATTAATCACAGAAAAGTTTTACGATGTTTGTATTTTATCAACAGGGTTCTCAGGTGTCAGTGTTGCATTGAAATGTATTTTTTATCTTCACATCACTAACATTTAAACAGCAAGTGCATTTGCTTAGTTACTCTAGTTCTAGGAAAATTTATGAATCTGTCATTTTTAATCTTTGTTTTGTGACAAGGAGATTATGTGTATTCTAGTTTGATGTGTTTAAAAATCAGTTGTCACTGATGGCTGCTGTTTGAAATGCATTTAAAATAAGAATACTGCTCATATATGCGTCACTAAGTATACAATAAATTAAGGCATTCTTTTTTGTTCTCAAAAAATTCTAAAGCCAAAAGATTACACATATAAAGAATTCATGAAGTGTTGTTCCAAGATCATTCAGCCTTGAAGAGATAAGGGTATGATAGAGTTAAATTCATGTTGTTCTCCTCAGTGTTGCTAAAAGATTTGTTTTTAGAGAAGAATAAAGAATGTACTGTTGTGATACTGTCAGGGAGATCTTATATTCAGTAGAAACTATGACTTGCTGTTCAAGTCAGTACTGCAATTATAGAATCATAGAATTGCTTAGGTTGGAAAAGACTTTTAAGATCATGGAGTCTGCCCATTAACCCAGCGCTGCCAAGTGGGTCTTTTAAGTATCTCCAGGGACAGTGATTCAAGCACTTCTCTGGACAGCCTTTTCCAATGCTTGACAACCCTTTCCATGAAGAATTTTTTCCTAATATCCAATCTAAGCCTCCCCTGGTACAACTGGAGGCAGTTTCCTCTTACTGCTTGTAACTTGAGAGTAGAGATGGAGCCCCACCTCCCTGCAACCTCCTTTCAGGTAGTTGTAGAGAGTGATAAGGTCTCCCCTCAGCTTCCTTTACTCCAGATTAAACAACCCCGGCTCCCTCAGCTGCTCCTCATAAGAACTGTGCTCCAGACCCTTAACAAACTCTGTTGCCCTTCTCTGGACATGCTCCAGCGCCTCAATTTTCTTCCTGTAGTGAAGAGCACAAAACTGAACACAGGATTTGAGGTGTGGCCTCACCAGTGCCGAGGACAGGGGAACAATCACTGCCCTGGTCCTGCTGGACACACTGTTGCTGTACATGATTCAAGTGGCACCCAATTTAAGCCCAGAAATTCCTAGCTAAGGCTCATAAGCTAAGGCTACATAATAACAATAGCTGGTTCATATTTCTATCTTGGAGTTGGGTTATGTTTTTATAAGCCTTTTCCAGAAATTTGTTCTACTTGTTGGAAGTGTTGACTTCCTTCATTTTATCTACTAAAAAACTAAAAACTCTTAGCACTTTCAAATGATGAATTACAGAACATAGGATGCATGATTTTAGTGTCTTCAAAGAATATATTTACAAGTTCTTTACAATTGTTACCTGGGTTCTGATGTTGGTGGGGATTTGGTTTTTAACATTTTCTTCAGGTACCTGTTAAACATCTGTTTCCTTTGAAATAAGACACATAATTGGAATGCAAGTAGCTAAATTTCTAATACAGTTCTGTTTGCATGAAGAGCTACACTTCATGAAGGAGAAAATGTGTTTCCTTGGAACTTTTTGTCTGTTATTTGCAGGAGAAGCAATATAAAGCACTTATAATTGCATAATTATGTATTTTGCGCACTCCGTAATATTCTAGATAACCATCCTGTTTGTAAAAATGTAATTTTAAAAAATTTTCTGCAAGACGATTCACCTTTGCAATTAACGCTGTAGTATGCAAATGGGTGCTAACATGCCCTGTGAATTGTTCATTGAAAAGGGCAGCAGTGGGCTTGCTAAGGTAAGACCTGGAGACATTATTTCTGAAAACTATTGTCTTTATATGGAAGTTAGACCAGATGCTTATAATAGTAATTTAGCCTTTTGAAGAAACACTTGAGGTTCTACTGTCTACCCTGTAAAGAAATTCCAGGCCAGTTTTCCTATGAGAGTTAAATGTCATTTGCATTTAAGTGTTTACGTTCCATTTGAAGAAGAAAAACATCCCTACTTCATACACTTGAGGGCATTTCTGACAAAAGTCAGAAAGCCCTTGGTACCAGAAAGTCTTGGTACAAGAGCTCCAAGATGTCAAAATGTTGCAATGGCATTCACGCATTCTTTTTTTACTGAGATAAAACCCAGAATATAAAGCTGAGGAAAAGAGCTTGGAGTTTGGAGTTTCCTTTGATAATTCAAATTAATCAGAGTAAAGTCTTCAAAAAGGCCATCAAGGACTGAATCTACCTCTCCTTCTTAATCTCTCTGTTCCCAGACAGTAATTTGTGGAATTTTCTGCATAGAGTTTTCTGTGGCCAAGATTTATACAAATGTTTGTCCCAGATCACGTTAAATCAATAGATCATTTGTTTGCCAATAGCATTGTGCAAATCTACTGGTTTTACCTTTACCTTTTTACCTTTGCACTTAAAACACTACTGGAAGTGGGAACACCTGTAAACCCTCAAAATACTTTTAACACCTTTAGGCAGCTTTATTTGGACACATGCCTTATTTTATTACCTTTCTTAAAATACAAACAGTGCTGAATAACATTCTGTCGGAGGTTTGGGTTTTTTCCTTCTGTCAGCTTCCTGAGCAGCTGCTAGGCATTTTCTTCCTAATATGATCTAGGATTCTCTGCTGCTAGTAGATAGTAGCTGAATGTAAATTCTTTCCCTTCCCCTCAGAAGCTCAAATGCAAATAAAGGGTCTATAAGCATAATGAACAGATGCCTTTTGTCATAACTAAGTGCAGAAATCAATAATGCAGTACAAAAGCTGTTTGAAGGTAAAATGACAAATTTAACAAAAATCTGGGATGCTTATTCAGCATCTTGTCAATTTTCTGCATTCTCTTTCATCTGAATGATAAAAATAATCTGTGTTGAAATTTAGTACAAGTTAATAGTAAGAAATTTCATGTGCTTGCAAAAGAAATAAAAGCATATCTATTTGCAGTTCCTTACAGGGTATTGTAGTAGTAGTTTTAAAACTGGGGTAAATAAGGAATAATAGCTAACACAAGAGGTTTTAATTACCACTAGGGAGGTAATTGAAGTTTTTTCTGAGGGGACAAAGCTAGGCTACATACCTTATTAAAGAAAGTGTGCCAGTCCTTCAGAGACTGGGTAATCATTTTCATTGTTTTGTTTTAGCTCCTAATGTTCTAGAAATGGAAAATGCATAGCTATGAAGTTTTGGATGGATCCTAGGTTTCATAGATGGTGCAGTGGTCCTATCAGCCATAGTCAGATGCAGTGTATGGTGGCACGTTGCACATCTCTCTTTTTCTTTGTCTGTGAACAGCTGTCCCATCACAAAATGCTGTAATTTTTTTCTAAAGCTAGTAATTTTGCTGTGTGCAGTCCCCCTGCTGTTGACAGGGATGCAACCCACTGGATCAGGTTGCCCAGAGCCCGATTTAACCTGGTCTAGAACAGTTCCAGGAATGGGACATCCACAATTTCTCTAGGCATCTTTTTTCAGTGACTCACCACCCTCACCGTAAAGAATTTCTTCGTATTATTTAGTCTATATCTCCTCTCTTTTAGTTTAGGGATGATGTGTTTCACCTTGTCAGTTCCTCTTCAGTCTACTTTGTTTTGGAGTGTGCCTGAGGGAGTCCCTCTTCAGCTGAATCTGCACCCTTCTGAAAATCTGAATGTGATGTGTCAGTATGTTTTAAATTATGTTAGTTAACACTCATTGGTATTCCCGTAGCTCGATTTATAATAAGCATACAAACTGTAGTCCATTGTAAAATGAATTGTTCTGTCTTTTTGAAGTACCTCTTCCCCATGATTTTTATTACAATTGCATGGTTCCTCAGTCGTGATGGGTGGCTACTTTCTTTAGCAAGTGTATTGCATTTTTATAAACCCATGAATACGGGATTGCTGTGGCTTGCAACTGGCCACAGGCTTTGTGTTTAGCTGCCAACAAGGTCCTCATTACCTGTCTGGCTTTGGCTGGCTGGATTTGTCTTACCCTGCCTGGATATTTGTTCTGACTTGTAAAAGCATATATCTAATGACAAAATAATAAATTTCATTTGCTTTATTATAGCTCTTGCTTAGTTTTGTGCAGTTGTGTGGTGTAACCCACCTTCGTATATGTGCTTTGTATTTAACAAATACAAAATAGCTATAACATGTGGTTACTCTGTGTAGAGTTAACTATCTATAACCCTGGACTAAAATGGAGCACAGAAGAGTAAAGACATGTGACCATAACTGACACCTTGAAAGTACTGGCATAGGATGATACTAGAGGCTCCAGAGCTGTGAACAGCTCACCAGTGGCCAGTTATTGGTCATGAAATAGTGTGATCTTGAGAGCAGAATGAAACCAGTTCTAGAGGAAACCGTTTCATATACAGTATATTTCTTTTGCCCATCTCAACATCCTGAGTGTAACAAATCATTGGGAATTCAGGCAACCTGTTCTGTAATGTGGGTATCACACCTCAGCAAAAGTATGCCTCTTATGATTTTAGGTCCTTAATGGAGAGTAGCCTGGGTTCCTTGCAAAATTAGTGGAGCTTTGAGAGAGCAATCTTAATGCTTACCTGGGAATTGTGTTCTTTTCACTGATTATGTAAAGTCCTTGTGCTCCCAACTTTAGCATTTTTACCACATTTACCAGTTCTACTTGTCTTCTTGTCAAATCCCTTTTATTTGGCAACCAGGTCCTCAGTGGCAAAACTGTTAACTTGAATACTTGGTTTTTGGAGGTTGTTCAGATTTCCTTCCCTGTGCGTCCTTGCTTTGTTTCCATTCTGGTTGACTTTCACTCTTTCCTATTTACTGACCTCTTTAGTAAGAGGCCAGTGTATAACATATAACATTTTAAAGTAACTTTGCTATCTGTAATCCAGTGTTTTTCATTTTTCTGAAGAGCTGGGAAATGCATGCTATTTATGTTCCAAAGATGTATTTAAACTATAGGTAAAATGACTAACCTGTGTTTCAATGTGTTCACTGAGAGATTTCTTGGATGTATAAAGATGACTCTTCACTTTCTAACAATGAATGCTGTGAAATAGAGAAGCTTTATATGTTTCTTGCCTTGCGTGAGCAAGTACTTCAAATCTTTGACAGGTAGCTTTTTTCTCAAGTTAAAATTGTTTAGCCATTGATTGGGTTTTTTTTACATTTGCATTTAGAGTTAAATAAAATTCTTCAAGGAAATCTGTGAAATTTGTACTGAAAGAAAATTGGACTTGAGGTCTTCAACCTTTGTTTAGAAAACACAATAACTTTACTCAACGCCAGGCGGTGTACAATATCTGATTAATGCTGTTGTGGTTCATGTGACCTGGAACAATAGCAAATGGGTTTTTTAGGTTTCCAAGGAAACAGTGCAATAGGGGCATATGAGGGCATGATTATACATGTGTATGTATAACAATTTCTTAAAATATAAAAGCAGCAAGATTGGAGGCGGGCTAAATATCCATATTTATAAGGGAGCTGTACCCAGCCTAGTTCTTCCCGTACAGCAATAAAAAACCGTTCACCTGCTCTAACAGAGCCTGAATTTTGCCTGTATGACTTTGTACCAAGCTTCTGTACCACCAGCTAGCCACAGTGTGGTTTGTTTTCTCACCTACCCCGATAATAATTGTCACTACTGCCTAAAGGTTGTTCACTGTATATATATAATTTCCCCTACAAAAATAATTAATGTCCCTGGCATTAAATACGGTCCTTAAAATAGAATAGACTTCACTGAATGCTTTTCCTTGTAAGATTTGTTTATGTACCCAGTTGGAGATGTGTAGGCGAGCTGTTTTTCATGAGAAGGAAAGTTTGGTCAGAGTATCACGTTCTCTGGAGTTGCCAAAATAAGAAAATGTAAGTGTAGGTGAGAGGAAAAATATAAAAGTTGTCATGGTAATTAGATATCTGATCTGCAGTAGCTTGGACTGACAGTACATAGTACAGATTTTTAAGGTCTGATTTTAGGAACCGCCAGAGTTCAAGTAAATTTATTCAGTTAAACAGTAACATGGTTATAGGGAAAATGTCTTTCAAAGCTGAAAGGACTGATGACCTTGTTGTTCAGTCTGTGTTGTACATGTTATTTGCTTCAGCTTAATCTCAAACTCATTATGACTCTTCTTCTGAGTTGTCTGTTTATCTCCAGTTGTTCAGTGTATATGAAGAGTTTGCTTTTATCTTCTCCTTGATCTGTGTGTTGACACGTGATATGCTGTAGTAATGTTGAAGGTCAGGCAAGATTAATCTTTACAAGCTGTGTCATTCTGACACTTGCCTCAGTGATTGTATTTGAAATAACCAAAAGGCATGCCTGTTGCTTTTGTTAATCTCAGCTGTAATGAAGTATGCTCTGTGCAATTTGTTTGTATACTGCAGATGTAATAGAAGAAGTTATACTTCCTTGGTTCTAGAGGAATAAAAATTGAAACATTATTATATGGCCGCCCTTGCATTTTGCATGTCTTCTAGCAAACATAAGAAAGAGTATGATCGATTAAATCTGATGAATGTTGAAAAAAGATTGTAATTTCAGTCATTATGAAATTATAGTTCCTAAGTAAAGAGTACTGATTATGCTATCTTGTTTTACTAGAATTTTTTTCTTCAGATTTTGGATTAATAAATTGTATAACTTTGTATCAGGTTAAGTGATGCACTGTGATGAGACTTCTGCATTTCACCCATAGCTTGGGATCGTTGCATGTGCACCTTTTCTTGCCTTTAAATGAAGGCAGGATTGTGTTGAAGGAAGTGAAAAATTGAAGTGGTAGCAAATACTGCTGGTTGAAATTTCTCCAAACTGACCTCTTTCTAATTTTCTTTTTAGTTAAAACGTTAGTCCATCCCTATTGAGATAATTTTCATGCATGTCATTGTAGTTCAATTACACGTCAGTAATTTGCTAATGCTTTTTTGTGGGTAGTTGTTTGCAAGTCTCTATTGATTTTTGGATGTTGATACCCTTCCCAAATATATTTAAAAATTGAAGTGGGTTGGCTTGCTGTTACTAAACTTCCTCTGAATTTTCTGTTCTCAAGAATGCATATATACTTGCAAATATTTAAAATTTTTAAGAAGTACTGATAACAATAATCTGTTTGAATGTCTTATTTTTCATTGATTTTTTATTCAATTTCAGGTTTGGCAGTTTCTCTTCAGTTGCTTCATGGAGACATAGAACAAATTAGGAGGGAATATACATCCAGATTTACCCATGGAGTATCCATAACAAGGAAATTAGGTTTTTCCAATATTATAATGCCTGGTAAGTTAAAGAGAAAAATATCTCAATAAGCAGTAAAAGAAAGAACTGATGAGAAATTACTTGATTTTCAGATGGTTTTCAGATAAATACTGTATTCTGAAACTTCTTAAACAGTTCCAGAGAGTTTTATGTTAGCATTTTTTCATAAAGGTAGAAGAAAACTGTGTCCCAGTGGCCTCATTACATTATATTGTATAGTTACTATGCCAATGCCAAAAGGGCATATAGCTATAGCAGCCTTTTTTGAGAGATAGAACCTCACTTTATAGAAGTGAAGATGACTGAATGCAAGACTGCTGAGCTCTATGCAGGGAAAAAGATAACCAGCAGAACATTTTGTTCATAGGAGCTGGTAGCTTTCTAAATAAAGACTCACAGAATTTCACTGGTACTGTAGAGCTTCTGTTTTCATGAGGTTTGTGTCTCCAGTACTGGAAATGACTGGAAATGGATAATAATACAGCTGTAGAGATTTCATTTTGTTATGTGAAAATATATGCAAATACCTAAACAGATGCTAAGGAAGGTAGAAAGATTGTGTCAGTATGAATGTGCGGAAGCAAATATAGGAAGAAGATCATAGAACAATTTATAGCTTCATCCCTGAAATGAAATTTTTAAAAAGTTCAGTGGGTTGCTAGAAATTAGGAAGCAAATGTCTCTTTAAAGGAAAAGCATACTTTCAAGCAGACCGGTTTGGCATGATTATGGTGTTATGTTGTTGCTGAGAAATGCTGCAGGGAGGAGCTCACATCTTAGTTTCAGCTGAGTCCATGCATACAATCTTGACTTTCTCAAATGTAAATCATCCTCATGACTCAGATTTTTAATAGACACTATCTTTTTCATATAAAAATCTGTCCTTGCATTTCTGTGGACCTAAATCAGAAGTAAACTAAGGTTCTGAGGCAAGAATAAATAAACTTTCATACTTCACTAATCGAGGAGGTCTTAAATAGTCATTTGAAACTCAGTAATGAGGCTCAGCTTTAGCTGTGGGCATGTATTTCTCTTGAACTTCTGCCTGAAACTTGACAACTGAGAATTCACTCTTGTGTGCTTACTGCCAATTAAACATCTGTCCTTCTGCATCCTTGATCAGCACTACTGGTCACGTAAAACATGCACATAACACAAATTAATAAAACAGTTTCAGCACTACAATGAAAATACTCTGCAGGTATGACTGCAGTATTTAGAGTAATAAAATGCATAAGTCAGGTGCCATTTAATTTGAAGTTAGTTTTTATATATATGCCTAATGGAAACAATTCCATTGAATTTTTATGGCTTTTTAGCTAGGCTTTATTTGTAGTCTTACTGTTGGATTTGAAATTTGAATCAAATGGGTGTTGTAGATAATATGGCAGATAACAGTGGAAGCAGTTTTACTGAGCACACTAACTGCCATTAAGAAAAATTTCTCCAGTTATCTATGATTTAGTGACCTGCTGCTCTGTGTTATCAAATTTGCCACGTTCTATAAATAGATCTCGTATCCCCTCATTTTCTAGCTGAGAAATAATGTGATGTACTAAACTGCAAAAAACATATTATAGCAGAGTACAGTGTAAACAGCTGCTGGAAAAGTTTCTTGACTCAGTTTCAAAGAATTATGCAGATTCACTTTGTCACTGTTTTAGCTAAAAAAATAATATATGGGTTCTGGTATAGTGCCTTCTCAGTCCGATTGTATGTGTGCATCAGTTTAAATAATGTACAACTTCTATGTTTACTGGCATAGAAGGGATTTCTCCTAAAGAGAAATAATCATTCAGTCTTGCAATGATGAGTTTCAAGGACTAACCAGAGCAGTATGCCCTAGGCCCTGAAATGCCCTCAGTAACCTAGCCTTTGAAATGCTTTTTTATTTTAAAGCTCTGCTTTCATTTTGTTTCTCTTGTAGTGTTTTTTTTTTTTCAGATAAAATAGAGAACTTCATCTTTTGCCACTAGAAATGGTCATTAATTAGATCTTATTTTATATTTTTGTTGAAAGTGTGTTGCTGTGGCTAATTAGCACTTAGGTTAGTGTTGTGAACCAGACTCTCTTGAATTATTCAGTAAGAAATATTTCGTGCTGCTAAACTGCAGTATGTCTCTTATAAGTGCCGTATTTTAAGTCTCTCGCCTATTCTGGTGTATTTAAACTCTCTCCGACCTTCTTTGTTTTGTCTTATCAATCTTTTTCTCTATGGAGGTTATGCTGGAAAGTAACTGGGATAACCATACGTGCCAAACCAGAATTGACAATAATAATGCATGTTTTTATAGAGTAATGCTTTTTGTGTCACTGCAGCCTGACAGGGTGAAGCCACACAATACACTATCCAGGACCCTTGGAATTTCTTTGTGAAGAACTCCAAGTGTTTTAGGAAATGAAGTAGATGGCTGGAAAAAAAGTAGATGGCTATGATTCAAAAAGGCTGTGAAATAGGTAATTCACTTTATTCTAGCCAACAAAAGAAGGCCAGGCAGTGAAAGTGTCAACCTGTAAATATAATCAATATGCGTTTTCTAGGTTTGACCAGGATTTCAGGGCAGACTGTATGGAACCACTGGTAAATTCTGTTCCAGCATTCTAGTGTGGTTGTCTGCAGATATACAGCCAGTATTCTCAGGAAGCTTTGTTGCAACATTGAAGGACAGCTGTGCTTGCACACTGAGTTTGTGTGTTCACCATTTCCTGACAACCGCATCATTACTTAGTATATAAAATTTAGCATTTGATATTTAAAAATGTAGTATACTTTTGAGGAGCACTCTAAGTTAAATTTACATACATAATAGGTAATGAAATGTGAAAGCACTTTTTCTTTTTCTATACGTACTTTTACCAGCTTTTTTGCTATTTTATGTAGTTCAGTCTTATGGAATCCCTTCCCAAATTTGACTTAGAGCACCTGTATCAGCGCAAACCTTCAGTGCTGTTCATGCTCATGTGTTATAACATACGTGCATGTACGTGTCCTTGGCATCATTGTGGAAGACGTCTAATTCCATAAATAAGCCTGGTCTGGTGTGTGTTGTCTGGAGTTTTTAGAATTGGAAAAATCCCTAGCACAGCTGTTTCTCTAAATGAGGACTTAGCTGGCTTAACTAGCTGCCTGTTCTGCCTCCCAGTTGTAAACAGACTTAATTGTGTGGTAGGCATACCTATAGGTGCACGTGTTCCTTTGTTGTGCATTCCAGATCAGAACTGCATCTGCTTTACTTCATTTAAGCTATACTGTTCTTAACAGTGCTAAGTCTATTACTGTAGTCTATTACTGGTAGTTTACTGGTAGTTGTTTTAACTGCTTGGTCCATTCAAAGACAAAATCCCTTCAGTGTGAGACATTAGCACATAAAGTAATCTCATCGTCTTCCTGTAGAATTTTTTTTTCCACTAAGCAATTCATTTAGATCCAAGCCTTACTTCCTGGAATTTTACCTTAAAACTTCCTCTTTGCAGCTTTGTCTATAGCAATAGGATAAGATAATTCTTATTTTAAACAGCTATGGATTTGGCTCTGTGTCTTATAGAGGACAGCAGCTCAAAATGTCTTTGTCCATAAAATATACTTTGGTGTGTAAACAATTGGCCTGTTGGCTGACATCTCAAAAGACCTTCACAGGTGGATATCAGTTAGCTATAGCCATCCTTCTTTTAGTCTATGATCTGAAGTGGTGCCGTTACCACTGCTGGCATTTGATTTAAGGATAAGACTTAATATTTCTTCCTGTCGATCCAAATTATTAATCTCTTATGATATTAGAAGCGGTTAAAGAATTGGTGGGTCCCTACAACAGTTCTACATTGACCACTATTTACCTTGTACATAAGCTTAGTGAATTATCTATGCTGGTATCTAGAGCTGAGCTAGTCAGTCCTGACTGGAGAAGTCTTGCCTTGTAATACTTAACCCGTAATTTTTTGGTCCTTTTCTAATTCTGTGGTAAGTTTTCACAAATAGCATTGCTAAAAACTGTACATGAAGCTGCACTATTAATTTTTGTAGTGGAATTTTTATTCTTTCAAACTTATTTGTCCAAGATTAAAAGTTGCATTTTGTTTCTCAGCATTGTCTTTTTTTTTCTTTTTTACAATTTCTGCTCATTTAGCAGACAGAATGAGGTGCCCAGGATATTGCTGCGCTTTTAAGTTTCCTACATTAAGCTTTCATATACTTAATTTAGGAAAAGCAACTGAATTTTTTTACCATCACATCTGCATTGCTTTACATTTGTCACCTTTTAACTTCATTAGATACTCTTTTGCTGTCCAATTAAATCTCATCAGAATCCTGTCCTTCAAAGGTATTGAATATACTAATCATGCCTTCATCTGGATTATTAAAAGGTCTTTTCATGTGCAAGTACTCTCACCAACCTTTCTTACTATTTTCAGAAGCTTTTTAAAATGAAACTGAAATCTTTCTCTTTTTATACAAATGGTCTCACAAAATGATATCTTTGTGATAACGTTCATTTTTCAATTATGTGACTTTTGACTAGAGGTATTCATTCTTTCAAAGCATAGAAAAGGAATCTGGAGAGCAAAAAAATAAAGAAAGCTATGGAATATGTTCTCTTTGTCATAGTAAGTGTCTGTATCTGCCAGTGAGCTTGGAGTTAGTAAAGAGCTCTTGATTCTAGGAGAAGAAATCTCTGTCTGATACACTTGAACATTTTTCTCCCTTGAGCAGTGGAGTGAATTTTTCCAAACTTCTTTATACTATATGAAGTACAAACAGTTTAAATTTAACTTCTGCCACTGGATATATAGTTACACAAAATATGTTTAAGCAACATGGTAGAGTAAAAACACCCTTTACACCTTGATTTTGACCTTTCACAAAACTGTAATACTCTAGGGGAAATATCCTCTGCTTTTCAAATCCTATTTTAATACTTTTTAAAAGCTTTAGTCCTATCTGTTGAAAGAATTTACATTTCTATAAGTCACTGGAGAAAACAAAGATACAACATATTTGGTTAGACAAGTACAAGGAACTTGTATATTGTTTTCCTTCTCCTTTCCATCTCCTCTGTCTTACTTTCTCACTTCATTAGAAACGGAAGGAAAAAATAGAAGAAAACTATGGGAAGGGAAGACAAGCCATAATTTAACTGGACTTCCTTTGATTTAAAATCTCTGGGAGTGAAGAATGGGGGAAAGGGTCTTCTCCAGTTTATAGTATTTGAAGAATAAGCTGGCTTTCTATTGAGTATAGAATAAGTAGCAATGATGCATCGGAAGTGTGTACAAGGATAGTGACAGCTTGGACGTTTTTCTTTAATAAACCAGGTAAGGAACACTAGCAAACTAAAAAGTGAATGCTTTAGCTCTGTAAAAATAAACAGTCTTTCAAAATTCTGTTGGAATTTTTTTTTTTTATTTTGTAGCTAGACAAAGTCAACAGGTCAAAGAGTTCTGTTAAAAAAGCTTTTAAGTCTTTTATTCCTCTCTTGTTCAAAACAACTTGTTTTACATCTCACTGTTAAAAGGAATAGAAAGAAAGTCACAGAACAATTGGGTTTTATGTGGTAGATCTACAATCCATTTGAAGTCTGAAAGTATTTCAGTTTGAGAATTCCTTGTAAATGGCATTTCATTTGCTTAATCAGATGTTTTCTGGTGAGTGTTTCTTAGAGGTTGTTGCAAGTTTCTGCAGTAAAGCTGAAAATGCAGATAATGTTTTATTAAAAAATGAAAATGAAGTAACTGAGGAAAGCACTACAAAATCAGTTTATTCATCTCTGATTTAAATGCCCACGTCTACTTAATCCAATAGTAAAAAGGCAGTAGTGTTACCAGTGACCACTGCTCCCAAAATCCTAACATATGCAGAGTTGTTTTAATGTTTGCCACATATAAGCAAGAATACCAGTGATAATATATAAACTAACTGCCAGCATATAAATACATTAAAGTCTTAAATTTTTCTGCACATCCCCTGTAATATACTTAAATACAGACACACAACCTGCCCCAAATAATTTTTTATCAATTATCACCCAGAAGGTCCTAGTCTCAGAGCTTTTCTTTGTATGTATATATTTAAGCACCAAGTAAAACATTTTCTCATTCTTGAGTCATGTGTGAATTTATGTTTACTCATAAATATCGTGAATGTGTGCAAAATTTGCTTGGTTGTTTTTTACCTCAATAATGGAGAAATCAAGGTATGCTCTGTGGGGAAAAAGCACCGAACAGACAGCTGACTGGTGATTGTCACAGTCTTTAAAACTACTAAAACACATTCACTGGCAACTTCAAGCATGTCAGTGAGATTTGCTCCCCTTTTTAAAAGTGCTGAATATATTCCCTGATAAGCAGCCAGTGTTTCAGTATCTTCTAAAATGCAAAACAAAGAGGAAATTGTTTCAGTAATGGGATTCCATTTCCTACAGTGATGAAATTCTTGGTGAAATGCAGCATGCCTGTGAGTCTTCTTGAGCTGCTTAAGAATGCCCTCCTCTCAGATGACATCCTTTTGTATTACAGTTTTCACAAATGACCCTAGACTGCTTAACCTGAATTTTTAAAATTAATTTTTGTTTTTAAATTAAATGTGTAAGAAACCAGGAAGGGAAGGCAAGAGAACAGAATAGTTGAGTGAAGACATGCTGATCAAAATAAAGGACAACAGGGAAATGCAGAAGCAGTTGAAAGTAAGAACAGGTATCCTGGGAAGAGTATCGGGATGTTGCCCAGCTGTGTAGTGATGGGGTCAGGAAGGCCAAGGCAAAGCTGGGGCTGAAATCAACAAAGAAAAATAAGAACTTCTGTAGGTATTTCAGCCAGAAAAGATAAGAAAAGCATACTCCTTGTAATAAACATGACTGGCAAACTAGTCTCAACAGATGAGAAGAAAAGGTTGAGGTACTCAGCAATCTTTTTGCCCCAGTCTTCACTGTAAGTCTCTCTTCCCAGCCTCTCAAATCAATGGACCTCAAGGCAGGGACTGGAGGGAGCAAAATTCCTCCCACTGCAGGAGAACAGTAACCACCTGAGGAATCTGAACATACTTAAGTCTATGTGACCTGGCAAGATGCATCCCAGAGTCCTGAGGGAATTGGCTGATGTAGTTGCCAAGCCACTCTCCACGGTGTTTGAAAAGTCATGGCAGTCAGGTAGAGTACCCAGTGACTGTAAAAAGGGAAACATTGCACCAATTTTTTAAAAAGGGTTGAAACACTGGCACAGGTTGCCCAGAGCGAGTGTAGATGTCCCATCCCCGGCAACATTTAAGGGCCGATTGGACAGGGCTCTGAGGAACCTGCTTTAGTTGAAGATGTCCCAGCTCATTGCATGGAAGTTGGGCTATGAAATCATCAAAGTTCAACTGCCAGATAGGGATTAGCAAGAGCTAGGTATTTCTGTAGTATTCCAGGACTTAATCTCTTCTCCCCAGACCCAACTCCAAATATATGTATCAGCATGGATGTCATAGGACATCTTAGGGGCTAAAAGGCATAACATGGATTGACTTGAAGGATAGCAGGAAAGGTGTACTAAGGTTCATTAGCCCTCTCCTCAAGTTAAAATCACTTTCTGCATGTGTTTTTTCTTTATTTTTAGATCTTCCCCCTGGCAGTTGCTGCACAGCTCTTTTCCCATTCTACAAAGTATTCTAAGGGTCTTTTCTCTAAAATGTTTTTCGTCCACAAGATTTACGTGCTGGGTTAGTACCATTTCGTCTGTGCCACATCCAGGGAATTTCACTCCCTACAACTGAAATTGTTTTAAGAGCTGTTCAAGTTATGTTTAGAGTACAAAACATCTCATTAGCTTGTGTTTTACAGAGATGTAAATGAACAGGAACTTCCTCTAAACAAAATGATGTTTTTTCCTCTTTTGCAATTCATGGTTCTAAAGGAACTACAATTCTGAGCAAAGCTTTCAAAAAAGCAGTTCCTAACAAAAGCTCCTAGGGAGTTCTGTATAATTATTTTTAAATTAGTGGCTGCTGTCAGGACAGCAGTAAGTATCAGAGATGCTTGTTCAAAAACAGTCATGCTGTGTTTTGTTACGCTACTAAATAATCAAACTGAAATTTATTTCACTAGAAAGCTTTTGAGGATAACTGGCAAACTAAACTCTTGTTTCTAACAAAGATGCTACCTTTGATCTTTGACAGCTATCTTCTGCTTGAAAACCTTGTTTCATATTAATATGCTACAAGAGATTCTGCAGTTCTAAATATGTTTGAAATATGAGAAAAGTCTTGTTATAATGTATGTGTTGCAGTTGCAACTCACAGCTAGCTCAGTGTAAGTTTAAAAACAATTTCGTGATGGAGGATCATTGCTTTGATGCTTAGGTTAGGTGCAAATGTTTCTATTAAAACAACAGTACAAATGATACATTCGTGCAAATGTTCTGACACTTCTAGTGATCTGACCTTCTCCTTGCTAGTGATTACCTGTGTTGTTCCTGTCACCTGAGGTTCAGTGGGAGCAGTTAAGCCTCTCTGAGCTGGGGACAGCTTACATGTAGGTCCAACTTGGGAGCAGCAGGAGACCAGTGCTTGTACACAGGTCCGTGATAGTGATGGTGGAGCCTCCAGCCTATGAAGGAAAGGGAGCCTGCAGAGCCATCCCATAATTAAACTTTGCAGTGGACATAATAGGCCCCTGAGCACACATTGTCATCTCCAGCCTGGAAATTACTCCTGGCTCTTTTCTCTCTACTGGATATTTAAAATTTGTAGTTTATAGTTGGCAGATTGAGGAAGGCTGACCCCCATTAACTTTGTCCTCCAGCAGTCTGTCTTGTGGTTGGTTGTGAATTTAGTTGGCCTTTCCTCCTGCTCCTTAATGTTAGACTTTTGCATGCAATTGATGCTGGTCAGGTCTGTGTCCCCTGCTCCCATTCTGCCCTTGTACAATCGATTGCTAGTTGGATTGAAGTCATGAAGCTTTTGCTTCTTCATAGGTCAGAATTCTTGACCTGTAAGGTAAAAGCTTAGCACCTACAGCTGGGGCAAGAAGGGTTTGGAGTTTTTCCTCTCCTAGCCCATAGAAAGTGCTTTCAAGATATTTTTGCCAGGTCAAAGCTGCAATGAATTGGCAGGACCATATGAAAAGGCAGGTACTGCCAATGATGTGCTGTACATGTTTTAATTTAGCAACCCAGACGTTTCAATTCAGCACCTTCCACTTACAATTAAATTCACATACCAGAGTGGCTGTCCATGCAGAATGTGCACTGAAAGCTTGTGCTACGTCAAAATGTTAAGACTGTATTCACTCCACTGCAGCTTGACTTCTTTTTTTTTTTTTTCTGTTTAATTCTGTGGAATTTCAGTTTCCATATGGCTTTACCCCTCAATTAATATTATAAGCTCTTGTAGGAATTTGTCAGCCTACTTTTGATTAGCTGGGTAGGTGAAATCATAGCGTGCTAACTAAGTAGTTCCAAAACACTGGAGTTATTGGGTGTCTTCTGTAATTAGGACAGAACATACCCCTTTTCAACACATTGCATGATTGTGAGAAGTAAGAACAAACAGCTTCCCTAGATATACTCTTTGATCCTCACAGTTCTGTTTTTTTCCAAGAAACAGCTTATTACTTCCCACTCTCATAGGGACCAACACCAACTTTTTTATTTCTTCTTTGTTGTATACCATCTCACATCCAATGTACAAAAATCTTCTGTCTTACTATGCTGGTTGTAACTTTTTAACCTCATTTTTTTATTGAAATAGTGTCTAGAAAGTAGCTTTACCAAGATAAGCAGCTTTTAAAGCTATGAAAATTTTCAGATGGCACAGAAATGCAACACATGACTTCTCTAATTTGCTTTTCTCCAGCTTCTGTTGACTCAGCTCATAACCTACACATTTAGAAGTATCTTTGACTTCTAAGGAGACCTAGGTTGTTTAGCTTCACAGAACATGTTTAATCATTTTAAATGTGTGTGGTTCACCATTCAATAGTTGTTTCTTACCCAGAAAACAGACAGTCCTAGACAAAGCTGATTTACAGTGGGGTTTGACTCTGGCTGAGAATGTTACTAAGTGGATGTTGCTCTCTGCATGTTCATTTCACTGTCTGGATGCCCTGAATTCAGACCTGTCGTGATAGGGGCCAGGGAATAGTAATGCTCCATCAGAACAGGGAAAAATGAGCTGCCCTTTCTTTTGAAACAAATGCTTTCAAGTGGTCTAGATCTTTCATTTTCATTATAGGTAGAGGTAGATTTGTCACCTCAAAAGTTGAGCACAACTTTTGATGTTGTTTTCAGTTGATTATTCCTGTTCCAAACTTCATGCTGAAAATGGCCATTGGATGTTTTCACTGAAACAAGCTTTGAGAAGGGGACTCTGTATTTCTCAACACAGAAATAGTCTGGAATAAGTGTGTTGCTTTTTCATCATGTTTAAAGTCTCTTGTCTGATAGAGATTTAATTCTGTAGGTATGTTTTCAGCCTGTAATAAATTCAGATGTACTGTGCTGTTTGAAATGTGCCCTTCCTATTTCTGTGTTAATTCCTCACATTTGGTAAAGTGTAACACTGTAGAAAGTCTCAGTACACATACACCTATAAGATTTATTTGAGTCATGCAGAAAGTTTAGCTGAAGATACCATTTGTACTCACCAAAGTCTACCTCAGAACTCTGGTATTCAGCAGAACTTGGCCTTTCAGTGCTACTTATGGTTGTAATTGACCCTCTTAGTGAAAATAGTTGATTCAATCTGTCTGGTCTACTGGTGAAGGCAAAGATCCCACAGAAAAGTGATGCATATTCTTATAATCAAATGTTTAATTATAGTTGCCATAAATAAAAAAGATCAGTTAAAGGAATATAGATAGAGTCAGCAATTTGCTGATGTTTGAATTCTTTATAGGGGGTTTGGAATTTTTTTTATGGGAAGCGGGTCCACAAAAGAATGCCCTAACTTAGTTTAAACAAACAATCTCAATTTTTGGAGTGAGAATTTCTTTTAAGGAAGATTGAAAAATGGCATTTTTACAATGAGAAAGTAAAAGTGATTAAGATATCTCCAAACCAATATATAAATAGTGAAACAATTTTAAAATTTGATATCCAAATATATTTTTCTAGGTTTTAATTCTATTTTTTTTTCCCAGAGTGACATTTACTTGTCAAATCCATTTTGTTTTTTACCAGCAGCTGTTTTCTGATAAGGCTTTCTGCCTGATAAGGCTTTTGATATTTCTAAACCTGTTGATTTTTTGATTTTATGAACTTATAATATGTTTATTCAAGTACTGTGCTAAAGATTTATCAGGAACATGGTGTAAAGTTCTTAACATCTCAGGACTCATAGCTGAACTGTACAAGTTCAATATAGTTGATTTTCTTACACTTTGGTTGCAAATAATGATCGTGTTTTAAATCAATAATGAAATATTTGTGTGCCTCCAGACAGGAGGCAAGTTTACTTTGAGCCCTACATTTCTGTAGATAATATAAAATGCCAGATATGCCACATACTTTGAGGAAAGGAAGCTGCTGTTGTATCCACTTGGTACAGACTCTATACTTGATACATAGCCCAGAGTTTGCTTTTTTAAAATCAATTTTCCAGTCTATTTGAATCATCTCCCTTCTGCTTTTGTATTTATCTCCGTATAAAACACGGTTATTTCTCATATAGCATAAGAGGCTTAGTCTCCTCTTAGATTTAATTTGCCGTGCATGATAATGGAAAAAAAAAGGCATTTTCTTTCAATAACGTGACCAATGTGTCTTGAGTTTCTTCAAGACATTGAAAACAGAGCAGAGCTTCCTGGATGGGGGTAGATCAGGGCAAGATTGACCTGAACTATCCTTTCATGACACTGATTACAAACTCTGCCAAGGGCTCTGTCTGTTAGGACAACAGCAGGTCAATATTTGAGAAAGTACATCTTTCGCCTCTGTCTTTTTTTACTGTGATTTGATTTCTTCTGGCAATTAAAAAGGTAAAACACAACAGGTTTGGATTTTTAAAAAAAACTTAAAATGCATTGAGACACAATTTTTAAAGCCTGCTTCACTTCTGTGGAGCCCAAATTACTTCTTTTAAAAATGCTCACTTATTTTTTTGCGTAGGATTTTAGACTGGTGTGAGTTGGAAGGGGTGTTTAAAGATTAATATCTCTGCCTGCCCACATGGGCAGGAACGTCTTTCACTAGGTCAGGTTGCTTAAAGCCACTTCCAACCTGACCTTGAACACTTCCAATGATAGGGCATCCCATTCCACTGTCATTTTCATTTGCATTTAAATCCTGTACAGTTTATTTTAAAAGGAAAACTTACAGTTTTCACTGACTTACACGTGGGGTAAGTCATTAAATTTGTGGTGTAAATGCTTCTTTGGTTATGGTTATGGTTCTGTGAAGATCGAATGGAAAATTGAAATAAGTCTGTGCTGGTAAATGAAAATAATGTAGCACAAATGCATGTAGGATTCAAGCTAATTTTTAAAGAGAAATTGCTGCACCAACAAATTGTTTGCTCAAATCAGCTATATAGCAAAGCTTCTTTTTTTGATTACTGTGTGTTGTTGTTTTTTATTAATGTAAAATGCTTGAAAGGGACCAACAGGCAGCACTACCTAGAACCAAGCCTAGTATATGCATATGCTGAGCAAGGACCCAGCATGCTGCAAGCTCTTTGGTAACCATACTATATTAACTTATAAAATTTTTATAATGAAATGCTACTGCAATGTAGAAATAATCATCTCTAGTAGTTTTAAGGGTAGCCTTAATGAGTTTTCAAGTTTTAATTTTGTTACTTGAATAAACAATAAGAGCAGCTTTACAGTTTCAGATCAAGGGTCCATCTAGCTGAGTGTTGTAAGGAGAACCTAAGGAAAAGTAGAAGCTGAGTATGCATATGTGCATGTATGGTAATTACCCCCGATGCTCTCCCAGCCTCCAGCTATTTTCAGCTCAAGGGATTTCATGAGTCCTTATGATTGCCTGTTTCATACCCTGTAGCTGATCTTTTTCCCACAGTTTCTCCATCCTTCCCTTTCATCCTTATACGTTACTTACATTCATAACATCCTTTGGAAAGGTTTGGGTTTTGTTTTGAGATTGCTTTTGTGTTTGGGTTTTTTCCTTACAAGTCTTGCTGTCCATCACCTGAATAGCCATCACCTTTTGCTTATTTTAAACCTGTTTCCCACCAGGAACTAGCGATTGATCTGGTGATTGCACACATCTACTAGTAATTCAGCTCTTTCATCCTTGACTTCACACACTCTTAAGTGAATACCATCTAGTATTTGTTCTGTTGATTCTGTCTAGCTGTATTCTAGCCCCTGCCCATGATTGTTTCAGCAGGTAACTGATAATAAGGTAATACAATAGCAGGTTTCCTCCCTTGTTTACGGGCATGGATCTTGAGGGATTCATGATATAGCAGTTTCTTCTTTTGCTTTTTTTTACCATTTAGATTGTGCTTTGGAGGAATCATTTAATTATTTTGCACCCAGTGACGTAATAATATTATAAAAATATTAGATGACTATAACAAGATCTTTATTTCTGTTACTTAAGAATCCCTGGAGAGTTGCATGCAGTAAAATGCAAGGAATGTGAAACATGAGAGTATTGTGGAAAGTTCAAGCAAGTCAAATTCTGCTTGCAAATTAAAATGAAGCTAGAAATTGAAGATGCAGTAATTATTTCTATTACATGTCTTATAATTAATTTTACCCACAATACAAGTACACATCCCATGGTTGCCTGCTAAATGGCACACCTATAAATATACTAAGCTATCACACTTTATTTCAGCAGCGCTGAGTGAAAATCTGCCTTATTAAAAGATGATTTTCCCTTTTCACTAAACTTGCATTTCTCTAGATGAAAGCACATATTCTCAATTTCTGTTTCAACTAAGTCCAGAAATAAAAATTTTAGAAAATGCTCCTAATTAGGATGCTGTTAATCCTTCATTGTTCTGCCTTTCACAAGGAAAGTCCAATAGCTTCAAAGTAGTTCTGGTAATGTTTGTCAAGAGCTAGATTAGTTTAGACTCTTTAGAAGTAGATTTAGCATCTTCAAACAGAACGGGGGCTTCCCTACTGTGGCACTCCAGTCACCACCATTACTGCTTTTCTCCCTGTCCTATCCCCCCTGTAACTACTCTTTCTTCTTTTCATCAAACTTTGCAGTTTGTGTCAACTGAAACTAAAATAAAATTACCATTGATCTTGTCCATATGATCTGTTTATGTTCTGACAGACTGCTTAGCGTGATACTGCAAGAACATGCAAAGAACTGCAATTTCAATATGCTAGCAGTACTTGTACATACCATGCAGTACTTAGGTAGTGCCAGTATTGGATTTGTAGTTTGAATGTCCTGATGAAGAGTCTAATTTCTCAGAAGCCTTTCCAACAAGCAAAGAATAAGCTAACTAAGCCAACTTCTTCATCATAAGCTTTGGAACACCCTATTAATGTAAAATATATTGAGATTTTTTAGATTACAAGTTTGAATGCTCACAGTCTGGGAAGACTGCCCTTCTAATGGAAATAACACCAATCTCTTGGTTTTCCTTTTTGCAAAATAAAACACTTCCTTTTGAGATTAAGTACAAAAAAGTGGTAACCAGTTAAACAGATAACTGTAATGATTCCAAGTGAAAGAAAGTACATTAATATTGCCTTAGATTAGAAGAGGAATTAAATGAGGTGGAGCTAGACACTAGCTTCAGTATAGCTGGAGGGGCCAAAGTAAAGACCGAAGAGATCTAACAGATGAGTACAAGCCCCTAGAATTGGTTTAGTATGGCAGATAATCTTTGGGTTTTGAGGGGGAAGAAGATTTTTTGGTTTTCTTGGTTTACGAAAACAATTATTATTTAAAATCCAAAAATACTGATAAATTGTGGGTGTGACACTATCTGTTGTAAGATAAGATGAAAATCTACTTGAATACTAAAAGCAAAAGTAAGCAAATTGTACTGACTTTTGGACACATTGTTTCATTTGGTTTTTTTGATAGGTGAAATGAGGAATGATTTATATATCACTGTAGAAAGAGGAGAATTTGAGAAAGGAGGGAAAAGTGTGGCCAGAAATGTGGAAGTGACAATGCATGTGGTGGACAGCAGTGGTCAAATTCTAAAGGTATCTTTGTTTTATGTTTTTCCTTGCTGTAGTTAATTTTGATACACTTTTTCGTATGTATGTCTTCTTTTGTGGCATTGGTTGAAGAGTACAAAAATTCTTTGGAAAGGACATGTTTATCTCTTGCTGTCTTTAGGTATTCAAAGTGTTTCCACTTTGCTTAAAACCTTTATATATGCTTATTTCTGTGATGGGATAAACATGATTGGGATAAACACCTGAAACTGCCAACCAAATAACTAGTGATTCCATTAAGATGCTGGAAAATGTTGAAGCAAGATCAAGTTTTGGAGAATTTTTTATTTCCTAAGAATTCTTCTTAGAAGTATGCAATTTTTTATGTTACACAGAACAACATGTTTTGATAACTTTGAATTTTGTGTCTGATTTTAATAAATCAGAGATCCTTGCTGCAAAAGCCGCCACCACGTATCAGTAAAAATAATAAATTAATGTTCCTTCTCATCTTCAAATTTTATTGTATGCTGCTGGTGACAGCTGACAAACAGGCAGTGGTTTAAATTTTAGTTATTAATAGATGACTGTTTCTCAAATTTTTTCTGTAACAAAAAAATTTCTGTTCACATTCAAACTTCTCACATATTTACATATAGATTTTTTTCTTTTTTTTTTATTTGAAAGTAGTATTTTCATACGTTCTGCATGATTGCATGGGCTATGGAGTGACACAATGAAGAAAGGCTACACAGATAGCCTGGTTCAAATTCCATGTTTTTGTATCTGAAGTGAGATTGTGTATATAGATGCGTGGCATGCAATATAGATACATTTTTATATATATACACAAAAGTGTGTGTGTATATATATTAAACAAAGAAAGATATTGATATTATAATTGCACAGCAGAAAAGCTACACATTACCTTTTCCACAGAGAATTAATAGACATCCCCAAGTCGGGACTTAGACAAATCCATTTGCCTACCTTGATACGGAGGGTCCGTCGTGGGTGTTGTGGAGGCAGCCATGTTTCTTCCTGATCACAGAATCCACATTTATTTTTTAATGCTGGGACATATCACTGATAGTGGCAAGATTAGAGGCTTATTTCAGATGACTGAAGATCTTGAGCCTGGGCTGTTCTGGTCTCAGTTCCATTTTTTGTTGCTGGGCCATAACATTGGCTAGACCGTATTGTGTCACGGGAATCCACAACACGTGTGTTGCCTAAGCCTCCCTGATCACCCAGTACATCCTGTTTAGCACTTCGATTCTAAATGGTGTGAATGATTCTTGCCATTTCTGATTTTCTGATTGCAAATATTAAAAAAGTGCTACTATTTTTGAGGGTTATAAGATACTGAACATTGTACCACATTTGGCATTTATGATATGAATGTAAACATTAAATAGTCATTCGTGAAAGAGCACTCCTTGATGACATTTTACCAGTGAACTAATCTATCCTTAATCATATTTTTTCTCATTAGGATTTTATCTCATTTGGCTCCGGAGAGCCACCAGCCAGCGAGTACCATTCTTTTGTGCTTTATCATAACAACGGCCCCAGATGGGCTGAGCTGCTGAAACTTCCTATTCCTGTGGATAAGTTCAGAGGAGCTCACATCCGCTGTGAATTCCGGCACTGTTCCAGTAAGTGGTGCTCATGACTTCTGCTAATCCTCCCTGTTACAGCTGTAGTCAACACACGAGTTTCTGTAACACCTCAGGAAAAAGACAGCTGCATGAACTTTCTTTGTAATGCTTTTTTTACTTACAAAATTCTAAAATTTTTAAAACATTCTGAAACATTTTAGAGATGATTTTGAGGTAAAAATTGATGACTGGTTCCACATTCTGCATTCCAAGGTATGAGAAACAGGTTTCACAGAGGTGGATAAATTTCCATATGTTGCTAAGATTGCGTATTTGGTGGCTTACATTATTTTTTGTTAATATATACTAAGTTATTTCAGAATATTCCCTTCTGATTTAAAGTGAGATAAAAAAGAACATTACAAGACACAATGTGCAAATTGGAACAGCAATTCAAAATAATCTTCATCTGACTAGCTGCAGCTCCAGTATACTTTATGTTGCATTATATATGTTTATTTTGTCTAAAATGTATACTATTATCTTTGAGTGCTGCTATTTATATATGCATTTCAGCAAAAGAAAAGGGTGAGAAGAAGTTGTTTGGCTTTTCTTTCGTGCCCCTGATGCAGGAAAATGGGAGGACTCTGCCAGATGGCACCCATGAACTAATTGTACACAAGGTAATTTATATTAGCAGTCATTAGCTGTAATGATTCCTCTGGAACATACTTTAAATGCCCAGAGACATTAAACTGAGAAAGTCTGTATTGATTATCAAATGAGTGATAATCATGTCACCATTAAATATCCATTGCTGATTGTTTAATATTCATCATCCTGATATAAACTGCAAGTGAATCTAGGTATGTGTTTCAGTGCATGGGTTTTCCGAAGTCTTACTATTATATCACATTGAGTTATAATGAATTTCAAAAGGTAAGTTATTTTAACCTTGTGGAATTCTCTTTCCACATGCAAGAGTTGTCTCTTTGTTCAGAGGATTTTATATGCTCCCAGATAAAGTTTAGATTTCAACATGAGAATTTGTAGCTATTCATTTAATGTAACCTGTGCAAATTTGTTAGATTTCGATGTCAATATATGATGCTATGTTCAAAAACCAAAGTTGCAACAGACATAGTGGAAATTCTTCAGTTTCTGGCAGAGAAACAATGATTCATATAATTTAGAGATTTGGTCAATTGTTTTGTGCACTACAGTCATTTTAACTGGTTTGTTTTCACAGTGTGAAGAAAATGCAAACCTTCAGGATTCTGGTCGCTACCTTAAACTCCCCTTTTCAAAGGGAATATCCCTAGGAAACAACAGCCAAGCAGTAAAAACCACTAAAGAGTCCTTCTGGATTACATCCTTTCTCTGCTCCACTAAACTCACACAAAATGGTAGGATATGTTGATTATTTAAAACATGATGAGTTAAAATGAGTGTGATAGCTAGTCTTTTCCATGCCAAGCAAGCATGGATGTACTCAAAAATAGCTTATGTTCTATCTCTTTTGTAAACTGGTTTTCTTCATAATTTTTTAAATCGAGATGCAAACAAATGCATCATGATAAACCACTGTTTTTAAGTAGTTCAAGAATGCTTTTTAGATGACCATTATATTGGAATCAAATGCAGCACTTCTGGAATCAACTATCAAAACCCAGCTGCTTTACAAAACCTCTTAATCTGTTTGTTGTAGAGTTTTTATGAACTACTTACTTTCAGCTTTAGGCTGTAGCAGTTTGTTTCTAATTAGGCATATATTGGTTTTTTGTTTCTCTTCAAACCAACAAACATTTACTACTACTTAAAACAGTCTTATATACTGGCTATAAGGAGCAGCAGACATAAATACATGTGTTTACACTCTCTGGCAGTGCTCTGTAAAATTCTTAACCAGTGTTCTGTATAAAGTTCTTAAGGTTCTTGTTTACCTGCCATAATAATTACAGTTTGTAACTAAAACAGAAGACTGTGGAACAGTTTTCAAAAAATTTCTAAATTACTGTGGTTTTGCTTGGTAATGTGTTTCTGACCATTCTTTGATAGAATCACAATTTTATATTATTGCTTTGCTCTCTCTTGTGTGTGAATATCAGTGACTTTACCCATCTTCTGTGTATGATGATAAAATTGCTAACTGCTTGCAAATTGATTCTAGATGTTTAACAAAAACTAGAGGAGCTCTTTAAATTGAAATTATCCTCTTAAGTTTCACCCTTTAATAGCACGTGTCCAAAATAGAGCTGTGTGCAAACAGTAAGTGGTTTGTTTCCTTGTGCACACCCATTTAGTATTGTCATAGCAATTACCTTAGTAATGAAAGTTACCCAGGGAAAGATTTTCCCGAAGGTAGCTAATAGGGAATCGGAGACTAAATTTGCTTCAGTTAAAGGCCTTAGTTTAGGAAATTATATGAATCTACTGGTACTTACACATACGTAAAAGTGCTGCCTGGAACTTAAGTGTCTCACTGATAAATAGTTGCCCTGTTGTCTGGGGTTCTAATACTAATTCTTGTTTACAGTACAGGAGTTATTTTGTACTTAATGTCAATAGATGTGTGACATAGGGCATAAAATTTCCTCCTTTTTTTTTTTTAACCATATTCTGAGTAAGAGGGTGTAGAATATCTGAATAATATTGATCCCCTTTTCAGCTCTGAAAGAGTTAACAATTATTTCAGCAGTACTTCAGAGGGTGGAAATATTTTCAATAGACAGGCTCATATTTTCTCCAAGGATCTTCTTTGGGAAGTTCATCTTGGTGAGTTTCCAAATCCCCATTCTTTTAAACAAAAATTTGCCAAAATCTATTGCATGCTCAGAAAATGAACATAGAGCAAAGCATGTGGATATTTGGTCATGTGAGCATTACTTCAGTTATCCCTGAGAGAATGTAGCTTATGTATTAAAAAATACAGGATTAAAAAGATTTAAGTTTTTTTAGTAAACATTTGTATTGGTATTTTTGACAATTGCTGGGTTTTTTTGAATTTGTTTTTAAGTTTGGCAATTTTTCTGAATGTCTCAGAGATTCACCTGTTGTTTACAAACAACAACGTCCAGTCTAAAAACAAATTGAAAATTATTCTGTTGTCTGGCTATGGGGTGGGGAAGGACCCCAAACCCAGACTTGTAAAGGGTGGGACTGAATTAGGCTGCAGCTTCACTCGCTTGCTGGGAAATTTTACTCAGCTGTCATTCTCTCATTGATTGTTCCCACATGCCATCAGCTCTCATGCATATTAAAATTATGGGGACTGGGGGACGAAGGCTGACTCCTAGTTGTTGGGATCCATAACTTCCTTACCCTGGGTACTTTGGAGGGGTTATTAGGATTATTTCCAAACAATTTTTAGCTACCTTCTAACCAGGGAAGTCTGTGCATTCATCATGGCTAAGAACACGTCCTTTTTTAATCTTTCTACTAGTTAGTTTTTCCTTCCCTTTTCCTTTTGATCCTGGATAGTTAATCAATTAGTATTAGCAAAAAGTATACTAGCTTTTATCTATTATATTCTTAGGGTAGTTATTTTTCATTACTCTATAAACCCCCAAAAGAGTGAGAGAGAACATAGTATTTTTCTACTGAGTAGTTATCAAAACAGTCTTAGTTTTTGACATATAGAGGGCATCTCTGGCTGCAAGAGAGTCAGGATCCTTCCAGTAAGTCTGAATATTTTAGCTGTTGGCATCCACTCATTTCTCAGCACTGATCAGTGCATCCCTGGTCAGCAGTAGAGCAACACACCATACGGCATGGGAGAGGTATAACCCTTCTAGCTGCATTTAAAAAAAATCAAACCAGTGAATCAATAGAGCAAAAGTAGCACTGGGCAGCTTTCCAAGGAACCCCACTTTGGAGGAAGTGTTGGTGACCACAGAAGCAGCCTGTTGGAGGAGACATGCTGACTGCTAGTTCTGGAATTCAGTTTTTTCCTCCTGAAGTGTAGTAGTGTCACAAGCCAATTTCTGATGTTTCAGGGCTTATATGAAAGAGATGGAAAATCATCCCAAACCACTTCCTTAAACACATGGTCGTAAACCTTCTATTAAAGCAAGCTCTTTGGATTTAAATTACATACTTTGAGAAGGGCAGTGTTTTATTTGGTAGGGATAATAGGTCAGGTGTAGTCTATTTTAAATATACAGGCCTTGATTATTTTTAAGATAATCCATTGGCAATATTTTTATTCTTCAGCAAAATTAATCATCAGCAGTGACTTTTTCCCTTTTCCAAAACTATGACTTCCTAGTGGGCCTGTTTTAGGGGACAATTTTGTATTCTCATGTCTCTTACTACATGACACACTGCTTTCCGTTCCCCTTGTGATTCACATGTCAGATTTTCTATTCATGTCATTTATGCTTGGGCTATTTGCTAATGTTATCTTAGAATGTCTTTCCTCCTTAGCACTTCCCTTGAAATAAGTCCTTTGAAGTGAGTGTCTTACATTTGCTTTCTTTTTCTTTTTAAATCCCCCAACAAATCCCTAATATTGAGTGTCAACTATTTTCGACCAAGTTCCTCCAGCAAACCTGTGAAGTGTTTTTCCTGCTCTGAACTGACAGCTTCAGCTAGTCTTGCTACTCATCAGCTTGAGCTGAGGCTTGAAGAATAAAGTGTAGAAGTACATTTAATCATCCAAAAGACAAATGCATTTCACTGGATTTGTAAATTTTGTTTCCTAAAAATTCCTGACAGGAAGAATAATAAGACCTATAATTTGTCCTTGATCTTTGGGATGTGTCTCTGATGTATGTGTGGGACTCTTTGTCACTCAGCGCAACTCAAGGATCTCTTTTGTCCATGCCAGCACAGCTCAAAGCAAAACAAAAATATAATGCATAAATGCATCAAAACAATTTGTGCCCATCAAAAGCAATTACGGCAGCAAAATATTTGTGGAGTCTTATGTTGGTTGTTTGCCATTAATACCTATGGCAAAATTTGAATATAGGTGGAGATTTATTTAATGTTAATAAAGTAAAAATTATTACTTCATTTTTTGTGGAACTTCCCTGGAGCAAACCGGGAAAGAGATGACACGAAGATGGGTGTTGTTCAAGTATTACTTGAGTGTGAAAACAGCCTGTGGTACAAAGCAGCCAAACGGATGCTGAACCAAGAGGAAAACTTGCTACTAACTTCTTAGTTTAATAACTACTGAAAACACTTCAGAAGCACTGCCTCCTTCTAACACAATGCTGGACAGTGATCAGCTAGACTGTAGTTCAGCTTAAACTGATGGAAGGGTTGGATGGTGATTAAGGTTTTCTGCTTCAAACCACTAGGCACAGAGAATTTCTCAAAAGCTGGTCAGTGAAGCGTAGAAGTAGTAAAATTGAATATAAAAAGGCTTTGGGATTTATTTAGTTCAACAGTTCAAAATTATGCGTCGCTTTTACCGAATACAACTTGAAAGGAGCACTGCAGATGTGTCTGAGTTCAGCAAGGAAAAACTGCTGAAAAGCCAAACCAAGTTTGCAAAACTATTTTAGGATATTGAATGATATTGAACAAGAAACTCTCAATCTTATAGCAAGGTGGGTGTTTTAGTATGTCCCTGAAGCAGTAACATATGTCCAAAGACTACTAAATGTAGAACTTACATTTCAGACAGGTGGAAGGGCAGATATGTTAACTGGGCCATCCCTCCCTGATGAATTTTATGCAAGTATTTACAAGAAATCATGGATGAAAAAATCTACATGTAATTAATTTGGACGAGCTGTAAGATGAGTTTATCAAAGACAAATCATGCCAGAACAAACTTCCTAATCTTTCTTTTCAAATTTTTTAAAATTTATTTTCAAGAGGAAATGCAACAGTTCAATAATACACCACATGGGAAAACAGATTAGAAATAAGAATTTTCAAATGGGCACATAAAAGGTAAAATGGAACTGGAAGGTTGCACTGTAGTGGAAGGAATTTCCTTCCTGAGCAGAAGGAAAATACTACTAGATCGGAAGAAATCTCTGGGATTTGTCTCTGTTTTAAAGGACTGGAAGGGTGTGGAGATGAGAGTAACTTCACTAAAATCTGAGACAATTTTCTGCTAATATGTTGTTGAAAGGTCTCATCAGTTGAGAGAGACAAAATCAAAATATGATACAGCAAAGCATTGTAACTTTGATTTAAATAATTAGTAAGAAAGAATAGAAATTAGATTGACTCTAATGGTAGAAAAGGCAGGATACACTAATGGAGACGCCTAGGGATTCTGCTATACCCAGGGAGCTGAATAGTATTAAACAGGAGAAGCACCATGTTGGTGACATAAATATGTCCATCTAAAAGGCCCTCAAATTCTAGAACACAGATGTCAGATGTTTACAACAGACATATGAACTTGCCAATGATGTAGGAAACAATGATGTAATCTTATCTATAATCTAGTTATCATTTTGGTTAGGAAAGCTGAAGGAGGATGAATTAAAACTGGAGAAAGTTTGGACACACTCAGGTATCTTTTAGCTCAGAATAGTTCATTTTCCAGAAGAGATTGTTTTGCTTGTTAATAAAGCAGGATCTTAGAGGCATTGTATTTGTTCTCTATAAAGACATAGGAACATGAGTATTTCAAATATATTCAAGCTAGTAATTAGGAGATGGTTTCTAGCTTTCAGAGAGTAACTCTGGAAGGCATCCTTCAATGGGATGAGAGAGGGCAAAATAGTTGCTTTTCTTAAGATAGTATCTGAATGAAATTTCATGATAGAGTTGCCACAGGAGACTGATTTTAGTGACCCAGTACCATGTTCTTATGTTTGTATTGGTGGAGCAATTGGAATGGAATGAAAATATGTTGTTGGGAAGATCATATTATAACAAATCTGGAGGTGTTTTGTTTTAATGATGCCAAATTTTGCTAAGTGGACTGTAATGGTAAAATTTAAAATCTGAAATGCTGCTTTGCTTCCAGCTTAAATCTTGCATTTTGTTTTTGCAGGAGATATGCTTGACCTTCTGAAGTGGAGAACCCACCCAGACAAAATTGCAGGGTGCCTCTCGAAACTAAAAGAAATTGATGGCTCAGAAATAGTGAAGGTATATACATTTTTATACTTTTAGATAATATGAAGGAAATAATGTATTTCCATGTCACAGAAATATCTTTTTAATTACACTGTCTCATATTCTCTCCCATCAGTTTCTTCAAGATACACTAGACACTTTATTTGGAATTTTAGATGAAAATTCTCAGAAGTATGGATCAAAAGTATTTGATTGCTTGGTAAGTTTCATTTTGTGATGGTGCTCAACACTAGCTAAAAACTAAGGAAAACAAAAAGAAAAGTGTTGGGTTTTTTTTTCTTTTTCTCTCACATTTAGGTTCACATAATAAATTTGCTGCAGGACAGCAAGTTTCACCACTTTAAGCCAGTAATGGACACTTACATTGAAAGTCATTTTGCAGGAGCACTTGCATACAGGTGAAATTTTCTATCTGATTTAATACTGGCAGTTATTACTAAACAAAGAGAATCAATCATTAGGTTGAGGAAATGGTGTATCCCTGTTAAAGTCATTCTACTCTATATTTAATGCTGGTGTTATTGCCCATTCATCAGAGATCTACTAGGTGCTGTTCAGCAGACTGAAAACTAAGTATAATATTGGGCCTGTGGTCATCAGTGAAATCTAGTGATATATTTTTTATTTTGCCAGTGTTTCTCATATGACTGCTATTGGTTTGCATTTTATGTGCAAAGTTAACCCTTCTCCCACTTCTGTGTTGTAATACTTTCTGATGTGCTATTTTAGAGATCTTATAAAAGTACTGAAGTGGCATATTGATCGAGTCACTGAAGTGGAGCTTCATGATCACATACAGGAAGTACTAAAGGTAATAAAAATTGTTTAAGACAACTATATATTTGAACGATGCATTCATACATACAGTGCCCACAGGTTTAACTTGGGGAATGAGGCAGAATGTATATAAATGATGGAACAGTACTACTAATTCTAGGGAGTTGCAGACTTCCAGTGCAGTCAGTTTATTCATTATTCTCTTTTGTCAGTTGACCATTGGGGCTCACTACCATTAGTCTCTGGAACTCTATGTTCCTTACTGAATAAGGCAAAGGAATGAAATGTAGATTACACTGGTGGTATTAACACCCATTGCATGAATCTAAATGACAGACATGCATGCTGACCTAATGGTTCAGTCCTGACACCAGGGAGTTCTGCTGATTATGGTGGTTGTTCTTGTTGCCCCAGTTGGGACCATCAGAAGAGCACAACGTGCCATCAGGCTGGGTTATACAACACAATAATCCCGTTTGGGACAGGTCTTACAGTCTGGAAATAGAATATCAGCGTGGTACCCTTCTGTATTTTTCTATGTTGCTGTGAACTTTGGTGTCTTGCTAATAAGAGAGGGCTGTATTTTGAATTTGCATTCCAAGAGTTTTGGAACCTAATTTAAGCAGGGGGTTTTTAGAGTGGTGTTAAGCTTTTCCTTGTTCATTTTGGTTTGTTTTTTTAATTAAAATATTGTTACTATTTCAATAGAAAGATTTGCCAAAATTAAGTAATGGGGTCCTGTTTCAGACCCTTTTCTTTATTTGAATGATATAATCATTGCATGTGTTCTATTTGGAGATGAGCATGTTCATTTTTGTGAGTTATCTCTGATTTTGGCATTTATAGGCACAGGAATATATCTTTAAATACATAGTTCAATCTCGAAGATTATTCTCTATTGCTACTGGTGGACAAAATGAGGAGGAATTTCGCTGCTGTATTCAAGAGCTCCTTATGTCAGTACGCTTCTTCCTGTCTCAGGAGAGCAAAGGAACTAGTGCTTTATCCCAACTACAAGTAAGTTTTCTTGCTTGTTGGCATTTTCCACAGCCAGTATAAAAAATGTATGCCTGCTCAGAAAGAAAATGTATTTTTGCTAGAGCCAAGTGTCATTTTCAACTTGCTATCCTACAGTGTGAAATTTTCATACCAGCACCTCTAAATATGCTTGGAATAGATAATGCTAAATCTGGGATTTTATTTTGAATTATAATGGTTATATTGATGGATACAAATAAAGCAATTTTTCTGGTTTGGGCTTTTTACTGCTTAGTTTAACCACACTGGCACTGAAGAATTTGAGCCATACAAAAGACTGCTATCAGATTATTTACGCTTTACAGAAAATTTTTAAGTCTTGATGAACCATATGGCTTAATACTCAGATGATATCTTTATTTCATTTGAGACTACAAAAATGGGCTAGTGCTAAGGTGCAGGGGCAAAACACACAGGAGACAGATCTCTACATTAAGTGCTCATGAATATACCATCCACTTCCCATGTTTCTGTAACCAAAGGTGGTTAAGATCCTGTTAAAAATTAGTATTTTCCAAATTGCTTTAGAAAACTGTTCCACCAAGACAATAGCAAATCAGAGAGAACAGAGTAGAGAGGTAGTTCTTCCATCTCATATTGTGTAAGCAGCTGGAGACAACAAAATGATACAAACAACCACATTTAGAATTCTTTTTCAGTATTTTTAACTCAGCCTGTTTTGCCACCGGAAGTGTGAGTGTATAAGTAGCTTTTCACAATCAGCAGGATTTAGAGAAGAAAGGAATGTCAGGTTTAGCTTCTCTTCTCTGGCATTGTCCTCCTTACTTTTACAGTGTTTTGTTTTTATATTCATCAATTACTTTCTAACCCTATTTAAAGATTGTTGAAGGGAACCAAGACTACCAGTGCTGCCTCACTCCAAAATAAAAATGTTCAGTGTTTGAGAAATGGAAGATACAGAGACTGTTACATTACTTGCCTTAAAACAAAGCAAACCAAAACAACTCCACACAAATATTTTTCATATCAGTTAGATTCTGCCATCCTTTAAAAAATTTTCTCTTGCAGAGACATAAGTGTATTTAAAGAATAAGTATTTTTGTTCTAAGTTGAACTTTCACTTTGTCCTGGGAGAAATTAACAATCATTAGATATTACTTAAAGGAAGCAGTCACAAGAGTGAGTCCATTCATGAATGTGAGGCTATTCCTTCTGAAAACAAGACCGTTTTTAAAGCTACTACCTACCCTTGAAACCAGGCATTTCTCTAGAGTTACTTAAATTTCTGTAGTCAGTTAATTTCTATAAATGTCAAAACTGTTCTGACTGTCCATTTTTGCCCTGTTCCTCTAGGCTGTGTTTCTCAGCTCGTTCCCATCGGTGTACTCGGAACTTTTGAAGCTCTTTGATGTGAGAGAAGTGGCAAATTTGGTTCACGATGCTTTGGGCAGCTTGCCAACAGTCATGCATGGGGATGAGTCCCTTCAAGCTGTTAAACTGCAGAGTATTGGGAAAACTGTAGAGAGTCACCTGTACACTAACCCAGGTAAGGTTGCTCTGGGCTGCCTGCAGATAGGGAGCTCAAATTGTGTGTTTTGTACATGGGCCAGCAGGTGCTGAAGGGAATAGTGTTCCTAAGGAACAATTCTTGAAACTCTGCTCTGTATAAGCTGCTCATTTACAAGAATACAGTTTTTTGAATTTAGTGGTTTGTTTTTCAGAGGCAAAGACTCTTAAAAATAGAGAGGTTTTTTTATCTACTGGCAATATGTTGGTTAAGGAAGTTTGCCTTATACTTTTTAAGTAATTACAAAGAAGAAGCTTTGCTAAAATTATTTTTCTCCTTTTCTTCTTCTTCTTTGGGGGCAGTTCAGCAAACAGACTCTCACTTTTCCGTTAACTCTTGTTTTTGTAACTCTTGCTAGTTCAGCACTTTGGATCCACCATTTCTTAATGTAGCATAAAAATGCTACACAAATGTGAGTGATGCCTGGTGCATAAAGTATATAACAGCATAGTTATTGGCTGTGCAGAATAAAAGACTGCTGAATGGTGGTGAGCCCACCATTCTTGGTTTCTATTCTAAGTGAAACTCATGGGAGTAATAAAGTATTACATTTGAGATGAAGTTGATTTGAAATAATTAAAATAGACGAAAGATATTTAATGAAGTAATAAGTCTTTATTTGCTCACCAATAGCCCTGAGAGTTACTTGGGTGTTGGCTGATGGAGTTCAGTAGGAATGATAACTTTTACCATTTAAAGCATTCAAGATAAACACGTTGCAATGATGAAAGCTCTGCAAAAACCACCAGGATATATGTAAATATTTTGGGATACTGCAAAAAAAGGAAGAGTTCTTTGAGAATATTTTTTTAAAAAGCTTTCAGTGATTCTATTTTATAAATACGAGCTGAAAGAAATAGGTAAGAAGTACTGCATCCTGGCTAATTGGCTTCATTCTGGCTGTGAAAACAGCTTACCCTTTCCCTTGGGAGCCCCCCAGCGTCCTCTCCAGAAGGTCGGTTAGCTCTCCCTGCAGCCAATTGATCCGACCTTCGATCTCTGGCTAGATGATGACATGTTTATGGAGAAATATTAAGGATCTCACTTGTGTTTTTCATTTTCCTGACTACTTAGGGACCAGGTACCATCATTGCCATTTTCCTCCCATTATCTCAGTTAGGTCAGCCTAACCAGGCGATCCGAATATATGAACTTAATTAGAGTTACTTAATGCCGTGTAAGGGACTCTTGGGGACTTTCTTGGAACTGTAAGTCTACTTTCAATTGTATGACAACTTTTTAACGTCTACTTTCTTTTGTAAAAAAATCAGTTTTTTATTCAATTCCATTTTCATTATTAAGAAGTTGGTTTAGCTTTAAAAGCAATGAAAATTACGTGTACAAGTTTACAAGGAGTGCGGGTTTCACACATATAAAATACAAATTTCTTAGACCATGGGGAAACAGACGTGAAAAACATCAGGCAGTAATATAAGCTTGCAATGTCCATGATAGGAAGCTCAGACAAACACTTGTACGGTATAATTTCGGTCATCATTAAGTTGAAGGGTCTTGTGGAGATCAGCATCTTGGTCTTTTTGCTATCAATGCTTCATCTCTTTAAAATACAAAAATATAAGTAGACTTCCCCTCACCCCATGCCTAGAAGGAAGTCCTATTAAAATCCTCTTGGGAAAAATAAGTATTGCACTATATTATGTTAATGTGTAGAGTAAACTGTACATCTTAATGGGAAGTTGAGGCTTGCTGCTGTGAAAAGAATTGATTTCTGTCTCCCAGATGAAGATAATGAATGCTGCAAACCACAGTCCTAGCTAACACGCTGGAAGTAGAAGGAACATAGGAAATAACTATTTATTTAAACATCTGAAAATGAGGAGGGTACTTCTTAGATAACATTTTCTGTTATCTGGAACTTACTTCAAAACAAGTAAGAGTAGTTTAGCGTGCGACTTTTACACATTTTCTGCTGCAAGGGCTTGAACAACTAATGCATTAGCTCCCACAGCTGCAGAAATCAGCTGACACTAAAGATACTCTTTCACTAAAATTCAGAGATATCTTTGAATCTGTTTGAAACAGAAACAGCAGGCATGCAGGGGTTGATTTAAGGTGCCCACGCACAGATGTTCAGTACGATTTCAGATGTATTTCTTGTGTGTATGATCTCTGCCTGCCTCTCTAGAGAATGCAAGTTATATATTGTATTTACTGATCATGTGTAGATAGGATGTTTGAAATGGAGCTGGTATAGTTTGGTTTTGGTATAGTTCGTTATAGAAATGGTTTTGGTGTAGTTTGCTCTGAACCCTTTTCTATTTCAACAATTTTAAACTTTAGCTCTTCCTATAAGTAACAGCTACAGACAGGGTTGTTAAAAGGTGTCAATAGCAGTTATGTCTAGCTCTTGTGAGAAGTTAGTGGGTATTAAGGTCTTTCTTTACTTTTATTTTTCTATATTTACCTCTGCGTCTTTGTTGTACACTTCACTGGCTGTCTAAAAAGAAACAGATGATAATTTTCCTGCCAATAAAGTTCATCAGTATTTTTTTCCTCTTGGCCTTTCTTCAAGCCTCCTGGGTATTTTTGTCTTTGGACTCATCCCTCTTGATACTTGTAGAATGTCCAAACTGGTGTTCTACATATGCCTGTAACCAGAAGAATGTCTAACTTTGTTATTTCCCATACATCAGTAGTCTAGCATGCTTGTTTGCTTTCTTTTTCACATTAAATGTTATTATAGCTTCCTTTGAGGAAGAGTTAAATCTGTTTTGCTGGGAAGAGTTAGGGCTAATAACAGAGAAACACGTCTTGAACCATGTCCTCCTTGACATGGTTAAACAGGAATTAGCAGAACACCGACTGTTTTTTAATCTAAGGGCACTACTTTGAGCTAATTCAATAGCTGTGCAAATTCAATAGCTGTGAAAATGCTTGGTGTGTAAGTGGCACATCTAGGTTTTGTCCTCCAAAAAGGATGAGTTTTCATGGAATCATCTCTGGTACAACATATCAATTAGCAGAAGAGACATTATATTTGTAGGTGAAATCCTACAAAAAAGAAAACCTCATATTGATAAAGCCTGTATCTTAGCTAATTCGTAAGCTGTGCTGCAGCTCTTTGCCATATGAAAATTGTTATTACATGGCAAGAAACTTTGTGTTTTCCCAAAATATGAGGATTTGGACTTCTGTGCAAGGGTAATTGCATAGGACTCTTCCTTTAAATGAGGCAAACTGTTCAAAGCAAATAGAGGAGAGGTTTAATTCTATGACCATTTACACTGTATAGATATATCAGTTATATTATGAAGCTGAGAAAAATCCCAAGTTGATGTTTGATTCCATATGTTCTTTCTAATGTGATTATTTCTTATATTATTTATTCCTCTTCTTTTTTTTATTGGTTTCCTTAACTACACTAAATCCCACAGTTAATGGATTAGAAGTGTGATAATTTTTTTTTTTTTTTTTTTATTTCTGAGATTGAATGTTTCCCTCATTCTGTCTTTGGGAATGAGTTCATCTAAGAATTGCATTCTGTATATTACAGGAGACTGTACATGTAGGAAACTTTATGTTTTGGTAGTCTCAGAGACAAATATCTGACACAATCAGTAAGAATAATTTAATATCTTTGAACTGCCTTGTGTAAAATATGTTGTTACATGTTAGACTTCCTATGGGAATGAAAAAAGTAATGAGCAAGTTCAGGAAATGATACCATTAATTGATAAGGAGGCTTAATTCTAGAAGCTAGGTTTTATGATTTCCCTCTTATTCCATTGTTTTTCAAAAGACTCAAATCTTCTCATTAATGAGACTTGTAAGATATCTCAGTAATCACTGCAAGCTGATTGATTGCTATAAGAATGGAAAAAGCCTATCGTTATTGAAAGTGTTCATACAAATCCTGAATTCAGTTTACTTAAAATGCATTAAACTTTACGTATTAACACAGGTTTGAAAAAAGAGTAAATCTTTTCAAAACATAAGGGTTTTACACATTGATCCATAGTACTATTTTCAAGAACCCCATGATCTTTTTGAGATTGATTAGTATTGCTTAATTTGCCCTCCACAGCAATGTGCTGTTCTTTGGCAGTTTGTGTGTATGTGCTTCTATACACACCTGTGGGGGTATAGATAAATGCATATTGCATACAAAAATTTAGTCTTTGCAAATTATGCTTTTGATCAATGCCTTGTTTTTAGGCCACAGGAGAACTTCCTGAGCCATGCCTGTGTTTTTCTTCTGCACTACTGGCAATTTTTTTCCTTCAACTGAGAACAGTTCCTCTCTACAAGTTTTGAGTTAGTTTCTCTGCTAACTGTTCTGAGAACAGTGACATGTCCATACAGCCACAGAACAGGCATATATGTTTGGGTTTGGAATTGTAGTGATAGCTGCTTTTTTGGCTTAAACATTTCTTCTCCTGCCGTCCTCAAGTCCAGTAGTTCATCCAAACAAGAGGAGGTAAATTGAATAGGTCAAATAAAACTGCCAAGAGTAATCTTCCTTGTTTCTTACTGTTCAAGGAGAATGCTGTTTATTTGCTTAGAAGGTTTAATTTTTCCAAGCAGGCTGAAGCTTTGGCCATCTGTTCAGATATAGTAATTGAAATGAATATCATCTTTCTGAAAGTAATCTTTAAAATATACTAGACTAAAGAAAGTATGTCTCTGCAGATGCTTTACCACTGTATGGAAATCAAGGAGGAAAGATGTGCTATGTATTAAATGTTAATGTTGCATAGGAAAGTCACAAGGATTGCCCAGAGTCTAAGATTGCCCTCTTTCTAATTATGCCAAGCACATACTTGAAAAGCTCTGTGTCATGATTTTTTTCTTGTCTTTCTGTATAATATTTGTAAAGGGCAAGTAGTAGCATTTTAAACAGTCAGCTAATTTGACTTCCTGCCTAGAAGAAAAATTAGGACAGTGACTGATGGCTCAGAGTTCTGATTATTACACCATTCCTTGTGCTCATTAAATTTTCTGCATCCAATGGCTGACATTGCAGCTGACAATTAGTAAGAAAAAGAGTAATCTGAGACAAATATTTTCCAGACTTTCTCATCTGGTCCTTGTTTTGCATCAGAGGTGAATGAACCAGCTCTCCTCTTCTGTAATACCACTACATCTCTCCACCTAAATAGATCAAAACAGGAGGGGTATTTAGATTCTGGGCTTATGGAATATGTCTAAAGCTGTGTTATATGTCATGGTTGTTTCAATAACTGGCACTATTGCCTCCCATGTATAGTTGCAAGTCATTGTAAGATACTTTTTGCTGATCCATTTGGTCTAGTAAAACAGAGCTTCTGATCATTTTGTGAAGCTTTTACAAGAATGGGGTACTTGAAACAGTTCAATGAGGATGCTCAGTTTTGCCTGAGATGCCTCAGACCACATCGTGTGTAAGAGTTGGCTATTTACAAGTTAGGGGTTGCTACATGTAGATTTTTTGTCTTCAAAATGGAGTTCATGATGCTGCACTTACGTGTAAGCAGTGCACAGAGTAGAGGGCACCTCAGGCAAGGTACCAAATGCTGTGTGGGCTCATCAGGAAGCATCTAGAGTGAACCGAGAAGAAACACCTTGGTACAGGGCTGCTCCTAGTTTCTTCTCGCCTTCTGGACTGAGGGATTTGAGTTGTAGCTGCAAGAGAGGACCAGTGGCCCAAACAATAGTGCTCATACACAAAATGTGTGAAAGAGCTACTATTACTGCTCTGTGACAGTTGTGGAGTTGAGTAGTGATAGGATTGAGCTTTCTGTCGCCTGCCTGCTGAGAAAGTACCCCAACCACAGAATCACAGGCTGGTTTACAGTGAACCCTTTGTCTTGTCTCTTGCTGATGGATTGCCAGATATCAAGAATTCAATACGTGTAAGGCCTAACAGAAAGCAGGGAAAAGGAGCCATGCCCTGTAATCTAGGGGTTAAGTCTTTTTTCTACAAATATAAAAGTCCTGCTTTATTGCTTCAGCTGAAGGCATTAGCTCTGTTTCTTCATGCAGCAGGACTCAATACACAGATTTAGCAGTGGGTATCAGGAGGTGGCACTTTCCTCACCACAGGTCTGCACACTTGCCATTTCCCTGTCTGTTTTCCTTTTGACCCTAGAAGCCTTGCAGTGGATGCGTCAGTGGCAGCTGTGCACACTTGACATCTCAGAATACCTGGGGCAACACTTGGCTGAGCTTCTGGTTCTGACATAGAGAAAAAGAAAATGCTGCCTTGGTTTCATTGAGAAAATTCCCCCCATTTGTGATGCGACAGGCAGATAGCACCTCTCAGGCCAGTCATGATGAAAACCTACTGAGACACTTGCAGAAATAAGCCAGTCACTGGAGAGAGGCTGTTTATTGCCCAGTGTTGGTTTTCTGTACCACTGGTTTTTGACTGATTGATGGTCTTTTGCCTACTGCCATAGAGTCTTAGTTTATTATTTTCTTTAGTAGGAAGATACAGAGGAACACCTGAATAAATAATAAGCATGAAACACCCGTTTAAAAAGAGCAGGCAAGCTTTTCTTTCAAAAATAAGAATATACTTAAATAGTGTGTACAGATCAGCTTGTCCATGTGATTTATCTTGTGTTATACAGCTGACTAGACAGTGAAAACAAGGGAATAGTAAAGCATAACAAGATTAGTGCTGTATTTCAGTGAGTGAAAGAAACATTAGACAAATAAAATCTCAGAATAAATGTCTTCTTCTCCCTCATGGAAAAAAACAGAGGAAATAATTGAGGGGGACAAAAGGTGTTTATAGAAAGCGTAATCCACAAACAATATCTGGTTGGCAAAATTATTTTAAAGGAGCAATTTTCCAGCTAGACAAATCAATTTTTAGGGTATAATTGCATTAATGAACAAAGGAACTGAGTAGATGAATATATTTCTATAATGCAGCTTATAATCATTAAAATTTTAATAGAGGAAACTATTCTAGTACATTTCTATGAGAATATAATTTCTCAATTATGGAAAGATTTTAAAACAACAACAAAATGAAAACAGGTAAAATCATTCCCATTTATCAAGTTGTGAATAGGTGTATAAAGTGTTATCACAAGTACAAGTATTAAGGTTCTTCCCATTTAATACAGTCTTTAATTGTAATAAAAAGAAGCAGAAATAAGTAGCATGTTAATGATGTCCTTGTATATTTTCAGAGAATTCAGGACTGAAAATAGCACCGAAGAGCTGTGTTTAGAAAATGAAATAGTGGAAAGGCAAATTACTTTATGTAGACACCAATAGTCTAAGTTGCTCATACTCAGTAGGAGTGAGGAATCTGAAAAAGTGAAAATTCTGAAAGAAATCTGAAAAAACTGCTGCTGGTCTGTTAAATAGAACTCCTTTGTAGAATAACATAAGTTCCAGCTGAAGTCTGTCGTAACCTTGGCGTACAAATGGATCCTGTCACGTGGCAGGAACACTAGAGCATAATTTCTCGTTGTTTTGAATACAAGTATTTCTGTTCCACTTTTTTTTTTTGGATGACAGTTCAATAAATACTTAAAATTTTCTTTTACATTTAGTACATTCCACACTGTGGTGATTTTCTCCATCCGTGATATAACATAATGACTTTCAGCATATTGTTTACTATTCAAACATTTGCTTATGATTGTGAAGTAAAAGCTTCTGCTTATCAAAAATGTTGGTTAAAGCAAGCAAAAGCTTCTGCTTATCAGAAATAGTTTTGGACTGAAGACACATTTTATATATGTATTAAAATTAAATAACTCTATGAGAAGCTCCTACTCATGAAATCTTTCATTTTTTCCAGATTCTCGATGCATTCTTCTTCCAGTAGTTTTACATCATCTCCACATGCATTTACAAGAGCAGAAGGACCTTATAATGTGTGCCCGTATCCTTAGCAACATATTTTGCCTCATCAGGAAGAACAGCTCAGTGAGTAAACACCATGTCACATCCACTTGAACTTCTTTATATGGCTCAGTGACATTTAATGACACAAGCTGGACCTTGCCCAGGAGCTTTTTTAAGAGTTCTCTGTGTAATGAATCTGCATAAATATGTAATTTTCGTTTTTTCATGTCCCTTTTGTTTCCGTGGAAGAGTATTTTAATTATATCATATAGTGTTCTGACAAGCTTTTACACTTCGTGAGTGTTGTGTTGGAAAGAAAGAAAAGTCTTCTTTCTTTTCAGGGCATTTTCTGTTGTGGGCTGTGTATTCTTAGGGGACACAGGGCTGATATAGGTAAAGAGATTGATGTGAGTATTGCAAGGGGGATTGCACTTGGTTGTTAGTTGATAAACTTTGTGGCCAATTTCTGGTGTTTGAATTTGTGAATTAATCTGTGAAAGCTGCATAGGAGAGCTCACTTAGACAGGTGTATTGCAGATGGGAAGGTGATGCTAGGTTCTGACAGACAGCAGGATATAAGACAATTAAAACCAAGCATTGCCTGTAATTAGTGCTATACATACATGTCAAGGCCAGCATACATTACCTTGTAATTCATTAGTGAGAACTCCTTTATGTGCTTCTTCATTTCATTCTACTATCAGCAATTAAAGTTGCTCCATCAGTGATTTGATACGTATGTGGCTTGCACCTTTGGCACTGTAACATGTGCATTCCAGCTGCTCCTGGATTAGTATAAAACCTCATCACAAGATAAAGTGATAGATAGTAAAGCAGAGCTGTGGTTTTGGACTGGGAGAAAGGCTTACATGTCTGGTCTGAATTTCAGGAGATCTTCCATTTGGAGTCACCAAGTCAGAGATGTACACAATTACTACTGGATATCTACATAAAACTCTCTGAATGTTCAGGATATGCAGCTACTATTTTTAGTAGTCTTTGAGTAATTGAGACGATTAACAACTTGGTGACTTTGACATGGTTTTTTGTACGTCAGTGCAGAATTTCAGTCCTTCCATTATAATCAAGATAATTTAGAGATTGAGGAAACAAGTCCAAACAAGATTTTTGAGTTTTGTTACAAATCATATGCTTTAGGGTGTCTAGGAAGCAAAATTAAAATAAAACAAAAAACCAAAATCACTCCTACGCTTCAATGTCAGCAAAGGTTGATCTATATGTTTTGTCAGTTGAGTTTTAGCTTGGTTGTGTGCATTTGATTATGAAGTGTTTCTTTCTGTGAAGAAGTGTCATGTTAAATGATGGATAAAATTATTCAGATTAAGGTGGTGGTCTCTGCTGAAGTTGAGACTTAAACAGTCTTGAAGCAGGGAAAACGTATTTCCATCTGAATTAAAAAGGAGAAGTAACTACAACTTGACTTTATCAAGTGTTTTCATGCTGGTAACTGAGGTATTCATGGTCTGTTTTGGCAGTGAACACTTTGATTCCTTTATATTGATGTTGTGTACAAGCAGTTGCAGGCTTACATAAATGACTAATTTGTTTGTGCTACTCAGCTGCTGGGAAGCAACGTAGCTGGTCCTTACTGATGAAACAGGCCCTGAAGGTTGAGCACCATCTGCCTGTTTCTGGAGATAGTTTCAAAGTGTAAAGCAGGATTCTGCTTTTTGGACTTTAAGCCTTTCTTGGCAATTTCCCCAGAAGATATATGGGTGTTACCTATAAAAATCTTGCCCGAAAAGTTTTTGGATATTATTTACTGCTTTCTTCTAAACGTCAATTGAAAATACAGCTATGCTAATTTGATGAATACTTACGTATTCAAAATGATCCCTGTAACTGTCCTCTGTGATGTAATTAGTAGAAAACTGTTAGGAAAAAATGAAGATAATTAAACAATATCTGAATTAGAGAACAGTCCTTGTTTCTTGAATGTAGCATTCATAGTGAAACTGTAATTTGTTTCTAAAACTACATCAAAGGAATTATGCCTGTGGTTATATTTCTATTATAAAATCTTAAATGTTTTATTTATTATTTAAGGAAAAATCAGTCCTGGAAGAAATTGATGTGATCGTAAACAGTCTGCTAGATATTCTATTAAGGACTATACTAGAGATCACCAGCCGACCACAGCCATCAGGCTCTGCTATGCGCCTCCAGTTTCAAGATGTGACTGTAAGTTTCTTGCAGTGAAATAGGTCACAGTTATCTCTGGTTGGACTACTAGATTTGTGAATATATTGTCTTTATATTGTAATTCACAGTGTTTGTGTATAAACAATTCACAAGAGTTTGTGCATAAAAGAGAGAATGTGGGGGACTATGAAAACCTTTCTTGCATTCTACTCATTTTTAGTGGAAAGAGTAGGTTTTTTTCATTAAGTTTATTTATAGACTGTGACCAAAAAAACCAAAATGAAGCAAAGAAACAAGCCCAAAAGATAACATTTCTTTTGAGACTTTCAGATTAGTGATTATTTCAGTGTGTTCCTTTGTTTGCAATGTAATAGCTCTCTGAAACTGTTCTTAAGTTTGAATTCCTGAAAATAGAAGAGTGTCAATCAATAACAGTTCCTAAAATGCATACATTTTTTCACAACGAAACAACTCTTAAGGATGCCTGCAGAATCTGTGATAACCTGTACTAATCTAAATTTATTACTTGAGAGGCTTTTTGTTGTTCTCTGGGCTGAGCATTTGAGCTTTGTTTCTATCACATGAAGCTGAGCATACAGGATAGATTTAGAAGATTAGCAAATGATGTTTTGGTGAACCTGCTATAATTCATGCAAATTAGAAGGTTGAAATACAGGCATTTACCGAAAAGTCTGTGATGAACATTTATCAAATAAAATGAAGTGGTTTTTTGCTTTGCAGCAAGGTTTTCACTTTGCTTTTCAAGGGCAAATTGGTTCTAATATAGCCAGGCATGTGACCTCAATAAGATGTGAGGGGTTAGCATTTTGTGCAGAAAACATACTTTGCTGAGTTATTTACCATCTCATTATAGATTTGATTTATTTATTAATTGCCCAGTGTTTACACTGTAACAATTTTTGTTAATGAATAGATGGTTGCTTTTCAAACCAGAATTTCCTCAGATCAAACATTTCAAAAGCATTTAATAGCTGTGGAAAAAATGTGTTGTCAGGGTTTTTTTGCTTGTTTTCTTTTTTACTTTAGACCCATAGAGAGCAAACTGTATATGGAGTGTTTTATGGAGCTGACCAAGCTCTGTAATAAGATAACATCATGCTTTAAGCACTGTGATTCCACAGCAATGTACATCTAGGAGTTTGGGGTTTTTTTTCTTTAAATTACAAAATTACAAATGCGTGCTGTGTGGCATATCAGGCAACCACAAGAAAATCTAAGCTGAAGAAAGGGTGGTAGTGTTAGACTGTTAGTGTAGCAAAGCTCTGATTTTGTTTGTGTCTTTATGACTTATCCCCTTGCTTGCAGATTAAGTTTTCATTAAACACCATGACAGCCTAATTCTTTTGCACCATCAAAAAAATTAGACTCTGAAAGTGCTTTCAAGTTGCAAAATTTCCTTTTATGCATCAGAAAAGCCATGTTATTGTCACTGCAGGCTCCCAAAGAATACTTAATGTGGAAGTGACTCACAGCACAGCATAAGGCAATTATATACATTTATGTAGAAATATCATGCAGTATGGGCTTCTGGCAGCACATGGAGCCAGATTCTTGGAACTATTTGTAGAGCATGTATGATAAAGTACTCAATGTGAGTACAGCAGTAGAGTCTGTTCCAGTATGTTACCATTATCTCAAACTGCATGTGTCATAAAAAATTCTTCGTGAGATCTGCCATGGGAGCACACTTGATGAAATTCTGTCATAGTTTCAAACGAGACATAGTCTTCCTTGTGGAAGTAGTCCCAAACCCATCTCAGTGTGATCTGCTAGGCCCATGTATCACTGTTTTTCTTCACAAAGAAACAGCATCACATCAGGCAGCGCTGGGCTTTGTGCTGCCATGACTCCACCATTTCTTTCATCTCAAGTAGCTTCGATACCTGGATACCATTTAATTTTCAGTGAGCAGTCTTGTTCAATGGTAACCTGCAAGATGGGTGTGATGCTTTAAACTGAGCATGAAGAAGACATGGCTTCAGGGTGTCAGTGTTACAGACGTTGCATTGACAAATACGGAATTTAATGCAATGGTGACATTTCTGGTTTAGTTTGTCACTGGATTAGACCTTTGGACTTCCTTAAGAAAAAAATACATTTGCATATAAAGAGTTGGCAGAAAGCAGTCCTTAACTGATTTCAGATCTTGGAAGGTTCTGAGGGATTGATCTTGAAAGTTCAGTCCCTCAGAACCTAAATGAATTGCAATTTAAATGAAAGCTCCATGTTTTTTAATAATTGTGCTCCTGAAATAAGACACAAAAAATTACTTAAGGAATCTATCTAAGTGATTTTAGTATACTGCTTGGCTTGACTTTTGACACTGGAATTGGACCCTATATGTTTTTTATCAAGGTTGTTTTGTGTGTGGAATTTGCTTTTGTGCATGATTTGAAAGTTAATCTGTAGCCAGCACTGGCAGAAATCCTACAACATGCATTTTTATGTTGAGTTCAACAAAAGAAGCTCAATGTGCGTTGCTATTTTAAAACCCAGCCTGTATAGCTACCTACATTCAAATTAAAAGCTCAAATTTAGAAGTCAGTTAACAATTATCTAAAGTTGATACTTTTATAACGCTAATCTCTCTGTCAACTGTAATAGTACAGCTCTCTATAATAGGTTGTGATTTTTAGTATACTACTATAAAAGTTGAAAAAAATGTGGGAACATAGAAGAAAGGTGATTAAAAAGGACTGCTTAAAATACCTAGGCAGGAAAGGAATTTTGTCACTAAAGCTAGCAATTGGGTATACAGATATTTACAAGACAGCAAACCTTTATGTTTATGCCCAGAGCATGAATGTTAAGAGATTTTGTAGCCTTAGGATATTGTTTTGAGATTGTGATTCTGTGTTTCGATGAATGCTATGTTCACTGTAAAACAACAGGAGGTAATAAATTTATAATCATTACTTCAGTGTAGAATCTTATTATTATTTTATCACCGTGTTGCCAGAGAAAGCCATCGCCTCACACACGATCAAGTGTACCAGGTATAATCACAAATTAATTAGGCCTCCCAATGTAAAATCCAAAACAGCCGCTCCTGTGAAAACATGCTTCTTCTTTTTAATCTTATTTTCTGTTTTTAATGAAAGATAGAGGGAAATCTTCCCAAAATTTGACTTGGCAAACTAATAAAAGACAACATTTTAAAGAACTTTTATCACCTGTCTGTTCTGCTACTCTCATTTTCCATTCCTGGCACAGGCCAGAAATATATTTCTCATTTTTTAGCAAGCTTATAAGATTTCAGAATTGTTCTTTCTAAGCACTGGGATGCAAACTGGACCTTTGACTCTTTTGTATCCTCATCCATTCTGCAGTCAGACCTGACTTATATTCAGTGTTTCTTCCCAGTGCAAAAGTGAATAAGCAGACAGGAAAGGGCGAATGGGAGAACCTGTTCCTTCCTATAGTATCTTGGTTGTTAGACTGCTCGCTGGAGATACCCAGTGCAGTTCTCTCCTCGTTCAATGAGAAATTCTTCTGTAAGCGCAAGGAAATTTTGGCTCAAAACATTTTCAAAGTTTGTTCAGTCCTACAAATGAGTTTTCTTTTTGTCAAATCTTGGTTTTTTGAGATGACAAAATGTTTTGAAAAATTCCCAGCTAACTCCATTCATTTCTTCCCAAAAGGAAAACAATAGCATTCTTCCCAGAATTGTTGCAAAATATGTTTGTTTATCTTTGTTTCAAAACTGAGTTGACTAAAGAGGCTGTAATTTTAGCAATCTAAGTAATTTGTTTAAAAAACAGATACAAGGAAAACAAATCACAACTTAAATTTTACTGGTTTAGCCCTGCTGGAACTATTTAAAATAGATTTTTCTAAGCAAGTAAACTCCGTTTACTTGAAAAATATTTCCTTAAATGGGAAGGAAGTGCAATCCATATATTTCACAAAATGTGGAGCTGAAGCCTAATTGTAGATTAATTTCCCTTGCATTAGTTAATTATTTTGAAGTGTTTATAATATAACAGTTTAAGCTCAAGTGCAGAAAAACCTTATAATATTTCTCCTCTTGGCTTATCGAACAGGGGGAATTTGTCTCCTGTTTATTGTCACTCTTGCGACAAATGACTGATAGACATTATCAACAGCTTCTTGACAGCTTCAACACAAAGGAAGATCTGAGGGTGAGTAACAGAATTGTGTTTCCACTTCTTTAGGCCTTCCTATTTCTCTTTTTGATTTATCTCCCTCTAAGATATCCCTGTGCTTTGATGAATCACTTCAGTATTTAAATGCAATGTGTTTTGCATCTTAGCTAACTATTGCACAAGTTTTCTTGGGAACTCGGGTCCATTCTTACAGTGCGGCAAGGCTGTTACTGCTTCTACAATGACAGCAGAGAGAATATGGATGGAGGGAACTATGTAATTGCTTTAAAGCTATGAACTTAGCCTCCAAACCTGTTTTAAAGATGGTGTCAGTCTAAGGTTACACTGCTCTTGTTTGATTCTTCCTGTCAGGCAATTGGGGATTTTTATGTTTGGCTTATTATACTTGGGTTTTTTTCATTCATTAATTTATGCATGGAAATAGCAAACATGCAGCTTGAGAAATGCTTCATCAACTAACTCTTCATTTTTCTTAGCTGTGCAGCATGTCCGTTGGCAGGAAGATGTGTCAGACTTACAATGTCTGCTCATTTTGATCATGGAAAGGAGTAGCTGCAGAACTCTTTTAAGGCAACTTCTACCAGTTTCATGAATTGAGTTACTGGGTTTGTGGAGATACATTTTTAAATCCTTTTTGGAGGAGGGGCGGGATTAAAAAAAATTTATAAAAGTTAAGATTTCCTGCATAAAGATATACACTAAGATTTCCATTCTGCTGGACCCTGAAAAACTTATATAGTACCAAATTTGATCCACACAAAAAATCTAGAGTAATCATTTTTGCACATTATTCAGCCAGTAATCATGTCCTAATGTGATAATATATTTTAGATGTTACTCCTTAATTACCATTTGATAAACTTAAGTACTGCCCTGTGAAGGGGAGTCTAGTCATGGTGCAATTTCAGATTTACTTAAATTCCTGATAGCTGCTTAGAGCTGAAGAGAGTACACCATTTGTGAGTGCCTTTTCTTTGACTGAGATGGTCATATAGAGCTTGACAGATAGAAAATGCTGCTAAGAAGTTATCATGAATCAAGAGCACTACCTAGGAGTGCATAGGGTGAACGATTTTTATATGAGCAATACAGCATCTGTTTTCACCTAGAATAGTTGCTATCCTTAGGCAATTTTTCGTAAATATTGTGGAAGCTAGGCATTTTTTAGTGCAAATATCCTCCCTTTTGTGTGAGTTCTGAACAGGTATTCCTGGAGGTTTCAGGCTTTATTTCTGTTTGATGTATCTGTGAAATACAGTGTTGAGTTTATTCAGACTTTTCTTCCTTCTAGAATAGGAAAAATCTCTGGAATTAATGCTTGAATGGTGTTTGATTTGGCACATTTAAATTCCCCCCACGCACATACCCTACTATTACGCAGAGACATATGGAAAGCAGCTGTAGCTGGTGCCATCAGCTATCAAAACGGAGGTCTTAAGAACTCAAGTCCAGAGTTTGTTATTTCCGTTCAGATCTCATCAAATCAGCATCAGCTCCACCAGTGATTCAGTGGCAGTAGTCTGATCATCATTAATGCAGCATTCCTTCTCTTCTGAATCTTAAATAATATATTATTTTTCCCCTCACTTGGAAATATCAAATATCACCAAGAGCAAGAGGGAAAGATGAGAGCTAGTGTGAGACTGACACTGCTGTTAATCATGAGCTGATTGTGTGTGACTAGGCTATCTAAACCATCTTGCCACTTCCCTTTTTAGTTTTCTGCTTTGATTACCAAGTGTGGAATTTTCTTTGCTTTAAGATATCTTAGGAAATGATATCAGTATGGATAAATGAAAATTCAGAAGGTGTAAATATCAATGATAAGACCTTTTTTTCCCTGAGATGCTTTAGAAGCTGAAATAGTAGCCTTAGTTAATCTAGTGGCTAGTTGGGATTTAAACTTCAGTGATAACTACCACCAGCTTGCTGTATTTCTGACTCCTCATTTGGCCCCCAGTCAGTGGTATCAAAGTGAGTTGGGTCTTCCTGAAGCCCCATTACGAGTTACAGATCTGATAGGAGATTTACAAGGGACTTACCTGAGTGTAACCTTGGCTTTTGAATTGCTTTGTGCTCTGCTTTTTTGCTTTAGCTACCTCTGGTTATAATTAAGCATCTATACTAAATGATTAGGTACAGATATCACATGACATTTCATCTTTCTTCCAGACATTCTCAAGGTGACTATGTCAGTACTTCCATGAATGTATGTTTGCACAGCACTTGTGATAGAGTAATAAACATACCTCCAACAAACCACTTCTCCAAACAAAAATTCACCCGTGAAAGTACTTGCAAAAAAGGAAAGAAGGTTTTGCAGTTGTTTTTTTTTAGCAGTCTATACCAAACTTACTAAAGACTGTTTCCAGCTTGTTAAACAAAGAAAAGCAAAATGGAGACTTTGAAGGAATGACACGTACACATATTTATATGACATGCATCTGAGTGATGCTTTAAACAAGTGGTTGCTTATGGAAATATTCCCTCTATTTTGTAAATATATTTATTTTAAGTAATTGACATGGTGACAGTTTTGTCAGTTTTTTAAGAGAGGTTTTTTCCACTCAAAGCAGGAGATAGGAAAAACATTTTATATTTGAAAACATGCAAATGAAGTATAAAAGAACTGACAGGGGTTTCATGGCTGAGTGGTAGAACCAGGCACTATACTTCACTCACTTTTTGAAACCCTGACTTTAGCAAGACAGTAATTTTAAATGCTTCCTTTTATCTTTCTATATTATTGTAAAGGTATGTTCTTTTTGCTTACCACAAAATGCTTTCTACTACTAGTAAATATCTTTTACAGCAATTTATAGAACAGAGGTACCTTTGTAGGCAGATATTTGCTGCTGTGAAAAAGCTCAAATATAATTTATGACAAAAGGTAACAGTGGAAGTTATAAATAGGAGGAGATCAGTGGGAAAGTGAATGCAAAAAACAGTATATGTTAGCACAATGCAGCTTTGACCACAGCAAGGTGGCTTTGATTAATATGTGTGGGGTTTTAAATTAATTTATTAAAAGACAACAAAACAAGTAAGCACCTACCATAAGGCCTAGTTTTTATTCATTGGCAGTGTACCCTCCATAATGTGACAGAATAGAGATTTGATGAAGGAAAAGATAATATTTCCTAGGGATGGGTGTAAATCTTACTAGTTCTGTTATCCCTCTCTTCCAGCGCAAGGCACCTGAGCAGGGTAAGGTGTGCACCAAACCCTAAAACCAAGTGCAGTTTATTCCACTGTTCTCTAATGGCCCCTGGGACACAGTGTGAGGTCCATAGGCATGGAGAGTGTCTCTGGTGAAGCTCAGTTCTAGCCACTGTCCTTCCCCTGCAACGCAGGGGCATTCACTCACATGTGGGACTTCTGAAAAGATCAGTGCTGGGGCAGAGGGATGGTTCTAAAGCCACTCATTTAGATGGCTTCTGATGTAGATTACGAAAGCAGTGAAGCAAAGAAGATCTGGGAAAGGGGATGGCCGGGGGATGGATGAGTTGCCCAGGAAGTGACAGCTCACTGTGAGACCATCCTCTTTCTTATTAGCATTCGGCACTCTGGATGCTCTACAAGACCTTAATATCAGGTAGCCTTATCACCCTGCAGTGTGAATCAAAACAATGGAACATCAAGCAATTAGCTTCAAAGTGGATGGTTGACTCAAATTAAAATGATTTATAGATGTACCCCAAGAGATCCAGTGAAGAGTTCGATCTGCTTTGCAGAGGATTTTATACATGCATACTGAGAAATGTGCAAAGAAATTCCAAGTCAGTTTTTTGTTAAATGAATAGATGGTTTTCAGTCCTTCAGAAGGCTATGCTTCTCACTTAATCACAGTTTGAAAATTTCGTTTTGCAGATAATTGCTGCTCAAAGGAAACCAAACTGTGATACTATATTATTTAATCATAGAATCATAGAATGGATTGGGTTGGAAGGAAGCTTAAAAATCAGACAGGGACACCTTCCACTAGACCGTGTTGCTCAGAGCTCCATCCAGACTGGCCTTGAACACTTCCAGGGATGGGGCTTCTAGGACGTCTGCGGGCAGTCTGTCCCAGTGCCTTACTATCCTTAAGCTAAACTTACTCTCTTTCAGTTGGAAGCCATTCCCCCTTGTCGTGTCACTGCATGTCCTTTTAAATAGTCTCTCCCCATCTTTCTTGCAGGCTCCTTTCAGATACTGGAGGGGCTTCAATTAGGTCACCCTGCAGCTTCCTCTTTTCCAGGATGAACTATCCCAATTCTTGCAGCCTTTCCTCACAGCAAAGGTCCTCCATTCCTCTAACCATCTTGGTAGCCTCATTTGGACTCTCTCCAACAGGTCCTTGTCCTTCCTGTGAAGGGGCCCCAGAGCTGGATGCAGCACTCCAGCTGGGGTCTCACCAGAGTGGAGCACCTGGGCAGAATCCCCTCCCTTGCCCGGCTGGCCACGCTGCTTTTGATGCAGCCCAGGATACAATTGGCTTTCTGGGCTGGGAGGGCACTTGGCCTGCTCATGTCCAGCCTCTCACGCACCCCAAGTCCTTCTTGGCAGGGCTGCTCTGGATCTGTTCATCCCCCAGCCTGTGTTGATACAGGGGGTTGCCCTGACCCAGCTGCAGCACCTTGCACTTGGCCTTGCTGAACCTTATGAGATTCCCACCACCCCACTTCTTGAGCTTGTCTGGGTCCCTCTGGATGGCAGCTCTTCCTTCAGGTGTGAAGTGGTGTGAATCAGTACTAAACCTTATAGTACTATCTGGTATTATCTTACAGATAGTACTAGACCTTGTGCACACTAGGTAGGAATATTAAGAGATGGTATTTAGAGTATGTAAAAGAACAAAATTACTTCCTTTTTGTTTCTTAAGATAGAAGACATATGAGACATTAATTCTATCTGTACTCAACCAACCAAATGTTAGTTCACTTATACTGCGGGCAAAAATGTTTTTTAAATGTTAAAATCTGTTACTAAATCTATGTTTTGCATCTAATATCACTACATTGATGACACAATTTTCTATTTTTTCTGTGAAAATGAGAAATAATTAGCCTGGTATTAATGATTCAAAATTTAATGGCAGTGTCTACATTTGCTTTGTTTTAAAGTTTGCACGGAATAAAAGATGTATTCTGATTCTAGCCTAGTTACCTAAAGAAATGAAGTACATATGATCTTCCTTTCTGGCTGTTATTCTTAATGACTTTTGAATAAGCTATCTCAAAGCCACTAAGTTTATACCTCACACAGCCCTTCGGTTTTAAATCTTCAAACGACTACATGGTTTTGTGGTCTCCCAATAACAGCCATTTGGCCTCTTCAGTTCAGCAGTCCACTGGCTAGATCCCTAATGGCAGCAATATATATTGTGTCTGGACAACAGGCAGGATAAAAAGGGAATACGGAAGGATTTTGGATGTTATTGTGAGGTGATATGCAGCAACATTCAAGGCATTGCCGTATTGTTGGGATTATGGCACAGAGCTGTGGGATTACTGCAGGGAAGGGAGGTAACCTCTGCAAAATAAAAAGGTAGTTAAGTACAAGGTGCAAAGCTATAGAAAAATGTCCTGGAGTAAATGTGTTGTTTGCAGAGGTAGGTACATGTTTGTCTAAAGCTGGTCACATGCAGTCAAACAGTATGTTATCTGCAGTGAGTATCACTTATACTCTTTAATACAGATAATTTTTTTGGCATCTTGCTCAGAAAACAGGTTGTCTCTTTTATGTAATCTTCTCTGGTGGGTGGGTGTGGGGATCTCATCTGCCTTACCCAGTGCCTGTATTCGTCCCCCTTTGCAGTGATTCTCTAATGAAAGACATCTGTTGTGCAATGCTTGTCATCTACACTTTGATAAATGCACTTGAGAATGTATTTTGGTGTTCAAAATTATTTGTATCTTCATCTCATCTGTGTTTTGGGGTAACTCTCTGCAAGTGATGTGGGCAGAATGAATACCAAACATTTCAAGGTCAGGTACTGCACTGATTCTGTTAGATGTGTTTATATCACTTGCCTCATGCTCTTCGTGTTGTCAAAAGCTCAATTTTCATACTAAAAGAACACTGGCACTACTATACATAATCAAGATGGTGCCTTGTTGTTAGTTTTATTTCTGAAAAGAAGAACTAAAAAAAAGCATGTTCTGAGAGGAGTAGTTTAGTTATTTATTAGTGAGTTAAATGACATAGGAGATGATAGTGCTAAAAGCTTTCAAGCACTGCTTTCTTAATTCAGAGTAGCTCACAGGTGTTGACTGCCTTTTTAGATCCAGCAAATGAGGCAGAATGGTTAAAGTGACCTGCACACAGCCAGCCAGCCCCTCTACCAGTTACGGGGCCTGGGCATCTCTATTGGAGTCACTGGTCTTTGTCAACTCAGTGATTAAATTGTCCTTACACTCTCTCTCTATCCCACCAAATAATGCCACTTTTAGAATAAATCTTGAAAGTGATGAAAGCCCGGCATGATTAAGGAGGTATTCTGAACTCTCTGGTGTTTGTAAAGTGCTTTTTTGATTTGCAAATTGTTCTCGACATCGCATTTGTGGAAGTGTATGGGTGGAAACCAAATGCATCTTTGACATTTCTTTTATGCATTGCTGTCAATCAAATGGCACATTATATTATTTCCGTCATTTTAAGAAGAAAGGATTAAATCACTATTTGAAAAATCTTGGGAAGTAATTAAAAAAAGCATTCAGAGGTGTATCTATGGTGAAAATAAGTGCAATTCTGCTATTTCTATAATGATTTTCTTCTCACTGATTAAAATAATTTTAAAGCTCTCTGCTCTTTTTAAAGCAGCAAAGACATATGACTACTTCTTTTCCTTCCAAAGGATTTCCTGCTGCAGATTTTCACAGTGTTTCGGATACTAATACGACCAGAGATGTTTCCAAAAGACTGGACAGTGATGCGTTTGGTTGCAAACAAGTAAGACATTTTTAATGTTATTAAAAAGTATGGGTAGTATGCACAGAGCACAATAAAAATCAAGTTATATGATGTATGTAATAAAAATTCAATGTATTTTTTATAATGCTGGCTGCAGTTTTTCTTTCTTTAATTTAAGATTTCAAATCTCCAGACTTCTTTTATACTACAAATTTATAATACAATCTGTACCTCTTTCTGTTCCGAATTTTAGTAAGCACATATAACTGGAAACTCAGAAACACTTTTACAGAATAAAACTGCAAAGCATCAACATCTTTGTTTTCCAAGTAACAAATGACAAGACTCTAAGGAACTTCTTTTCAAATCTGTTTCTTGAAATTCTGAGTTGGTAAAGATCTGTTTGCTTTCAAGAAGAAGTTATCAACTGTAATATCGTTAACGATGTTTTTGCATGTTTGTTCATTTAGTGTTTGTCAGAAAAATCACAAATTAAAAATCACAAATCAGGAAATGAGGCACAGCACAGGCAACAGTCATGTAAGGTTCTAAGCACTGCTTTGTGAGATTTTCAGATGGAACCTGCCCATCAGCCATTCTTTCTCTGCTCAGGCCTTATTTTTAAAGAAACAGGTTCCCAGCATTTCTAAGAAGTAATTATGACAGGTCTGAAACTATTAAGTTTTATTTCATCTCTATCACCACCTATCCTTTTTGCAGTCTTAGCTTTAGATCAGATAAAGCAGCTGAACGATCAGCACAGTTATACAAACATCAGTGTCAGCAGAGCAGGGGCATTGTGTTGGGCAGTCCTGGGAATCCAGAATGTAGGATTGACTTAAACTTTCATGATATGTACTGCAATGCCTGATTAAAATTCACTTTTAGTCTGCATTGTGCCTGCTGGCTTCAAGGAGAATTTAAATTTGTGGTGCTGTACATACTACTAGTAGCAATCTTATTGGTACAATTAAATTTAACGGCACTTGTGTTTATGATCTGTATTTGTTATAAGCGTGTGTGTGTGGATATGCAAGCAAAATAGTATTTGTTCAAACTTTGTCATGACTTGAAAAAATTAACATTTTATATTAATTTTATTACCTAAGTGTTGCTAATCTTGCCAAGTTTGAATTCCAGAAAAAAAAAGTTACTAATTAAAGAATGGATATGATCATTTGTTTCTGTGTATATGAAATAAGGTATGACTGATACCAGCCTGTATCTGGTAATCATGCTTAAGAAATAAACTGTGAAACACAAGAAAGAGGGAAAAAAACATGGGAACTTTTAGACAAAATAAATAATCTAAGAACTTGTTATATATTCCAGTAACAGCTGGCTTGGCAGATGGCTCTGCAACAGCTGACATGTACAGAACTAAGGTTTAGGAGCGACCCTGGCACGTGTTACATGGCTGGTGATGTCCAGATGATAGAAAGTTCTGCAAAAGGAGCACTTTTTTTCACCAATATTTTAGTAACCATCACACATCTCCCTTTATTAATCCATGTCACGTGGTTTCTGACCATCTAGGGGGTGAGTCTGTGCCCAGTTCTGTCAGGCAAATAAGATAGGCAGAAGCTGACAATAACTGGTGGTGGGAATTGGCCACGAGGAGCTCATCAGACCAGCTAACTGATCCTGATAGCACACAGTTGCATAAGCACATAATTGCTTGGCTAGGAATTTGTTTCAATGTGGAGGAAGTGCTAGTTTGCTATGAAACAGGGGGTTGACCAGGTGTGCTTAAACGTGTGGTGAAAGCTGAAGCCTCATTATTCTTATATTCCTATTCTATTCCTTTTTGAGGCTGCAGAAAGGAAAATCCGCTTCTGTTCTCTCCTCAGCTGCAGAGACCTAGTTCTTCCAGAGCTGTTTCTGAATGGGAGCTTCTTCCTTTACCTTGTGTCCCTCAGTGCAATGGCAGTGACTGCCTGCCTTCAGCTTCTCAAGGCATTCAAAAGCACAGAGTTGTAGCTTTGCTAGAATTGTTCCAGCCCAGAATCTTTAAATGCAAAGGAAAGAGCCTAGAGGCAGGATGCAAAATTAGGGCACTGCCTGCCCCAGAGAGAGAAGTGAGCTGTTCTTCCTGAGCTTCACTTGATCAGCCAGAGCACTTCCAGGGATCTGAGACTCTTCAGAACTGAAGGCAAAACTTTTTGAACTCTCTGCTCCATTCATGTCTAAAAGAAAAAGCTAGAAGGTCTAGCCCATCTTTTTAAGAGCAGAATTAAGTGACCCAGGAACAGTCTGGGTCTTTTCTAACTTCTGCTTCCCAGGAATAAACCCAGTGCTGTATTTCCTGTGTCCGATGGCTGCCTTCTCACCTGTCTGGCCCTTCACTCAAGAGATTGTAGCTCACCTGAAGGCAGTGTGTGTGTCATGGGAGCTTCACCCATCGCTGCAGTCACATCAAGAGCAGCACTGGTTTTCTCTCCCTGTCCCTAGAGTGATATAAAAATTCAAACTGTCTAATATTTGCAGGAAGAGAGATTTAGTCTGTCTGAGCCCAGGGAAGAAATAAGTCTTAGCAAGGACATAATCAAGTGATAAGCTTTTCCTAGGGGAGAAATTACTTTTTTTTCTCTTACTTCTGTATTCAGAGCTACAATTACCTGAAATATTTCTGAGTCTTAAAATGCCATAATTGTTACAATATATGATATTTACATATAAAAATATTGCTGCCCCCTGGCTCCTAGGTTGTTTTTTTTCTTTCTAGTTGCAGTGTTTTCAGTAGTTATGTAGCATCTGATACTGCGATGCTGGCTGGGAAATGAAAAAAAAACCCACCAAAACCAGAAGATACTATGAGCTCAAGAAGGCAAATCTGTAACTATCCAGAAACTAAGATGTTTCATGATGATACATGTAGAATCTATAGTTCTGAATGTTCCAATGCCCAACATGTGAAAGTATTAATGGCTAGCATTATAAACTGCCAATTGACTTCTAAAATTTGAGAAATAAAGTAACATTTAAAAAGGCAAACTTAGCACTAAAGCAGAGAAATAGATTTTTTGAATTGTATTCTGTAATGGAAGGAGAACATCCTTGGCTTCTAACAGTTGAGCAATGAAACAAAAATAGCTAAAGCTTCATAACCATGTCATATCTGTTGTGAGCTAATCAGCATGCATGCAGGAAAGCAAAATAATTACTTATGGCCATTTAATATTTCTAACATGGATGTTACTACCGAGTGACAAATATGGCTTTATGTATACCATGAAAAATATAATTTTAATTTCTTTCATTCTAGGAGTAGACTTCCTTTCTACATCACCTAGGTAGTATCTAGCTTCTAATTGTAACTGAAAAGGAGCACCACATAATATAGGAAGATGTCTGAATCGGTTGCCTAGTGCCAGAGAGAAATACTAAATTTTATAGCAAAATATGACTGACTAAAATTGAAGCTTCTGGAGAAGACCTTCACAGTCTCAACTAGAAATCACTGCGTAATGGTCACTGGCTTCAGTTATATTAAGGTTAGGAAAAGAATACTTGTCTAATACTTTAATTGCCTGGCATCTTTTGAGAGCAGTTAACAGACTCAGCTGAACTTCAGGTATGTCATATTATTAACAGTTGAGGAGAGACTTGGGGAGCGAAGGAGTTTCAATTACTTGCTGAGCAAATGTTTGATATTCATAACATACTATGCTTATGTATTATTGAACAAAGAACTAGTTTTCTGCTGCTCTTGGTATGCAAGAAGCTTTAATTTTCAAGATCTCAGTGTAATTAACTATGTATATCCTTTCAGCATTCTGCTTAATGGTAGAGATGCTAGGTCATCCAATCCTCGCTTTGAATATAAAAGCATACAAAATAGGTGTATGAATAGTACTATTTATAGTAAAATAATCAATCTTTAAAGTAAGGTTTACATAATATGTTGCTTACACTGAAATTTCAAATGTGTCTACTGACGGTTGGGCATAAGGACTTTAAGTAGAGAATCCTTTTGGCTATCAAATTCACTAATGGCTGAAATGCATTATTATTATTATTATTACTATTATTATTATTACTATTATTATTATAATAAAAGTAACTCAGATGGAATACACAGTAAAGGAAGACATCAAATCAGCATTAGTGTCATCATTATGGCTGCTCTGAAGAATCCTGTTAGCTCCCGTGGTGTGGGAGTCTGAGACTCCTACAATGAACAAAAATTCTTGCTTTTATGTAATACATAGTGTTACTAACAACATTTTTGCTTTTATGTAATACAAAATGTTGCTAGCAACTGAACCTGGCATTCAGTCCTTCACAGAAAACATATATATACATATGCACGCATGTATAAATAAGCTCATAAACATATAACAATAGATATATACACATATACGTGATTCAAGGTTTATTTCATTTATTTATGAAATATGAAAGGAAATTTTTTTATGTTCAAATACCTTTATGTTTTGGAATATTTCACTCTGAAATAGCAAAGGACAGAATGAGAAGCTAACATTATACATTTGTCGTATATCAGCATGGAAAAGGAAAGCTTTCATTTTCTACCACTGGCTGCCCAGGCAAAAGCCAAGTTGCCAGAGCATAGCCTAGGCAGTAAACAGTTGTTGAACTTCTGGATTTTTCAAACAGCTTGTTTCAGAAAGGTTTGCTCTGAAAATTTGATGGAAAAGCCACACCATCAAAAATGGCCTTACCAGACATTGGGTTAGCATCCTGTGTATGAGTCCAGCATAACTTAGTAGCTCAAAGCAGAGGTTTTTCTCCTGTAAAACAGGCATTCTGAACAAATATGTGGCAGGTGGTAAGAAGAAGAAAAGCAAGTCTTGTCAAAAACTCGGTAGCTTATAGTTTGATACTCAGATGGATTTCAGGTGAATGTTGTTGTTGTTTGGAAATCGCTGGCTGGGAATCAACTTGGAATGTGAGTACTGTACCAGATCAGCAGGTGTCTTCTGGCTGCTGCCTCTGTTTTGTGCATTTTTGCTTTTTTTATATATAAGCATCCCCAACCTTAGCTTGTTTTCTGTTCTACCTGATTTTAGATTCAGAATAAAAGATTGTGGGTCAAAACCAATGTCTTCAACCTTGTGTGTTCCATCTGGTGTTTTGAGGGTTTTTTATCTACAGTTCTTATGTTAGAGACCCACATTTTATTGACTAATCCATGTCATATCTTTGGCTTACCAAATAAATGAAACCTGAGCTAAGTTCCCTATAGGAAGAAATGCTTGCATTGCAATTATTCTGTTATTTCAGGAAAAATCTTCAAAAAATATTCTAAAAGTTGCATTTAAGATGTCTACTTTTTTCACCTCCTCACAAGAATTGAAGCAGATCTTTCTCTTCAGTTTCACCTGCCATGGAAGGAATGTAGCAAGAAAGGAATTGTCTCAGACATGAATAGAACTATGTAATGTAAATTTGGCAGTATGGTTACAGATCTTGTGGAATTTTCTGTTGAGTACAATTTTTCAGGGATTTATTACCTTGGACTTAGGTGGAAATTTTACATAGCAATAATTCTGATGAACCGACTTTTTCTATCAGAATGTCTTCCTGAAATATACAAACTATTTCCGTTTTTTGAAGCATATGGGCTTTAAATTAAATCATGCACAACAACAAGAATGAAAGGGCTCTGTTCTTATCCATGCCTTGATTATTAACTTTGCTTATACTGCATTTTGTAACATTCCACTTTGTGTTCCATGCTGCAACAGCGAGTGCTGTACACAGGCTATAACTCTCCATTGGTGAAAAAATGGGATTAATTTCCAGATGAGTGCAAAGCATGGAACACTACTTGGATAGAAAAGTTACAGTGTAGTTGTTGAGAAAATAATATGTATGAAAAGGACACTTGAGCAATGGAATAGGAATAAATGAAGCACGAGACTCAAGCACTATTCTAAAAACAGTCTCAGAAATGGCTGTTACAGATGTTCAGGCACGTCAAACAAGAAGGTGAAGTTTGGCAGGGACAGGAATTTTAAATGTAGAAGGATGGAAGCAAACATTTGAACTACTAATATGTTAAATTATACATAGCAATTTTTTATTTATTAACTGAAAACTGTCAAAAATGGCAGAAGAATAATATAGGTAATCTCCTTGGTGGGTTGGCTAACATTTAATTCTCCAGTGCTGTAAAAATGAAAAATATTATAACCTTGAAATATATATATATATATTGCTGTTATTATACTTAACAGGGTTTTTTTTCTCTTGAATGCATTGCAAAAAATAGTAAAAAAAAATGAAGTCCAAAATACAGAAGGGGAAACAAATTTTAGCATTGTAACAGCATGCAGGTCAAGAGCTATGTTCAAAGAAGAGCTAAATGTGATAATAATAGACAGATGGTAATTAAATTAAATGTGTATGTATAACCTTTTTCTCAGAAGATCTTTAAACAGTTGATTGTTGTAAAATACATAACAGCAAAAAGATCGTTCGGTGTTTATCTTTTTTTCTCTCTGTAAGTATTCACTTCTGACTATTTTAAAAAAGAATTTAATGCTTTATATGGATTTTTAGTTTGACTGAATATGTTGGCAGACAAGAGAGCTGCAGAGGTTAATTTAAGGTTTGAATCATTGAAATTACGTGTATTTAAATAATCTCAAAGGATGTTCTATTTCTGTAGATTACCAAAGTTGTTTGCTACAATTAACAAAGCCATCATTGACCTCTGGTGACAACCATTTGGAAAGGATCTTGGTCACATGTATTTATTTAAGATAGATTATTATAATTCAGGCAGGTGTAAATGTAGGGTAATGTATTAGTATTTACAACATACAGCATAGAGATCTTTAGAAGCAGATCCTTCTCTCAGAGCTCATGCAGTTTTGCATTTATCTCTTGTCATTAAAAAGACTTTCTGTCCATAGGGGTGTCAATGTTGAATATTGGTATTTACTAGATATTTTATATTTACAATCTATATGCACGTATTTTCAGTACCAAGAAAGCTGAAAAAACATTGTACAACTGTATTACTGCTATTAAGACAAGGTGTGTAACAAATCTGATGTCGTAAGTATTTGCAGAACAAAGTTTATGATTGGTCTTGATCAATTATATTCTTCTATATAGAATGTCTGTTTTCAGTGCACATTCTTACAGCACACCTTATTTATCTTAATGTGCATCTTTTCTGTCAGTAGGTGCTGTTAAGTCAGGTACTTATACCATTTGTTGAAAATGTAGTAGTTAATGCCACCAGACATGCTATGTCTGTTTCTTCATTGGAAAATTGTCTGGCTTTGATTATTAAATACGAATTTCCACTTAATGAAAACTCCTGTCTTTTTCATTCTTTTCTTCCCAGTGTGATCATTACTACAGTCTTGTACCTTTCGGATGCACTTCGTAAAAACTTCTTAAATGAAAACTTTGATTACAAGGTAGAGTAAATGATAGATGCAATAGCTGCTACATCATCCTCTGGCTTGGTGGTTATTAAACTTAGTTCCAGCATCTAAATATCTAGAACATGTACTAAATCAGCAATTTCAAGCGCTCAGAGATGTTTTTTCTTAAATACAGGACTATATTAAAAATGAGTGCTGTGAGGTTTTTTTAAATTTCGTCTTATTTTTCATTTTGTTATTTGAGCCTCTTTGTTAGACTACTTATTTAGGATTTTTGCATAGCAATTTTTTGGATCATAAAAACTAATGGAATGATTCAGCTGTTATTTTTTAGTTATTACACAAAGAAAAAATATTTCATTTTTTTAATCAATGCAAATTTATATAAAATGCAGATTTATATTTTTGTAATTTCTCTCAAGACCAGTTAACATGCTGCATAATTAAAATTAGAAAATTATGACACTTCATGGTGAATGTAGTTAAAGATGTTAGTGAGTACCTCATATAGTGAGATATTGCATTTATGATAAACTGTGAATTACAGATTATGCTTTTAGGATTCAGATGAGAAGATCTAGGAATGTGTCTGAAAAGACACATTTCCATGGAAACAAACCTGAATGAATATTCTGCTCGACCAAGAGATGTTAGTTCAACTGCTACATCATGAAAAGTGCAGAATTTTCTTCCTAGACAAGGCAGTGAGCTCCTGTTGGCTTCCGGCAGGGTTATGGATGCTTCTCTGAAAATCCAGACTCCTGTTAGATAGATTGGCAGGAATGCAGATTTATCTACTTAACTGAACACAAGCAAGCCTATTCTTTATGAATTTCTGTAAGTTCAGAGGCTAAAATTGATAAAAGAATTGCCTGTAGACAAGGCCTCTATGTTCCTTAAACTCAAGTAGCAATGTTATTGCTGTCCTGCTGAACTGCAGCGTCTGGAATAGGGCTCCCTCTACACTTCTTGTCATGGAGCATCTATAATTGGGTTGTTATAATAATTAGTATTTCATTTTATCTTTAGTTTTATCTCTAAGTCTTATAAGTAGAATATTTAACATCTAATTCATAAAGCATGAGCACAAAACCTCTGTATATTTGCAATATGTTAACAAAACCTGGCTTCAGTTTTGTCCAGTGAAGGCTGCAGCAAGTGAGACTTGCAAATAGTATTATAAAGTGTGATGGACAGAGAGTGTCAGTCCTGTTATGTGATAGCTTTTGAGATGTCAGAATTTTTTGGGGGTTGGACTTAAAGGCATAATTTTTGTGGTTTTCTATTTAAATATATCCAAAAGAAAGTTTCCAAAAGTAAGGTTTTCTGATTTGGAGAAATGAAAAAACCCAATCTGTAACTTTGAAACTTTTACATTTAGAGATGTAGGATATGTAAATAGATGTATTTTAGCTGAACATTTTGGGGTTGGTGAAAAGTATATTTCGAGTCAAAGAAATTAGTCAAAAGCAATTTGAGTAATTTATTAGTTGAGACTGAAACAAGGGCTGTGATTTGAAATTTTGCATCTTGAGTGGTCATAAATTGTGGTACTGAGAAAATGAAATAACCACATGCCATATGCTTATTGTAGATATGGGATTCCTACTTTTTTCTTGCTGTCATTTTTATAAACCAGTTATGTCTGCAACTGGAGATGTTCACACCTTCCAAGAAGAAAAAGGTTTTAGAAAAGTAAGTATTGCTATCAGCTTGTAAAAACTGTAACAGATTTAAAATTTCTCAAAATGCAAAACATTGGAGGTTGCAAGAGGGCCCACCAAAAGAAAAATGTATCAGTGTGTTCACTGACTAGATCAAGAGTTCGTTCTGGCCCGTTGTACAGGTCTTCAGAGCCAATAGTCTTCATATGAGTGCCTGAACTGGTTCAGACACTAGGAGCAAAATAGCCACTGATTGCCAGTGAATGCATAAGTCAACTCACACTTGTTCAGGTGTTTCTGCCAGGCACTGCACTATTGTCTGTATGAATTAGTTGTATTTCTTTAAGTGAGAGCAAAACTATTTGCTCTCAGAGAGAGAACTGGGGCATGTTATGGCAAGAAAATTGGTTTTGCTTCACAGCTGTGTTACTGATGTGTAGCATTTTGACAATATTTCAAATAAACCTGGGTTTGGGAATCCAGTTTTAGCTGGGTACAATCGAAAGAGCGAAAACTTGGAAAAAATCAGCACTTTCAAAGTTGTTTTTTGTGGACTACAAATGAGACATTTAATTTAATACCGTCACAGATGTCATATGAACTTGATTTTCTTAAATTATCTTTCACTTTTTTTCTGTATTTTTTAATACACTGCAGATATGGTGACATGCGGGTGACAATGGGATGTGAAATCTTCAGTATGTGGCAAAATTTAGGTAAGTGGTTAAACACATCATCAGTAACTCAGGAAATAAAAGCAAATTATTAGTTCTTCACCTATTATATATACTTCCCAGTGATAGAGGAATCGTTGATAATTACGTTCAAGACATGAAGTCTTGATTCAAGTTTAGGAAAAAGCTTGTCATCTGTAGTTCCTTCTTTATAGCTAAACTCAGCTTTCTAAGCCTTGATACTCTCTCTGACCTATCTCAATTTCCTCACAGAGAACTGAGAGAATACCATCAGAGAAAATTAAGAAAGAGAGTACTACTCTTTTTGGGCAGAATTATTATGCCTTGAAATATACTTATGTTCTTATTTTTAGTCCTGTTGTCACATAGTTTAAGGACAAGACATGTCTTAATTCTGAAGCTCTCCTGAGATGCTGGATTTGCATCAAGTCTTCTCTGAATTCTTAGTTGCACTGAAATAAAGGCATAAATAAGTCAGTGACTAATGTATAAACAATACATTGGACAACACAGAGAAAATACATGCTTGAATACTAACTTAGGAACACATTTATATTTTTAAGCAATAACTGTGCAAACTGTTTGAATGTATGAGTGTCAGAAAAATGTAGTTGAATGTTGTTTGGGAAAAAAATAAAAAGTGAGTAGAAGATTTGGACACTACGTTTCTCATCTTTATATTTCAGTTATTCAGTATTCACTTCATCAGAGGGCTTGTTAAAGATATAGCAACCATCATCTGATGATGAGATCTCTGATGGTGTGATTTCTGAGATACTGTCATTTCGGTTCTATCAATCTTTTCCCTAGCAAGATATGTAGTTGCAAAAAACTGGTCTTTCAAATCAGCCTTTACTAGAGAGAGACATGATCAAAATAAGAAATATTTTCCTTTTGATATCTTGTTGACGTCTGATAAGTAGCATATTCTACTTATTTACAATATTAAGTATTGCTTACTCACTAAGACATCCCTCAAATTACATGGATACGTTATGGGTATTTCAAAACTGGTATATCAAGGATACACTCCCAGGTCCCATCTCCTTCCTGCATGCACACCTTAGTGTGCATCACCGCCCCACGCATGCTGTTTTCTGCTGAATGGAAACTTGGGATGCAGACAAATGATGCCTTTCAGTAGGGGTGAGTTTTGTAGGGCACAGTATGGAGCTCATCTGGTAATGTGTCTAATTAAATACTGTAGTCAGGATATTTATTTTAATTGGAGTTATGCTAGTCAGCATTTTACAATTCTTGTAGCAGTGAGAGTCATCGCAAGCCTTGATCCTTGTACAGTCGCCTTGCTTTCATATGGATAAGCATTCTGGGATGTTTCCAGAAAAGGGAGTTCTTGTTTTCCTTTGCACAAACTCAGACACTGAACAGAGCAGCAAGCAGGGGTGAATGCCCGCTGGAATATCCAGAGGTAGGCTGGATGAAAATTGATTCCTAGCTTGGAAAATCGTGCATCCTGATTCATAACCCCTAATTTTGGGGATGTCAGAAGTCTTACTTGTGGAAAACTGAAAATGAATGGTCAGTGTTTACTGTATGCCATTTCTAGCTTTTCTGACAAGAACTTTATTTTCTGTTAAGTGGAATGTGGTGAGATAATAGAAGATGTTTTAGCACTGATTTTCAAGCAAGTTGTTTTGAGAACAGCTGAGTCATATCTTCCTTTTCCTGCAGTTCAAACACATATTTCCATTTCTATACTAGCAAAACTAAAGATGGGTAAAAATCAAAGTACTTACCTCTTTCTGATGAGCGCAGAATATCAGACAGTTAACCATTTTGTAAACACAAGGATGTAGAGCTTAGAAACCACATTATTCCTGTGAAATATAAGTGAAATGCCTAGAGAGTGCTTTATCTGTCTTTGTTCTTTTGCTGGAGGATTAACTTCACATACAGCTAACCCACTGTCACTTCTGAACTCAGTATTGCATAATAAAATCTGATAAATTATGTTGGCCTTGTAATCTTTTATTGTTTATAGCTTTCACTTTTTGGGCTTAAGAAATAGCCCGTGCTGTGACGGACATGTGATTTTAAAAAGAAAAATCTGTGGACATTTAGAATGCTACTTTTTCATTCTTCAGATAGCATTTGGATTGCTTGAAACTCACGGGACACCCAATTCACATTCAAGTTTATGTTCATTTTCATTTTAGGGGAACACAAGCTTCACTTTATTCCAGCACTGATTGGCCCCTTCCTGGAAGTGACCTTGATCCCTCAGCCAGACCTGAGGAATGTAATGATTCCTATTTTCCATGACATGATGGATTGGGAGCAAAGGCGAAGTGGCAACTTTAAACAGGTACTTTGTGTGAAGCTGTTTATACAACAGGACTGAATATCAAGCATTTCATAGAGTCCTAGTGGACTTGAACCTGGAATTCCATTGGTGGTTCAGGGTGGAGAAGGTATCCACAACTCTGCTACTGGAGAGGTATTAAAGGGTTTTCCCTTTTTACTCTTTGCAGGGCTAGTAAGATTCTCCAGCTAATACTATCATGTTAATTATGTAAGATGAGGGATAAAATCCATGGCCTGCTGAAGTGAAGAACAAAACTTGAGCTGTTTTCAACAAGGTTGTTGTGTTTTTTCACCTCTGCTTTACAGAGATACACTGGTTAGATAGGATTCAACCAGCTTCCCTTCTGGTTACTATGGAAAAAGATCAGATGTTCTTCTTCAGTAAAGATCCAAGTATTCTTGTTGCTCAAACACTTTCTTAATGGGCTAGGAAGGAACGACCAAGCGTGCCATCTGCTCCCACAGCTCCCACTCAGTTCTTTCAGACTGCCTCAAACCATTCTCAGTGCCCTCCTTCCTGATGCTTCAAAATGAAGGAAAGTAGAAGGATTTTAATAACTCCCAGGCAATCATAATGCTTAGGGTGGGAACTGCATCCAAAACACAAATTATTAAGAACAGAGGAGTGCATGTGATGTAAGTAGGTAGCTTTTCACTATCAATATATAAGCTTATTGTTAAAAATTACCACAGAAATGTTAACAAGGAGTGAGAAAGAAAAAATTCCGCTTGTTCTGCTTCTCTGTGTTTTCAGCTTGGGTTTAAGTGTAAATTGTAATAGATTTATTCTGTAATAAAATAAGACAACAGCTTGGTTTCTCCCCTAGATTTGTGATTGTTAATATATTACTGTTAAAAAGGAAGTTTGAAATATGAATACACAGTGTAGCATCAGCTCTATGTTTTTTTATAATCAATACATTTAAAAACATGCATTGGAAGAGTCATTAAACACCAGATTTTCTTAACCACCAAGTTTCTTTGATAGCTAATATCTAAGTCCAGCAAATTTGATTTCTAATGAAATACAGTGGCAGGTAAGAGGGCTGGGAGAGTCTGAGCTCCCAAGTATTCTGAACAGTGCAGGCATTTATGAATATTAAATTATAAAGAATGGAGTGCAGGTCAGAAAAGATGATATTTTTACTTAAGTCTAAGAAAATTGCTTGTGCTTACAGCCTTGCAGTGAGAATTCAGGCAATTTATTTGGGCTGTGTGCTTTTCCTCTGACTCCATAAATAGATAGCTGCCTTAGCAGCAGCAAATGCTACTCAGCCTGTAGTTTTAAAGTCACGTTGCTCAATTTAAATTAACTCCCTCCCTCAAAAAAAAAAAAAAAAGGCAAAAAAAAACCCACCAAAAAAAAAAGAAAGCCCGACAAACCTTGGGAATGATAACAGCTTCAAAGAGATGAAGTGACTTATCACATGATTGACCAATAATTCTAAAATATGCATTTAGCAAAGTCCCTTACATAAAACCAGAGCTTACCTTCATTTTCTCTAATTTCATTAAAGGAAAAAGAAGCTGTTTACACCACACTTATATGTTGCAGGTGGAAGCAAAGCTGATTGACAAACTGGACAGCCTAATGTCAGAAGGTAAAGGTGATGAAACATACCGAGAACTCTTCAACAGTATGTGAGTAATATGTTTATCTTATAATTCCTTGAGTTCAGTTGGTTGTATCAGATGTTAATGTCATTGTAAAGAAGTAATGCTTAAACCAGTTGTGATGTTCATCTTTTCTTTTTCTTTTTTTGTTTCCTTAAAATCTGAAGAATAAAACGTTTCGTGGTGTTGTGTAGCATCTGTAAAGTCTGGCAGTACTTCCTGCATACAGCTATAATTGGGAAAGGCTAAATCTGTTATATCACAGAACATTCTCTTTCTCTACCTACTAATTTTAAAATCAGAAAAGCAAGAAATGCTTCCTAATTGCAAAGGGGGCAGGTAGAGTTCGGAGCATTTTGAAAACGAGGCATAATAATTCAACAGATAGTATTTAATCTGTGGTTTTCTGTTGCTACAAACTTGTACTCCTCTGAGTAATGTCACTTGTTGATTTCTTGTTTGATGAAAACAATTGTGTTTATTCTTATAAGATTGGTTCTTTTAATTTTCTTTTATAAATTATTGGCTAAGCTTTTAGTGTTTTTTAATAAATGACATGTCACTTAAATCTAATAGGAAAAGCAAATGATAATGCTGAAGTCTCTAAAGTTGCCCATAAATTATTCTCCTGACTGAAATAAATGATTGTCACAGAGTACAGGTACAAAATAACTAACTGGACTCTGTCTCTGTTCTTCCTCAGAGCTCAATTCCACCAAAGTGAAACATTTCACTTATTTCTGATGTGTTTATTTTAATAGGAAATGTATTGTTCCTCTTCAGGATTCCAGGCTGCAGTGTTTTCTTCAGTACTACTAAATACATGGGGTTTTTTCCTGTTTATTTAGTTTCTTAATCATTCCTTCTTCTTTAAGTATTATTTTTAGCTCTCTTGTCTTTGGTTAAAGAACAAGATTCAGGTCTTGGTGTCTGAAAATAGCAAGCACATAATAATCTGTAATTGTACCAGGTTAAAAAAAATAGAGTTCCTAAATATTTATCATGTATAGAAGCAAAAGTCGGTAGAGACATTAGGCAGAATAGTATGGAATTGAATGAATAATAGCAAACAGCAGTTCAGTATGCTAAAACAGAACTTTCCTGTAATTATTTTTCATGACATTTTCATAATCTGAGTAAAGATAATAAAAGGTAAGATATTTTCAATATTTTAGTAATACAGTATTCTAACAGTAAAATTAAGTCATTAAAGGAAAAGCTCTAATTATAAAATGAAGCCTATGCAAAATACATCAGTGTGTCTATCACTGAAGTAACTTAAAATTCTATAAGAAAGCATACTGGTATCAAACACAGTTCCTAATTTTTTATGGTTTTGAGTTATATTTCGACTGGGGAATGTTAAACATGGTACAGTGAAAAATGTTGAGAGCCTTTTATAAATCTAAATGCTGAAGACATAGTCATGGTAATTTAAATTGCAAAATGTCTCACAGCATCAGTATACTTGTGGTTTCTGTCATGGTATAACAGAAGTTAAAACTAAACTCTTTGGGAAATTTCAGAATAACTGCTGAAGTTCACTCCCAGCTAACAAAAAAGGTAGTATTTATGATTAGTTTTTTACTTTGACTGGACTATATGCATTACCACCTCTCAAGAGGAGAGCCTGTAGAAGATACTAATTGTAAAATGGAGGATGACATATTGTTCTAGGGTATGTGAAGAAAAATGATGAAAATCAGGTGGACAGTTTAGGGAGTTGACTGCAAGAGATGGGGTCAGCCTGAGATTTTGGGGTTTCTTTATTTCTTCCATGGGTAATTTAAATTAAGCAATATTAGAGGGTCTTTACACAGCAACATTAGGGTGTCTTTACACTGTGCAAGAAAGCAGACTTGCATAGGCTGAAGTGTCAGAGATGTAGCAGGTACACCAAAACTGAAATAGTAATACAGTTTTGCAGCAAGCAGTGGTTTTTTAGTCTTTAATGAAAGCAAATGCTACAATATTACCTGAACTTTCTGAAGATTAGGCGTGGTTACTTTTGATAGGTATCACTGCATGCAAGGGCATGCACACACCTACTTTGAATACAGACTGGGAACTGCAGCGGGTGTGACACTTTCAGGTTTTGTCATGCTTTCTGTTTATTTTGTCTGAATTGGAAAATGAATTTAAATCTCTTAACTCCCACGTTAACTGCTTTTTTTTCCCAGATACAATCACTGCATCTTTCCTCTGAACATCTATTTTCAAGGATAAATTATAAGCATCTCTGGAGATAGCTAAAATACTGTGTGCTAAGAATTTACTGCCTACAATGGAATTATCTATATCAAATAAAAAGACAGAAAGTAGGGGGAAGGTGACTGCTGTTTATTTTGAATCAATGTCTTTCTAGGGACTTGAATGTGACCATTCACTGATTAGCTCCTGATGTCATTTGAAGGAGCTGCAAAGCATGAAGTAGTGAACATTTTGTTATCATGAGAAACTAGATGCTGCAATTGGTATCTATTGTACTTATGGTATGAAAGCTGTTCTGATCTACATTTACGCTGTAATACTGCAATTGAATTCCTAAGTTAATTAGCACAGGGAAAAGAATGATTTTACTTTATTAAACAGTTGCTGGTTAAAATAAAATCCTCAGAAGCCAAGGTATATACTCAAGTAGCTCTTTCTTCTGAATCCGATGGATGCTGCCAGTTTATTACTTCTGTAGCTGCATTTCAGTTTGGCCTAAGACAAGCCATTTCAGATTTGGAAGTTAGGTGACCACATTACTGAAGCACAAAACCTGGAGTAATGAGTTCTGCCGGGGGCCTGGCAATGAGGCTTCTCTTTGAAGAGATTGTAGCCGACACTCAGCTGGGCGGGCATTTATTACTGAGTTCTGCCAGTTTCTGGGTGATTTCTCTAGCCGTGAAGCTATTATATAAAAAGTGATGACTGCTACTTTTCCTGTGCTGTCTTCAGTCATCTTCATTTCTTCCCCAAATGCATGACTGAATTCAGCACTGCCCAGTCCATTAGACTCTGTCTGGAGTCTTTTGAGAGCCTTTATGACTTGTTCAGGGAGCCTCTGTCTATAGTGAGGTCTTTGTACTCCAAAACAGGCATCCAGATGTTTTAAGGCACCTCTAGGATTAGCTGCCTGTGAGCTGAAAGTCTGAATAACTCTGAGGTTTAGGCATCCAAAATCCATTTACTAAATGACTGAGCTAGCTTGAACATTGTTCTAAGCCTGGTGTTCATCCCTGAAGAACTCTGGTCTTCTGGGTCACCATTCCCTTACTCTTGGGGTACCCAAGATTAAAAATAATTAGCCCACCACCACCTAACAAAACAAAGCAAACCATAATTGTTCAGGTGAGCCCAGGTGTTTGGCTATAGTAGCATGGATAGACAGAAACATTTTTATTGTTTCCTTATGTTGTTTAAAACCCCTTAGTGCTTTGTACAAACAAGATAGCCAAGCATCTTGGCTATGCTTTGGGATCTGTAAGAACAGGGATTCAATTCTACCTAGATTTAGCCAGGATACATTTGAGTAGCTTTTTCATTCTCAGTGTTTGTTCTCTGCATTGTGGTGGGGAGAGGGAGACATGCATCAGAAGGCAAGTCATAAATTTTTTCAACCGATGACATTGATGTCAGTTTGAATAAGTACTTTGAATGTATCTACTCAACCTATTATTAGAAATTGTATGTTTATAATGAACATGCCAATACAATTTTAAAGCAAATGCGTAAGTCAAATGCAGATAAGAACCATCTGTTTTGAAAGTGAAGTCATACTTCTATTGTTTTTCTAGAGGAACTATAGGTAATTATTTTGTTGAATCTAGGTTGAAATGTTCCTTTTTAACATAGGGTTAGAAGGAAGTAGAAAGGAAAAATCACTGCAGTAATCAAGGTTTAATAATGTGACAGGCTCTACTCTTTATTTCTTAAAAGACACAAAACCTTCTATTAGAAGGAACCTACGGGGTTCAAAAGTGAATTAAGGTAGCCTGTGTATTCTGTATGGAAAACAGAGGTGCCAGCTTAGTGCTTCAGCGTTTTCTGGTTAAGGATGGCCTTGTCATCTGCCTGCTAGCAACGACAGTAGCCAGTCTCTGATTGTGAGGGAAAGACATCCGATTGCTTCCTGAAGAGGTGAGTTTAAGATCCGTATAAAGGTGCAGGATGAAGATCAGTATTTCCTCCTCACTTCCAGCAGCTTCATTTAGGTCAAATTAGTTTGGAGAATTGCATCTGTGACATCCCTGAGTCTGCAAGGAGCAGAGCTGGAGTGTATAGCTGGTGCAGTTGGCATGTAGGAGTTCCTGAGCGCTGTTACATGTTTGAAATTGGGATGTAGGAGTTTTCAGGGACTGAGCATGCTCAGGGTAGATGAAGGTCAGTGGAGCTGACAGCTTGCCCACTGCAGACAGAAGGTTCAGAGATGCTATTAACAACTCTCTAAAAGCTCTAAGTATATGAATGTGGCAATTTTCAGAGGCTTCTAAATAAACCATAACCGAGTGCATTTTCAGGGAGACTGCAGAAGTATCTCCAGGACATGTCATCCACCTAAGCTCCTGCACCAGAGCATAAAAGTAACACAGCTCTGTTTATATATATTTCCTTGCTCATTCTTATAGAGAAAATGTGGGAAATTCATGCCTAAATGATTAATATTTGATAAACTTAAGCAGTGAAAATCAGAGGCCTGTAGCAGAATTATACTAAGAATAATAATAAAGAAAATTATATTAAGTGTAGTTTTACTGACAGCTCCACTTACATTACCATTTTGAAATCTTTCCACTTCAGTGTGTAATCTACATTTACATTGGTGTAAGAACTCAGCACAACAGTTTTTAATTAAAGAATCTTATGACACTTTAAGCTAATGGAATTGTACATGTGCATTGATAGTATGTTGTCAGAAAGAAATATTAAGTGAAGAGAGGGAATCATCTATTAAAATCCCTCCCCTATTCTTAAATTTCATGCATACTGAAGTATTAGAGAAGAGAGGAGAGAAGGAAAAATTCGTTAAAAAAATTGAGAAGGTGTATTGAGCTGATGAATATCCTTTTCTAGGAACACATTTAAATTCTGCATTTTCTGACATATCAGCATGAAGTGAACATATAAATTTTATGGAAGAGTTATGTTAAGTCTTTGGGATATTAATATATTCTGAAAATTAGGTATTTGATATCTTTTAATCTGATGCAGCTAATATAAAAATCGTTTGTTTTGTCAATGCTTCCTGGACTAGAATTCCACTTTTTGGTCCTTATCCTAGGTAAGACATTGTTTGCAAATTGTGCTTCTTGGGAGGGTGTTTGTAAAAGAAAATCTAACTATCAACGATGTTGCTACGGTATTAAGGTACTGGTGAAAGCAGAGAGGTTGTCATAGTAACAGTTAAAAATAAACAGTGAAATTTTTCTGGCTTCTTTTTTTTTCAGTCTGCTGAAGAAAATTGAGCGGGAAACATGGAGGGAAAGTGGTGTTTCATTAATTGCCACTGTGACTCGCCTCATGGAGAGGCTCCTGGACTACAGGTGAGTGATTATCACAGTTTAGAAGTAGGGTTGTCATCTTTGACATATTAGGAAACAAATACGGTTATCTTGCTCAAACAGTGACTGCACATGGATACATCAGCTGTAAGTGCTCAGGATCTCTGACAGCCCCTACTTAGTCAGCAGGAAAATGCAACTGGCAGGATGAAAACAACCAAGTAGTCTCCCCACGGTGTAAAAATCCAGTGGCACATATGAGTTTCCTGTCAGGGAATGTAGTAACTTCTGGCAGTAGGTTAGTGATTCAAGTCTGCCTGAATACACAGAGCTCAGTACTAATCACCTGACAGTTGTTTTACACAATATGTAAAATTCTTACCACTATGTCAGTCATGCTTAGTTGTAGTGTCAGCTGGCACAGTAAGTATGTATACAAAGACATCATCTCTGGGTGAACACCTCGCATCTGACTGTACCACATGACCAAAGGAGAGAGAAATGAGAAGCATGTACTCTCTTTCAGAATGCTAGACTAAAAGCGATTTTCCCAGTCAATTGTGAGCCTGTGTAGAGGCTTCAGATTTCAGCTTAGTCCTCCTTATTGTCACCAACTATAGCACTTTTCTAGAGCTCAAGTGTAAGGTTTTCTCCCTGATTCCATAGGGACACATGGTGAGACCTAGTACTCTACTTTCTATCATCACTGATGGTTTGAAAGGAAAGCTATTTCCTCAACAAAGAGACTGAAATCTTAATTTCTAGAAGCATGGCACTGCTATTTCTCTTCAGGGATTGGTTGGATTACAACCTCTAGGACTCCCAGTCTTTCAAAACAGTGGTGTGCTCTTAGTTATGAGAGTATTTGGGGCAATTGTTTAGCTCATGTATGCAAGAATGTTTTAAAGTTATGTTAAGTTTCTTTTAGTGACTACATGGTGATGTCTGCCTGTTATTCTTTTATTTCAACGTGGTTATACTGGCTATTTTTCCCTGTGTGATAAAAAAAGTTCACATAGTAATGACAGAGCCAGAAAGAAAACATTGACTTTCTTGACAACTGAGGTATTCAATGTACTACGAAAGGAGGCATGTTTAGCCACTTGGGTCAGCTGTTCACCCAAATGCCATCATTTCAGTCAGCTTGCCAAGTCAAATATATCTGTTTTCTGAGGTGTGCTTCACTGAAAGAGGATAAACATCATTCCTTTTGACTTTCATTACTTTCTGCTTTAGGGACTGCATGAAAATGGGAGAAGTGGATGGCAAAAAGATTGGCTGCACTGTTAGCCTTTTGGTTTGTATAATACTTTTTCTTTCCCTTTTTGATTTCAGTTGAGCATTTTATACTATACAGATACACATTTGAATAGGAGATACTTTGCTTCTTGTTGCAATTTAAGTGGAATTTGACAGAATAATACTATGCTTAGGATCACTGATTGGTTTTTTTCAGGCTGAGATCAATGCAGTAGGGAGTTAGTCTTCCTTGGCATTTCATAGCTGGGTTCTGAGAGGTCTCCAGTACTGCTTTATTCAGTTTTAAGTCTCTTTCTGCTGGATAAATGTCACCAAAGTACTTTCCAAGTTTAATTAGTCTCTGAGTTCATAGAAACAAACATGCCTTTCCTCCTCTCCCAAACCCAACAAAACTTACATGGTTTCTCTTGTTTCTTTTCTTCCCCAATAACTGATGCAAGTTGGTTCTTATAGCCTATAATATGGGATATCTTGTGAATACTGCAGGCTGACTATTCTCTCCCCAGTAGAAGAGACAGAAATGCTGCTCAAGACCTCCTGTTGTCATGTTATCATTATTACAAAAAACCAACAGTGCTAAACCAAAAGTATGAAAAAGATGTCATTTTTGTTTACAAGATGCATTTTGATTCTGGGCCAGTTTCCACTGACAAGTTTGCTGACTTCTGTTAACCTTGGAAAGTTTCCATTTTCATAGTGAATCTTTTGAAAAGCTGTATTTTTAGCCAGAGAAAAAAAAAACAAAATAAGCTGACTTGTAATTCTGCATTTTTGACGTCAGTGAAACAATTTGGTATCACTTCTAAGTAGCAGTTATACATAAGAGAACAAAGGATTTGTTCAACAGGAAAATAGTGCTCTAAATAGGGATGATATTTACTATGAAGCCATAAAGCAGCTAGCTTGCTGTCAAAATATCTGGCATGATCTGAATTCTGTAAAGCACCTGGATTATTTTTATCCCTAAGGAGTTGTTAATCTATTATTAGCAAATCGTCCAGGATTTGTATAAAAATAAAATTAAAATATTTAAAAATCCCAAAACACTATTACTTTTTAATAGGATTTTCAATGACTCATATGGGCAAAGGTGGATTTCATATCCTAATAATTTTCAAAGAAATTTTTAATACTCTTGCACAACAGAGAGTCAACGAATGCCAAATTTTCTCAATTAGTTAAAAAAATACTTTCTCTACAAAGTCTTTATTTTTATGTTTTCATAGTGTTCCTCCCACCTTTTTCCTTGATAATAACTCAATTTAGGAAACAGTGGCACAGAATAAGAATACTGTACATTAGGAGAAAAACTGCTTCGAGTTCAAAATAGTGATTTAAATAGTAGAACAGAAACTGTTAACTGCTAATGAGAACCAGTGCTTAGACTCTTCTAGCCTATAAATTTTTATTAACCAAAGCAGATTATCCTGAACATTGAATATGTCTAGCAGGAGGACTTCAGCTGCATGTCCGTTGTGACTGTGGCAGTAGTTGTGAACAGTGCTGTAGGCTTGTGCTCCTCTCCCTGTAACTTTTTCATACTTTTCTTTAGGGCTTGTAAATAGATAATGAATTTTTTGAACTAAGAATTGTGATATTGCAGTCCATATCTTATCCATATAACAACAAATAGCAGTTATATGTTCAGAAATCAAATCTATGCATGTATTTCTAGAGTGTTATGTTTGAAGTCTTTTATTTGTAGCCATTATCATAAATTTATTAACTACTACATTTTATTACAAAATTCAATTTTATTTCAGAATTTTTACAAGACTGAACTGAACAAGGAAGAGATGTATATTCGCTATATTCATAAGCTCTATGACCTACATCTGAAAGCACAAAACTTCACAGGTAACTGAATACAAACTAGAAAAAGATATTTAGGCATGTGGTTTGCAGTCTTTTGCAAACCTGTAATCTGTATCCTCAGTGCAGAGCATACCAACCCAGGCAACAGCTGAGTTTCCTTGCCTAATTGATGTCTCTTAAAATACTACTTTTTTCAGCCCCACAGCTCTACTATTTGCTGAGCCATGTTGGATGTAAATGACTTCTATTGATACGCACTAGCAATAAATGTGTGATACCGTCATTTTTCACTCGAAAGGAGTAAAGTTTAGAGGAAGTTTTTATGACTTTATTTAGTGGTATCTGAGCCTATACACTTTCCTGTAATGCTTCTGGCTCTCTGTTTGGTGAAGTGTTTCTACACAGCTGTGTTTCAGAACCTCATTTTTAGGTTATAAAAAAAAACAAAGGAAGACCCATATCACTTACTCATGATGAGGTAGAGACCCTAAAACCTGTGACAAGTATTGCAATTTCATGATGTCTTTCTAAATCTTCACATACCACATTTGCAGTACTATTGTATGCTTTTCTGCTATCCGTAAGTAAGATTGTTCACTTGGAATTTCCACAGTCCCTGTGCAGTTCATGGATTTAAATGTAGACTAGATAGCAGGATACGTTAAGGAGAGATTTTCATTTCCTCATGTGACCTGGCAGTAGTGAGTCACAAGACTGTTTTGATTATCAAGGAGTCTCTCTGCCACAGCTGGCTTTTGTGCCAAACTATTCATTTACATAATAGATCTTAGTAACTCTTTGAGCAGTGTTGAGTTCCATTTATGCATTGGGTACTATTCTTTGTCCAGTTTACCTCCAACTGTGATATGAACCTAACTTTTTTAATTGTTTTGCCATCTATTCTGATTTTAAGCAGTATTTTGCTAAAATTTATTTCCAGGACTTGGTTGTATTTTCTATGTGTTTATTATCAACAGGTGTGATTTTTTGCATTCTTTGCTGTGGTAGATTTCACCACTTTTTTTTTTTTTTTTTTTAATTTTTTTGCTATGAGAGCCTTCAAGAAGAATTGTCTCACACCCATAATTTAGAAAACGGACTTGTGTACTTCATTGCCTTGCCTTATCAGAGACAACACAGACTTTTGTAAATCAGCTGATCTAGAGAACATGGGATTAGGAAAAAAGTTTGATACTTCAGCAGCATTCTTATATGTTGCAGCATTAGTTTGCTAACTGCATAGTTTCATCCTAGGGGTGAAATTATTTTTCTGTCCTTTCCATAGTATGATTTACTGGACTGTTTCTAAAAATGGTCTGTTTAAAAAAAAGTCCTTTTTATACAAAACATTACTTCCAATCTTCCTTTACATAGCACTCAGTTACAGCTATAAATATACCTCTCTTGAGGCTGAATCACATAAATGCACTGATTCTTTGTGTCCCCTAAGTCACCTGAGAACTGTAATGAGACTGTCTTTTTACCTATCCACCTTAGAAATGTCTAGTGTTTTGAATATTTCCTGTATAAATTGAATTTCTCACATCATAAGTCAACCCTATTTATCTCTCCTTAGTGCTTTGGTGCAAGTCAGCAGTTACAGACCTCTCCCTGAGGTACCAATATTTTATTTGTTATGTTTGCCTCTGCCAGACATAGGATGCTGGGTAGAGGAACCCTTCAGACTTTTAAACCAGTACAGTCATTCTTATTTTAGAAACCTTCTATATAAATTTATTATAATTTTTAAAAAACCAACATTTTTATGGCAGGCAAGATTTTGTTAACGTGAAGGACTTAGATGCCAAGTTTAGAAAGGAAAGGTCAAGGTGTGCTCTCCTGAACATGTGCTTATATTCTGCTGTCTTTTGCTTCCTTATGATTTTGAATTATTTGTTATTATCAGCTTCATGGATTTTTAAACTTGGTACATAGATGTGCTTCATGTCTTGAGTACAAAAATGTAGCTTGAAACTATGACAAAGGTGGTTACCAGTCAAGCAGCCTGAGAGCTGTGTGATGCCAGAATTAAGGTTATCTGTGCAACTCAAGCCGGTCTCCCTTGCACGGATGTATCACAGCGCAGCATCAGTTTGCACCATGCTTAGCATTTTACAACACTGGCATTCAAAGCACTCTCTGCCACAAATATCTGCTGCAGTGATGTTTTCTGATCCACAGGTTCTTAGCTGGACATGTAAAGGAACACTACTGCTAGAAAAAATACTGTAGAGTTCGGCTTAAGTCACCTGTCTTATGGGAACTCATATGGCAGAGGCAGAAGTAGGATATGGTTGTCTGGGGCAAACTTAGCTTAGCACAAAAAGTACTTTAGTACTTTATTGTTATTTTTTTGCCTTATGTACAACCTATAAAACCTGCAATAAAATAAGTCCAGTAGGGAACTTCTTTCTCCAATGCAGTGCATCTCCAGAACATGGCCCATCTTTGTACTGACTCACTCATGCAAAGTGGTCCTATGAGTGGAAACATAAACTGTGAATACTAACTTGGAAATCAATAATACATAAGCTCAATTAGCCAAATTGAATTGCCATAGCCAGTAGTAATTCTGGTGTTTTGTAATTTGCCAAAGTCTGACTTTCCAATAAAAAGATTAATTTAATATTATTTTAGTGTACTGTTTCTGAGGAATTCCTGAAATCAAAGTAAAAACAATAATAATTTTTATATTCCCAGATAATTTCTACTAACCATGATGTAAAGATTACTACACAGCTCTCTGACTAGAGAGCAACAACAGGTTTGATTTCTGCCAAACCAAAAGCTAAATAAAATTTTTAAAATTAAAAAGAGAAAAATATTGCACTTCTAAATTGCTTGTTATGGCCAGCTGGTAAGGCTCAGCTCTCAGGGATTTATTTCTCTATGGAAGGAGTGGATTCTATTAAGCACACATCTGCCTCCCTGTTTTCCTCCCAGCCCTGATCTCTTTTGGACTGTGTCCACAGTCTTGTCTTCTTTCCTCTTTCACTACTGATGTTCCTCATCCTCCAGTCCTTGTTCCTTTGCTCAGACAGCAGTGTCATTGGGAGTTTCTCCTAAGCAGTAGGAAGGACTGGGGCTAGGCAGATAATGGTTACTTAATTTCTGTCTCCTTTGTGTTGTCAGACTCCAGGAGAACTGTCCCAGTGACTCCACTTTAAATAGTGTGTGAAAATTTTAAGCTGAATTTGTTATTCCAAATAATAAACCCAAACCAAAACCAGCACTAACATCTGCCTAATACTCAAAATAAATCAATTACCCATTAAAAAGGTGCATCTCAAGAAAAGCATTCACATCTCTGTGTACTTTGTCTGTTTTATTTGTTTGGTGTTGATAAGTGCCATGCTGTAATTTGTCTTGCAGAGGCTGCCTACACACTCCTGCTGTACGATGAGCTGCTGGAGTGGTCTGATCGGCCACTCAGGGAATTTCTCAACTACCCCATGCAAACAGAGTGGCAACGTAAGGAGTGTCTCCATCTGACCATCATTCAAAACTTTGATAGGGGAAAGGTAAAATAGTCCTATTTTACTGAGTGGATCTGGGAAGTTTATTCATTTCAGGATATTAGTTCCAGGGTTGCAGTCTTTTCTTATATTTCAGGGGAAGTGTTCTTCCTTGCCTGATTAAGCAGTTACTTAGCGATGCATTAGGTTTCTTCTAATCCTGTGGTTGTATCCTAGAAATCCCCCACTTATACATGAGAATAATTTTCACTTGTGTAGCAGTTGGCTTTGTAACTGTCAAAGCACTTTAAAAAGGTGATATAACTTCTCTCCATTTTAAAGGTGGTGAAAATGAGCCTTATAAAGCTAATGATGCCTATTCTGAATTAAGCAAGTGTAATTATCCTGTAGTCTAAAATTTTATATACACTTAGTGCTCTGATTTGTCCTGCTGACAAACAAGCAATGCATTACAAGTCTGTGTAGCTAGTGTGAAATCCATGCAAGCCTAATCAGTGTAATCAAATGGATGTTGATTATCATGTTTTTCAAACAATTCTGTAATTATATTATAGAGTTTAACTTACCTGGTGCAATGAAGTATTTTCCAACCTACAAAAATTAAGGAATATGTATTAAGAATACCATTTTAAAATGTTAAAACCATACTGTGTTGAATCTTTCTCATGTTGTGTCAAAAGAGTTGTCCATCACTCTTGCAATGACTTACATTTTGTGCATAGTCCAAAAAGAATAATTTATTGAATAAGTCTCTAAATATATTTTTAATTCTTCAAAGAATTCATCGGTATTACTCAGAAGCTATCAGTATGTTTAGTGGACAGTTTGTTCAAATATTTTCAGTTACAAGAAGTATGACTTTACAGTAAAGATAGAACAGACCACTAAGAAATCACAAACTGTCAAACAGTTGCTTTGAATTACTGAACATCTTTTACTTGCTTGCAGTGTTGGGAAAATGGCATTATCTTATGCAGGAAAATTGCAGAACAGTATGAGAGCTACTATGACTACAGAAACCTCAGCAAGATGAGGGTAATGTACTTGAATACTTTTCATCAATCAGGAATCCAAAAGCTTTTTAATTTAGGTTATAAAATATTACTTAGAAAATTGAATTTACCACAGATTGGTTCTTAGGTTTGGTTTGCAAATCTTGGTTTTTTTATCCTGAGGGTTTTTTTACAATAAGGATTATAGGAAAGGAGTGTGAACTTTTTAAAGAAAAATGAGAAAATGCTCTCTTCATAGAGTGGTTTGGGTTGGAAGCCTTAAAGATCATCTAGTTCCAGCCCCGCTGCTAGACACCTTCCACTAGACCAGGTTGCTTTATTTTATTATAAAACTAATGTTCTTCCAATATTTGTACAGCATCCTTTTTATGTGCATGCTTATGCATAAAAATAATACTACAAATTCACTTTCATTAGTTTCCTACAGTTTATCCAGGGAATGTGCTCTGTGCAGTCTTTCACTAGGAGCAGCAGCATGTCTTTGCCGTTGTAATTGCAAGCAAAGAGCTTGCCACAAGCCACGTCCACCTTTACATTTTTTTTAATTTGCTGCTTAAAAATATGGTCTGTTTAATATTATATAGTAAAAATGATTCTTTCTTGGTACAGTCTTCCTGTTGTTTCTTTCATTTTAGAACTCTAAGCATTGTTTCTCATTCTTTCAGATAGTGCATTTTAAAGGTTATTCAGACTTCCCTTTTCTTATCTGCTTCTGATCAATTCAATTTTGTATTGCAGCTTCCATTTAAAATTTCCTGTACATGTAGGATGCTTGCTGCTAGGACTGAGTGAAGTCCCTTTAATCCAGAGCTGCTTAACAACATTATGCAAAATTCTCAACACAGAGCTATGTGGCAGGACTCCCTGTTATCTGCTTATTCCATATATATTTAGATATGTCAATGGAAGAATCCTATAAGCAAAAGCAAACTGACTATCATCATGTGAATAAAATGATTAGTTTATGCATGTTTAATTAATTGTACTGAATGTGTTTTGTGTTTGAAATATCCTTTTACTCTATCTGTGCCACTGATGTTAATCCAAAAACAGAGGTGTGGGGATTTCTCATAGCAGTATAATTAGGCAGCTGTTGATATCATATGCATATTAAATAACTGTCTTCATTACCTAAAACAGGGCTAAGACTGTGTTTGGTTTTGCTGAAAATATCATCAGAAAAAGGGGACTTTGGCATTAAGATCCCTTTGTGTCAGTGTTTTCAGTGAAATAAAAACCAGATGTATTGATCAAAAATTATGCCAATTGCTATTGTGACATTTTAAAGGAAGTCGTGTTTGATGCTTAAGTCATTGGAATCTGGTATGTTTTGGACAAAACTGTCTTGAATATGGAAATTAGACTTTGCTGATTTAACTGACCACATTACTGCCATGTGTTTGGATGATTAGCAGATTACTGGGTCATGTATTTCAAACTGTCTTTCTATTTTACCCCTTTAATATAAGTACTTCATATTTTAAAGGATTTCTTTTTTTAATCTTGGAAACTTTCAGATCCCTAAGAGGTATAATTACTTAATCTGATGCATTCAGAAACTTCTGGATGCCCTAGTTGTTGCTCAGAGATATATTGCAATTCTGGTATGCCAGACCTGAAAGACACTCCTTTTTGTGATAGCTTATGGTAAAAATACACTTTCAAAAAAGACTAATTACTTTTCCTCTCAATCTCACACAGATGATGGAAGCATCTTTGTATGATAAAATTATGGATCAACAGCGTTTGGAGCCAGAATTTTTCAGAGTTGGTTTCTATGGGAAAAAGTTCCCATTCTTCTTGAGGGTAAGTGAAATGAAAATAAACAGAATGGAGTAATACTCTCATTCATAATCACTTTTACTGTGTTAAAATTTGTTCATACCATATACAAGTTCTTGTCATGTGAGAAATTATTTACCCTCATGTTTCATGGGTAAGACAAGGTCCTGACTAATGGAAAGACAAATGCTAGGCTTCTAGAGTCCCACATAAACATAATATTCATGTTTATGTTGGAAACCATGCACCTATACTGTTCCACAGACCAATGGTTCATTGTTCCCTTTATCCTGTTCTGTTTCTGCTGGTGGGTGCTCGGAGAAAGACTGTCAGAAGCAGGATCCATTGGTGGTGGGATCATCAGCAATTTAGCATTTAAGCAATTACATTCCCAAGTTCCTTTTTTTTTTAATGACTTAGAAATTCCACATGCTGAATTTCATTGATTATTAACATACTAAAACTGACAAATAATAAAGTTATTACTCTTGATCATTAATGTGGAATTCTGAAGTTTCTAAAGTGCCCTTGAAAATGTTAGTGGTGTTTACACTGTTCCCCTCTTCCACAGTCTGCAGTAGTTTAGCTGCATTGACTGTCACCTTGGGAAGAGGACAGAACCCATCTCATTCATGGAGCAGCTGCAATCACAATCCAAGCTTCTCTTCTTGTGGTAATTGAAATAAGTGATGAAGGAACTTCCTCTATATGGTGGAGGCCTAAAAAACCTGCTTTGTCTTTGCCTTAGTGGTAGGGAAAATGACAATTTCTAACTTGTAAATATAGCATGAAACTCTCCCCTTTAAAAGTATGCTCAAAAAGAGTGTGAGGGGAAGATACTTCTTGATATTACCGAATAGTCATCTGAATATAACTTCTGTATAAACCAATTTGAAAATATTAATCAGAAAGAATTTAATGTTTAGATTGCTAAACAGCAACTGCTAGAGTAAAAGTAGTGGAAGAAGTTGCACAAGAGTGCAGTACTTTCAAACCTTAGGTCTTTCACTGCTTATGCATCTTCTTATGCATTTTTGAAGTTAAACATACGCAGCACAGATTTATGCTTGCAACACCAACAAGGACAAACTTAATACGTTTGATTTAATTTTTTTATGACAAAGCAGTTTGTAAGTCTGGCTGTGTTTGCTGTAGAAGGAATAAAGGCTAAACTTCATTATAAAGCTTTCACATTTTAATTTGTAGTTGAACAGTAATACTGTTACAGTTTTGGGTTTTTTTGTAGCAATTTCCATGAAAGTCTCAGCTCTCAGAATTCAATGCCAGGAGCATTCTTTTACTTTGTGTTGTAAAAACTAGCTCATTTTAATTTTCCAGGCTGATAATTGATAAACATTTAGAGGGTAAGGCGAATTGAATGCCTTCTACAATTTTCTTATGCAATGTTTTTCTTCAGAATTGTATAATGTCAGAGCAAAGTTTCTTAGTTCCTCATGGAATTGACTTCCAACCCACTTCATTGTCTGTTTGTTGGGTTATATTTCTGTTATATATTTTATACAGTCTGATATATCATGTTAATTGCATACTTTGATCCACTAAGAACAATTTCTCCCTTCAGATTTTTATTAAACTTTGAAGTGTTATTATTCCATTTTTCCAGACTTTTGAATAAAACATAACTTACACGATAAAATTTCCTCTTTCTGAGTAACCTGTTCTTTCTATATTCCTTATTTTTATTCTTGCCTTGTTTCTTATTTCTTCCTTCTTAAAATGATGTAAAATTTGCCTGGAAAATCTATATTTAAGAGCGTGTGTTTGGATCCTAATTATTTTCACATAACTTGCTCTTGCTTTTTGTTTTCTTACTCCGCTCAGAATAAGGAATTTGTTTGCCGAGGACATGACTATGAAAGGCTGGAGGCCTTCCAGCAGCGAATGTTGAATGAGTTCCCACATGCCATTGCTATGCAACATGCTAATCAGCCAGATGAGACCATCTTTCAGGCAGAAGCACAGTGTATCCACATAATCACAGAGCCATACTCTGTACTTACATCTTCTATGCTTTTAAAAAATGTAGGTACACCTATAGCCAATTTCAATCACACTGAAATAAATGGTAGGTGAGAGTTCCCCTGCATTTTGTCCCAGTTCACTCTATTATGTTTTGAAGTTCTTTGTGTAATTTTGGTTCTATTTAAAAATTCCTTGACATGTTATTGACATTATTTCTTTAGCTAAAAATACCTATAGAACTATCACCACTGTGATAATGGTGTAGCAGTTCAAGTTATAGTAATTTAACTTCTTACAGTACAATGTTATGTTAGCATGGCATGACATATTATATGTGTAAGAATATATTTAATTAAATCCCTTTACTTCATGTACTGTTTCATGTAAGTAGCTCTGTTTCAAAAATAAAGATGAAATTTTCAACGAAACAGTCAAAGAAATCTCAAACAATCAAAAAATCTCTCTGGTTCCTTTTCCAAACCATTAATAGTATTGAAGCATTTCATGATACACACTTTTTAAAGAGTTTTTCTTCTGTAATGCTTCAGGAGTCAATATGCTTTGCTAATTTGAATAAAGTGGGATAGCCTTAACTCTTTACATATAGATTTGCAGATTTATGCAGTGACACCAATTCCAGAAAACCAGGAAGTCTTGCAGAGAGATGGCATTCCTGATAATATCAAGAGCTTTTACAAAGTAAATCACATCTGGCGATTCCGATATGACAGGCCATTTCACAAAGGGACCAAGGACAAGGAGAATGAGTTCAAGGTAAAGTATCATACCCTTTCCTGATCTACTGTACCTATGGATTTGTTTGTAATATCAACAACAGCTGCCTTACTGAAACATCACCTGTATTTGCATTATTCAACTGATTGTGGTATAACAAATTCTCTAGAGGAGATGGTACCTCAAGTTTGACTATTTCACTTCTTATTTTAATAAGAAGTGAAAATAATATCAAAAATATATGGGAAATGCAAAGGTCTTGCTGTATATGTGACTAGGAGTGAAAAAATTCATTTTGTTTTTTGCGTCTGTGATGTATACAAGGCAGAACTGGAGAGAGCAGAGTAGTTCTCTGAAAAGTTTCTTAGGCAAGTGGAAAAACATTGTTAAGTAGGTAATCTGGGAAAGCAATAGTTCCTTCCCTAATAGGTAAATTCCTTCTCTTCCTTCTAATAGAAATGTCACAGTGAATATTCTTTTTTTGGTGTAATTTTAATTCTGACCCAGAATATATTCTGGTATTCAGACACAAAAAGAGTTATCCCATAATAATTTTGTTATAAATTTAGAAGAAAAAACTGTAAGGGTAATAAATTAGCTGAATTGAGGCACTGTTGTCTTCTAATTTAAGTTTAGGCTTTGTTTTAACTGTACAGCTTGTAACTATATTTTGTGTAAGCACTATCCTGTGTGTTGATTTGTCATTTCACAAACCTCTTGCAGAAAGTGTTTACTGGTAGTACATTTGAGCATCCTGTCAGCTATGCATTCTGGAATCTCAAATAGGGCTTCACAGAGGAGAGCTGATCACACTCTGTGATCTGTAAGCTGTTCTGCTTCTGAACTCTTGTTCTTCTCAGATGCTAGTTCAGAAAAGAAATATTAAGATACCCATTCAGTTTTGAGTCACTTTTGGAGATCTGGGGACAACATATAATAAATTTTAAGAGTGAAGAATCAGCAGAAATTACTGCTTAGTAGTAAGACCTAGAAGGTAAGGAGAAAAGTGAGCGTCACTGGCTTATGGGATAGACATATCAGTAGGAATTTCGATGTTAGTACTTTTTTTTTTAATGTATACTGTTACTTTAGTATATTTCTTTATAAAGAAAACTGGTAATAATTAAGGAAGATATAGAGTCAAATAGGGAAATAAATTGGTTTCATATGTTTTAGAGTCTATGGGTAGAGAGAACCACGCTGATCTTGGTGCAGAGTTTACCTGGAATATCGCGTTGGTTTGAAGTAGAAAAACGTGAAGTGGTGAGTATGAGATTCATGTCAATACATATTGTGGATTGGTTTACTTCCTTAATCATATGTTATTCGATGAACTGCTTTAAGATTTATTACACATATGTAATTTCTTTGAACAAGGTCTCAAGGTGGCTACAACAAAATTATTTACAAAGGATATCGAGTTGTCTGATTTCTCTTGTCTTGAAAAGTATTATTAAAACCACCCTCAGGATTCATTTAAACAGTTGAGGAAAAAGAAGTTGAGAACAATAATGGGCAACATTAAATGTCAGCAAATTACTTCCTTAAAACTCAGCACCATGTAACATTTAATACTTAGAATATCTATAGCTTAATGTATCCTCCAGTGTCCTGGAAAAGTAAACATTCTCCAAGTTCCTGTACTATAATAAATGCCATGAGCTACTAAACAGAACCTATAGGAATAGGGTCTAATGTACCAGTCCGTTATTGACACATTGTAATTTCTTCTCCTTGCTTGTTCTATTTCTTAAAAAATCCTTAAATAGATTCCAGATATATTTGGAGGAGTGCTCCTCCCATAAAAAATCTCTAAATAATTGGTCAGTTGTTGGGCCCTGGAGTATAACATCTATAACTATTTTCCTTCTTGTCAAAGCCAGTTTTAGGATAGTCCCATTAAATATAAGGATACTATAGTACAATTGATTCTCTCTAAAACTCTGTTGTGTTCTTCTTTTATAATAGCAGGAAAATGTCATGTGTTCACCATCTTGACATTCTCCCGTAGAAAACCAAAAGTGGAGTTTAGTAAAAATCAAAAAATTGGTTGTGACGTGAGAAATTTTGTTCATTGACTCCTGCTGAGTCTTTACTAGGTTAATATGACCACTAATATGAAGACCTTTAGTTTACTATCATGTTACCATTATAGTCACCATTTCCAAAAGTAAACTGTAACAATATTTCCTGGGCATGTATGAGGTCATGACTTGGATTTGTGCTTGTATGTTTTGGTAAATTATAGCAGCTGCAGGCCTGTACTCTTCCCATGGCTCAGCTTTTGGTTTTTACGGCAGTTCACGCTACCTATGCAAGGACTTCCCCACCCTCGAGAGATGAGAGGCACATCCTACTCAAGGCTGCCTTTGACTGTAACTTGATCATCATTTTAGCTCAAAGCTTACATCTGAATTCCTGATCCATAAAGTCTTCTTGTTGACTTACCTTTGAGTGGGGAAACTAACTCACCCATACTTAAGCTCTGCTCTGTACCCTTAAACTGGTGAAGCTCCCCCAGCCCCAAGCCCATTTGAGGTAAAGTTATCAACGACAGTTTAATCCTGAATTCCAGGAGTTCCACCTCTGGCCGAAAGTATGTCAATGTTTTGCGGCAAGGGCTGCGTCTTCTCTCAAGGTCAGATAATGAATCTACAAAAGAGTGATTGTTGTTTATTTTGATCATTAATTACATGATAAAATCGAGTCTCCCCCCCCCAGGTGAGAAGTACTTTCTCTGTCCCAGAACTCTAGGATATAGAATAATATTAGTTTTATTTTAAGAAAACAAAAATTACCTGCAATATATTTCATCTTTCAACTGAAGATTAAGATGTTTGCAATGTTTCTCTTTCCTCTTTCAGGTGGAAATGAGCCCTCTTGAGAATGCTATTGAAGTCTTAGAAAATAAGAACCAGCAGTTAAGAACACTGATTAGTCAGTGTCAAACTCGACAGATGCAGAACATTAACCCTCTCACAATGTGTCTAAATGGGGTCATTGATGCAGCAGTTAATGGTGGAGTTGCTAGATACCAAGAGGTAAGCAATTTACTTTCTGTTTATTAAAATTCCAATTTCTTTCCCTGTACAGATGCAGCTGCTCTGTATGAATTAAGGACAGAAAGTACTATATGAATAATAGTTATACCGATATTGCAGTTTTGGGTTAGGTAATATTAAGGATGTGGTTTATTGATTTAACCATTTTGCTGCAAATAGAACTTACTCCAATGATGACTCAATTCACAATTACCCTGCATTCTTCTGTGATTTGTTTGGAGATTTTCAATTAAATGGTTAATTATAAGTAAATTGTTATAATACATTGCCTATTCTAGGACAGGAGCTACTTCTGGCCAACTAGCAAATTTACTTGTTTGTGCATTCTCAATGAGAAGTTCATTATCTTGATGAAGCATCATAATTTACTAGATCCTTCTTGTATCTCTTTTCCAAGTTTTTAAGAAAAGCTATTTTTGGAGGAGGGGGAAAGGGGATTTAAAAAATAAATACAATTTAGAAAGGTCTAACACTGGATTTGTTTCCAACAGTTGTTCCTCATTATTATAATTTCTGAATCACTGGAGAACCTTAAAAGTTTGGGATGCTGTATTTACACAAAATTCTGTGGAATTTTGAAACTGCAATAAAAATAAAGGGTTTTTTTTTCCTTTTGTAGCCCAACTTGATCTTCTTCTTTCTCCTAATAGTCTTATGAAACACTTGAGTCTGCTGGTTTTTCCTTTGAAAATGTCGAGTTGAATAACATTCTGTCCGCTTGTCTTAAAGGCTGAGAGATTCAGTGTTCACTCAACAGTGTTAAATTTGATAAAACTGCATATTAATTAAACTACAAGAAATTGAGTCCAGTATAGTATTAGAATCTGTCATCAAAACTGCCGTGTTATGAAAATTATGAGACTGAAGCAAAGCAGTAACATTTTTGCTGTTTCCTAACTGCCTTTAAACAACAACAAAACTGTTTAGCGTAGTGAAGCACCATGAGGGGAGTCCCTGGAGAAATACAGTCATGTCAGAACTATGTCTGGTTTGAATTAGCAGTGTCAGAGCTAGCTCAGTGTCTCTGCACAGCTTCCATTCTTCACAAGCATATCAAAGGTTCTAGCTTGCTCCTTATTGTTGCCCTCGGCTGTACTTCTTGATCTCCTAGACAGTGTTCGTGTTTCAATTCCCTTCTGCCCTCTGTCTCTCACTATATTAAAATAGGACTTTTCAGCAATTTGTTTTGTATACATCGAAACTGTTAGCAATAATTGTGAGGCTTTTTTTTCCTTACATTTCACCTCTAAATCTTCTCTTTGCATGTCCATTTTTCAGTCTTTGTATATCTTTCTGTTGTTTTGCCAGTTCTTATCTTCTACCTTTCTTGTTATTCCGTTCTCTGTAAATGCTTTTCCCTGTTTCACTTGCTTTTCCCTTCTGCCCTGTATGAAGCTCAAAGTTCAATCAGTCTTGGAGCATTTGGTCTTGAGGTAAGAGTGACCATGTCTTTACCAATATCTTCCTTCCCTTCAGGCAACTTCCAAGTTTTAAGAAGTGTCCTTTGACCATCTGCTGCCTTCTTGATACTGTCTTCCTTCATCCTTTTTTCCTCTTGAAATTTTTTCCTGTATTTTTTTTTCTCTTCTGATGGGGAAAATGCAGCTATCTCTAATTATTCAACACCTTGGTATTGCAGATGTTAAAGCTATCCATTCACTAGTTTCTGTACAGGAACAGATTCCAGGAAAATTTAAACAAGTAATAGTTATTAGGCAGCATCTTTATGTATGCTAAAAAATGGCTGTAGACTGAATCACTGATTTTTAAAAAAGGCTTTCTGAACACTATTAGAAAACATGAAGAGTTGTTTTTGTGCCCACTAGCACCTCTTAACTACAATTTGTACTACAACTTATATTTCCTCTCCTAAAACTTATATTTTCCACTCCTTTACATGTGCTGTAAGAGTAGAGGCCCTTTAATGATTAATTATTGAAAGCCATTGGTTCCAAAAATTTTACTGGATTTAGTAAAATTCTGATAAGTATTTGTGGTTTTGAAGTTAGATTATTACTCTAATAATGTCTCTACCTCACATATCTATATCTAATTACAGATCTGTATAAAACCAAAACCACTAGGACACCACCTGCTTGATATTGGAAGAACAGTTAGCTTGTAGCTGAGGGAAAAAAACTCATCAGCTGGCAGAAGTTTGGGGGTTGGGATTTTAGCAAGTATCAGAGGGCTCCTTTTAACAATTTAAACATGACTTCGTATAATTTATTTATCTGCAGTGAAAGGACCATGTGAAATAAATGTATTGTCAAGAACTGTTGTACACTCAGAATAATCCCCTTGCAGGGGAGAATAGTTAATATATTAAGAAAGATGCAGTCTTGAACAAACCAGGGGAGTGCTATGTCCAAACATTGCTGGTGGGTAAAATGACTTTGGGGTATTATAGCTGGTGCAATTTGAGCATTGGAGATGGACTGAAAAGTCATGTAAGCTCATGAACACAGCTGGATGTTGGTCAGATGCTCCTGAAGTGCAGAGTGTATCTTTTTGACATTTTTGTCACTGTGTGTTCTTCAAAACATTATTTATATTAAGAGATAGTAAGAAGATAATGTCACAGCTCCAATGCACATAATAGCATACAATTCCACACTGTTGTTAAGATATCTTTACATTTAAGGAGTAATGAAGCTCCTAGTATGAAAAGAGAAGAAAAGCAAACTCTTTGTAATTACTTGAAACTTCTATGTCACAATATTGGGGAAGAGATACTTAGTTCATGTGACCTATGTTTGGTTTCAACTCTGATTTGCAGGATTCGGATTTTGCTTCAGGATCTGTCCTAGATATTGAACAACTTCTAAATTCCATTTAGGAGCAGCTACCTTTTTTTGCCTATAGTTTCCACCAGTGACTATATGATTAATTACTTATTTAACATGTATTACCCATTACTGCAGTTGAAAGGAACTTTGAAAATATCTGAAATATTATATAGAAACTTAGTGTTTAAAAAAAGAAACAAAAGTGATATGTTTTTACTCACTTTGTTTTACTTTGTAATTTTATTCTGTTTAGGCATTCTTTGTCAAAGAATACGTCTTGAACCATCCAGAAGATGGAGAGAAGATCACACGCTTGAGAGAACTGATGCTCGAGCAGGTAAAATGGGGAAAAGAATGACAAGGTGGCCTGCTCAGCTGTTCTAGCTAAACATGTCCCCAGATAAAATAAAAAGTATTAGAGGTTAATAATTGCCCTGTGGTCTTCAGTGTTTTCTGAATTAGATTCCAAGTAGAGAGTAACTTTCTATACAAACAGGTTTCTGGGCCATGTTAATATTTTTTCGCTAGTCCTTTCCATCATTACCTTAATCACTTCAAACTGTTTTGTGTAAAATAAAGATTGAGTGAGAGGCCTGTCTTGTCACGCTCATACTCAAATATTTGCACAAAATATTTTATCACTACTACAGAATAAACATTTCATTGAAACATTTGATGGCTTCAGCATATATTTGTACTTTATCAATATTACAGAAAAATATTTTCACTACAAGGTTTGCCATAAGAGCAAAAAAGCATCCAAAATCTTATGGCAATGAAAGATATCTAGTAGTAATTGGCAAAGTAGGTAGGCAGTAAAATAAATACAAAGTGATTAAATGAAGCAGATGAGTATTCTAAGCATTATATGTTTTTTGCATTATTTCTCCATTCATTTATAAGCCAACTACCTACCGGCCTCAAATATGAAGTGTTTCCATTTGAAAATGCCTTTTTTTTTTAATCAAAGATCTTACTAATATTTCAGCTTTTTAAACTGGCATTTATCTACTTTCGTTCTATGCAGCATGTTGAAGTTTCAAATTTTATTGCTGCTTGGAATAAAAAGGGTCACAGTATTGGAATTTGGCAAGATGGAAATTCCATTTTTCATCCACAATGCGTAGTATCTTTTGGTCAGATCAGCCGAGTGACAGGTGCTCAGACAGTATAAATCAGAATAGATTCACTGAGCTTACTTTAATTTCACTGAGACCACTTTAATTTCACTGAGACAATGTACAATAATTGACATTATGGTTTTATTTTTTCAAGCTATAGTTAATCTCACTAATCTTTACAATGTAAAACTGGAGTTAATAACTTCCTGTACTTCCTTACTCCAATACTTCCTATTGTTCCAAGCAATACCAGTTAAACCCCCTCTGGCGCCCACAGCTGATTTAACGCAGAGCATTCAGAAGGGCCGGGGTGGCTATGTGTGTGTGAATGGATGTGCTGCAGTCCTGACCCGGGGTCAGGGATGCTGTGCAGCTGCATGCCCGCTCTCAGGCTGCATGAAAACATCAGCCAGGAGCTCTCATCCAAAGATATTACAGCACACTGTAGCTATTTTGTTTTTAAATGTGAGTTTATCTGATTCCTCATGTAACCAATATTTTGAATGTGTGTGACCAAATTTGAGCAAGATTAAAGTTTTTGCACTGTAATTCTGAAGCCTGTCATGCCTTGTGTCAAGAATATACATCAAGCCACCACTAACAGATGTCTCTGGGGAGTTGAAATAGGATAGGGGACCATGGACTTCATTGCAAATATATTACAGAGTCTCTGGCGGATGTTACCATTGCTGTTGTTTCATGCTTTTTATAGCTGTTCTTGTAGAAAATGGCTTTTATTTAGGATTTAGAACTGCTCCTTTGTAAAGTTGCTATTTAGTCAGAGTTTTCACTATGTCATCCATAGTGTTTTTTAATAATTCAGTTGAATTTGCATAGGTGAAACCTTTGGGAAAGTTGAATAGGAAGAGGCATTATATCCTCTTGTGTGTTACTGCTTTTGGTCCTAGGCCTTGTTTGGTTACGGGTCTTTCAGAGATTTAGGTTTTTTCAAGGCAACATGTATTTTGTTGTATTTTTTTTTTAATTAGTATCCTAATTGAAGATGAGAGCTTAAAGAAAATGGATCAAAAATATTTTTTCCCTTTCTGCAGGCCCAGATTCTAGAATTTGGCTTGGCAGTGCACGAGAAGGTGGTGCCACAGGACATGAGGCCATTGCACAAAAAGCTGGTGGATCAGTTCTTTGTGATGAAGTCAAGCTTGGGAATACAGGTAAGTGAGCAGGTGCATGGATAGACCAGGAGACTGTTCAGCTGCATTAAGGGCTGGTTCATTTTCCCAAGCAACAAACAGTGACATCTTTTGGTTGGTTGTCCCCATTACAGCTTGTAGCCTTCTTGTAGTACAACAAAGCAAAGAGAAACATAAACTTTCCATACCATGCAGAGAAAAGTAGTCACATTTTACTAATAGTCACATTTTACTATCATTAGTGAAAAGTTAAAGTATTTTTTTGTAATAATGATGAAGCTGATCCAAAATGTTGATATAACTACATTTATATGTAGTTATCTACATATCTGTATCTTATAAAATGCTTAATGATATTATGTTCATTTTAATTAATCTTCCTTTAATAACTCACCAGGAATTTTCTGCCTGTGTACAAGCTAGCCCTGTTCATTTCCCAAATGGAAGTCCTCGTGTGTGCCGGAATTCCATACCTGTTTCTATGAGCCCTGATGCTGCCAGGGTAATACCGCGACGCAGGCAAGTTAAATACTAGTAATGACATATTTTTGCTACCCATGGAAGATGACCCATAAATATCTCTATTAGGTGCATGCTTTCTTGTATGGTCTGGCTGAAGTGTGTTCAGCCTTGAATAGCTGGTATATGTATTCTCTCTCCTTCTTTCTCTCTCTCTCTCCCCTCCTCCAATTAAACTTTAAAGATTAATAAACATGTGCTGTTCTCACATGAGAAATTATGCTTGATAATTAGAGTTAACCATTTTATACTTCATTATTCTTATAATAGCCCCTTGAGTTACCCAGCTGTCAATCGATATTCATCCTCATCACTGTCATCCCAAGCTTCTGCTGAAGTCAGCAACATCACTGGGCAGTCGGAAAGCTCAGATGAAGTTTTTAACATGCAGGTATAATTTATTGTCATTCTTTAAACTATACCGAATCTTTCTTACAAAGCTATTTACTAAATTAATGCTTCTGTTATTTCATTCACAAATCCCAAAGCTATTGCTGATGCTTCGTTTAAAAACCAAATGTTTAAATGAGATGTTAACTTCTTTCACTTAAAAATAACTTTTTTTTATGTAACTGTTTTCTCTTGTTTAAATTAGAGCATTAATTTTTTACAAATGTAATAAGTAGCAATGGACTATGATGCAAAGTCATCTGACCTTGCATAGATTTTTCTGTCCAGTTGTCACAGTGATGTAATTATTTTACTGCATTAATTATTTTTCTATTTATTTAGTATTTTACTACATCTTTATGTAGCTAGATTAATGTTCTTTATACTGGTTTGCTATTTTGAATTACTGATAAACTACTCTGAGAAGTTACAAATTCTTTGTTCTAGTGAAAATAATATATAAATATTATTTATATAATATATAAATGCTTGTTTTCCAAACCAGTAAGTGTGATGTGGTAACAACAGCATCTCTTCTATACACAGCCTAGTCCATCTACCTCAAGCCTGAGTTCTACTCATTCTGCTTCACCTAACGTGACCAGTTCTGCCCCATCCAGTGCCCGAGGTCAGTGCTCATCTGCTGTGGTAAACCATATTAAATGACTCTTGATACCTTACACAGCTGAATTTCTGCATGATGTCACTGGTCAGACATCAAATTTAGCCAATTATTTGAGGAATCTGAATTATTGGAGACAGAGGATTTTTTTGTCATAAGCATAGAACTGAAATGTCTGAGTTTCACTGCATGAATTTATTCACTTGACACATTTACATTCTAGCTTCTCCTCTGTTGTCTGACAAACATAAGCATTCCCGAGAAAACTCTTGCCTGTCTCCCAGAGAGAGGCCCTGCAGTGCCATCTACCCTACTCCTTCGGAAACTTCTCAGGTAAGAAGTTTGTTGGGAATCCTCAGAGCACAAATAGCTCAGAAGACAATAAAGGCACATGTTGAACTTTGAGCAGATTCACTGTCTGTTCACTGTTGTAAATTTTCAAGGGCTTATTTTTATGTTTTTATAAGCAAATACTCTAAAATATTTTAGATGTAAGAGATGTGAATAGAATATATAGTGCTTGATCACATTTCTGCTTTATTTCTTTAGGTGTAGGTCTGTTTCTTTCATTTTCTCACTGAAGTGAGAGAGAGGTGCAAAGACTTAGCAGATGACACATCCTGCTTGGGTGGAACAAGAGCATTTGTTCAATCTAGGGAAGAAGACAAAAAATGAAAAACTATTATCATGGCAGTTGTCCTTCTTGAGCTCCCCTTTATTCCTTCTGTGAAAGCTAATCCTAGCCACTGTGAGATAATAACCTATTCCATGTGGCAATTCTTATTTTTCAATGTAGTTTCAGAAAAGAATGATAGACATTTTGTTACTCCGGAGAAAAGAATGTATTGTGTTCTCGCCTTAAAATACTGTTGCATAGGTCTGTGTGCAACGTGTATTTTTTGAGTATTCTGAAACGCAACAGGAGCTTGGTAAGCTGGCCAATACTGAATCCTTATTTCATCTTTTCTTCTTAATGGACCTGTTTTCCTAAAGTGCTTTTCTTTAACACAGCTGCTGTTTTAATCCCTGCCATCACACAATGCACCTCTTGCTGAAGCTGAGAAAGATGAGAACATACGTACAGTGTTAAAGGCTCTCCTTTCAACACTCTCATGTCTACCAGAAGTTTTGCCTCTGATAAAAACCAGCTCCAGGATTCTCTATTTTAGAAATTATATATTGGTTTCTCATTTGTTCTTTTCTCCTCCCTTGTTTCTTCAGTTATTGAATTGGCTCTTGATTTAATTTTTAATCTCTTTTCTGTTTAAGTCCTCATGCTATTACCTGAGGACTCAAGAAGTAATACTGAAGCTTAGCCAGACTTAAGGACAGTTCTCAGGAACTACTTACAGCAGATAGACCTACTGGGCACTTCGTCAGTGGTAGTGGAGCCAGAACAACAAACAGGAAAGATCAGGAGATGCTCTTTAAATAAAGCGGTTTTACAGTTTGCCGCAAAGAAAAATTATCCCATTTTTGCTCCCAGACTACAAACTCTTGCTTTGCCAAGTGGAATGCGACTTCTATCCCCCACTCTATCCGAGATTGCATAAGGGAGGCTGAGGAGCTCGTAGGCCCAGTCTCCGCTCTCTCTGAGACTCGCCCAGCAGGAAAATCTCCCAATCTGTCTCTACCCTCAGTGTCCCATGAGAGGGTAAGTAGAAAATTAACTTGCTCATACAGTGAAGTATGTTTCAAAGATGAGAAGGTCTGATGGTTTCTTTCTGCCCTTATAACCATAAATGAGGATATATCTTTCTGGGAAAAGTTGAAATTTCTTTCACTAGTGTGCTGTTCCCTCAGCTGTAAAAATGGACTGTGATCAGAAACAAAATCCTGATTCTCTGCCTTCTGATAAAGAAGGGAAAAAGAATTCCTCAGGACAATTGTAAGGAGATATCTTAGAGATACCTGCAACTCTCATTTAAATTTAGCTGCTCAAACTGTTTCTTGTCCTTTCTGCTTATTATTCTAACACCATTTCAACAGTCTTGGTTGGAGCTTCACAGAGAGGAAAGGACCACCCATTTATGAATTACTTTGTTACAGCTTAAAGAAAGCAATTTTCACATTAGTGTTTCAACTGGGAGAGATGAGATTCACAGGCGAATTCCTGCACTTCCAAGTCTTTCAGGCCATAGGTACCTTATTTAAGGAAGTTTGATGGCCTTCACAGAACAAGACCAGAGCAGTACTGCATCCACTTCTTCATTGAAATTGATGCTCAAGGTTATGTACAGCTGTTTTTAGTCAACATCCATTTGTGCTTGCTTTGTGATCTCTGGCTGAATGATTGTACAGTGTCTCTCCAGCTCTTCCCATACTCTGAAGAAGAATGCCTGCTGTCATTGACTGGTCAACAAGCCTCCTTAGTTTTTGTGCTATTATTCTTCCTAATGAAGCTTTTTGAATTTTACATTTTTGGGGTTTTTATTTGCGTGTCATTAAACATCCTGTGATTGCTCTTGTTCTCCCATATGGTTTTATATCTCATTCTTTTTAGTATGTCTTTGTTTCTCTGTATTTCATTCAGCTTTTGTCTCTTTATCTCCTCCAATTTCAGTTGCTTTTTCAGCCGTTGCTCTTTACCTTTGCAACAGAAAACAGACTTCAACACTTGTCCATCACATCCTAGTGCACTGCAGACTCACTAGGCAGTGAACATTCAATCCAGACCAGGCAGGAACATACGGTCACATTTTCTGTCACATCAGAGTACATATGTAGTTATACCATCTCAGTATAATGGTAACTCTAGGAAAACAGATATTACCTGACCCAGTATGACTCTAATACAGCACACCTACTGTAGCTCAAAGCCTACCAAAGCATTCTGTCTCTGAGATGTTTGGAGTGAAGTTGAATTGGGCTCAAGTTATTTGTTCCTCATTGTGTAACATGAAGCTGCAACATACTAGATCAATGATGATCACTTCGCAGCTGGGTTTGCCATCTTGTGGAAAAACAGCATAGTGCCTCACCAACGTGGCACAGCCTTCTGTGAACACTGGAAAGAGACACAATAATAGGATTTTATTTGGATTTCACTGGTTATCTGACCTTGCTTTTAAAGAAAAAAGAAGTAAGAAAAAAAAGTGAAGTTCATCTGTTCCCATTTCCTCTGGAAAGTACATTTGAATTACTTGTGGGATTAACTGTATGCTGTTTACATATGTTTTCAAGGCAAACTAGTGACCCATGGATTATTTGAATGCTGCCAAAGGAAGTAAATGCTACAATTTTAAATTTTTTTCACACATTTACTGCAATTTGTAAACAAAATCAATTTTAAGAAAAGGAGAGACAAACATGCTTTGTGGGTCAGCTCTTACGCACAGAAGTAAGACTGCTACCAAAAAAGTCAGGGTTGGAAAACAATACACAATGCTTTTTTTAGGTAAAAGCCATAACTTGAATATTATCTTGTTCAGATCCTGATTCTGTAAGGAAATTATTGCAAATCTATCCTTCTATTTGTTTAGTAATCTATTAAGATATCTCTTTAGGAATGAGCTTTATTATGTTTTTTAAGGTGCTGGAAACTGTCAGAACTCAGTACATAATAATCCTCCCTCCAATTTCTGTATGTACAGTTTTCAAAAAACTAGTCTACTCCCTCTCTATATACACATACTTTTATTAAACTGTTTATGTTCTTATGTGATGTTTATCACTCTACCTCCAAAGTAGACCTAGGGGTGAGGGGGGATAATAAAAAATATATTTGTCTTCTTAAAGGCTACTGAAACACAACAGCAGCTATGTGTAAACCATGCTGTTCTCAATTTACAGAGAATGCTGTTTAATCATGTTGGAGATGGTGCTTTGCCACGAAGTGATTCCAATCTTCCCAGCTCTGACAAAGGTCAGTGGAAATTCTGCAACATGCCAGTCTTGGAAGAAAGAAAATTTAATTACTCCATCATGTTCCTGTAGAATGCCAGTTCTTTTGAGTGCATACTGTCATCTCCAAGTGTCAAAACATTCTAATTGACTAAATGAATTATGCTAACAAATCTAAGTTTCAAAACACTTTGCCAAAAAGGGGAGAACATGGTGTTTGAACTGAGTGTTGCACTCAAATAAGGCCCAGAAGTTTGCAGGAGGGGGTGATGGAACAGCAAGTTGCAGCAGGCTGCCTGTGAGACCTGTCCTTTCTGCTTTTCAAGAGAGACAAATGGGGTGAAAACCCAACTTCTGGAGAATGGGGCACAGAGAAGGTAAGGAGATGGACAGAGTCCTGAAGTTTGGTACCAGCAAGTCCTCTTTACCAAATATAACTCTGTGTGCTTCTGCTTACACTTGGACTGAAAACACCAGTTTGTGGTTTCTTGCTTTTTGGGGATTTTGTTTTTAATTAGAGTAAATCAGAAATATATGCATTTCCATAGAAAAAATATTGCCTCTTATAATTTTGCACATAGGGAAATCCAGTATTTTTGGCATAGTAATTGTTTGCCATGATTTCATTATGTGCCTCACATCTATAATATGCTCCATCATTTCATTATGGTACCTTTGTGGTATGCTGAATAAAGGGTACAGTAAAATAAGTGTATAGAAAGTAACTATTTTAAGAATATACTGTAATAAGAACTGACTGGGAATCAGATTTTCTTTAATAAGAGCTGGGTTTTATAGGTATTTTTGTGTTTACGTTTTTATGAAAACACAGGTGGAATTTTTTCACAGGGCTGAAAAACATATGAAATAATTTAACATGGAAATAGCAAAACTTTTCCACTGGCCTATGCAGCCAAGTACATCAGAGAATTATTAAAATGACGTATTCTCTCCTGAAGGCTTTAGCAGTCCAAAGAACTGACTGCTTGGATGACTTAAAAGAAAAAAATTGGCTTGTCAAGAGATTCAGGCATTTGAAGTACCTAGGTCTGGTGCCAGGCAATTTTAGGATGAGGGCAAAGCCATCCTGTTAGGTCACAGCTTACAATAAAAAGCAAATACAGTATTGCATATTTTGGCAGTAACAAAGCAAAATGATCCTCTAGAAAATAGATTATTCTGTGCATTGATCCCAGAGTCAACTAAAGTGCAATTATACTAAAGTGCAATATAAAATATTGTTTCAGATATGAGACCAGTATTATTTTTACTGTACCTATTGTATTAAGTCTGGTGTGTAGTAGGGTTGCAGTCCTGACAGGTCTCAGAATGGCTACAATAGTGATAATTGATGTCCTCAGTTAGCAACAATACTTTGCTTTTTTGTTTCATTTTTGTAAATAAACACAGGGTCCTTGCATGTGATTCTCTACTCACAATTGAAATAAATAAACAAGAAGGAAACTGTCATGGCAGGGCAAGAGGTTTGAGGCTTTTAAGGTGAGGGATTTTTTTGGTGGTGTATTTGGGAGATGAATGGGAAAGTTTGAAGCAGTTATTTGCAATTTTTTTTTTTTTCCCCTCTGGAAATGTAATGAAACTTGTGTTTTTCAAATTAGCTTTTGTCCTGTCCGTGTTAAGTTCCCTGTCTTTCTGTCTGTCTGACTCCTTTCTAATATTGGTGACTTCCTGATGACATGAGATAATCCAGCTCTATCAAGGAAGCAGTTCCAGACCTTAATGGATCATTCATTTAAAGTCATAGAATTTGGTCAGGGTAACACAAAGAAAACAGCCAGTTTTATGCATGTCAAGGTGATAGGCAATTTACATGATCAAGCAGAGATCCTTGACCACAGATATAAACAGTGTATAGAAATTTCCTCAGTCCATAATAATTTCTTAATTTGATATTTTTTTCTGTCAGACCCTTATAATTTCTTCCAATTTTTACTCCCTACATTTTGTGCCCTTCTTTCCACCTTCTTTCAATTCTGAATTTGTAGTCTGTGCAGGCAACACAAGACTGTTAGCACAGAAAGCTTTATGAAGAACGTCGATAGGAATTTGGCGAGTTCCTTTCTCTAGTCCCTTCTTTATATGAAATGAGTTAATGGAAACAGTTTATGAATAGTCTATTTCCCTCTGCCTGGAAACCTCTAAATAGGAGTCTGGTGCAAAGATAAACTGATTATATTAACAGGCTTCAAGCTTATCTCCCTTTGTGGTTGGATTTGCAGTGCACCAGAGCACAATCTCAGCTGCTGCTGCTGTTGATGGCCCCCACTGCAGGTCGCAAACTGACCTGAGGGCCAGGTGCATCCATCAGGCATCCATGAGATTGACAGCTGCTATTTAAGAGCTTTGCAAGTGCACATGTAATCACGAGAGCTTTTCAGGCATGTTTATTGAATTGTTAGGCGTTTTCACTGTCTATTTTTACCCTCATGGATAAAGGCAAGTCAGAGAACTGGAAGTGTTGATGCCTATGATAGTTTTTTCATTCTTTTCCAGCTGTAAACTCCACCCCCAGCAGCTGGAGCCTGGATAGTGGGAAGGAAGCCAGAAACACATCAGAAAGTGGAAAGCTTATATCTCCTCCTGTACCACCAAGACCTGCACAGACTGGTGAGTTAATGGACATTTCAGGTAAAGCTCCAGTCCTCGAGGCCTTAGATTCTTTCCACTCTGTTTAATATTTAACTTCTTGGGCAGGTTAACTTATTATTTGATTTCTTACATGAAAGGCTGTAGAACTGCCTCTGCAGGTATTTTCATCTCGTTAATGTTCTCTGCAGTTTCCAATACTCTGCCCCTTCACTAATGAATGAGTAGTTTCAGACAGTTCATGCTAGTACGAGGAAGGATGATCAAATTTAGTCTTTTGATTTTATGATAATTGGAGATTAGCAATCAGAAATGATCATTAACCACAAAGAATCTTACTGGCCAGAAAATGCACAGCAATCACGAAAGTACATGAGTTCTGTTACCATAACCATTCTGCCTTTCAAAAGATTAATTTCCTTTTAAAGGAAAGGCTGCTCAAGTGATACTATAAATATAATTGTTCTCAAGGGAGTGAGTAAACTTTTTGCGTATTATACTTATGTCTCTGAGTTCGTCCAGGCATATTTCTAGTACATTTGCAGGTAAATGTTTGATATAAGTATATTATGTATTTTTTATTTTCCTTATTCGACTTATAAATACATATTATATTTCTTAAGAACAAAAAGGGAAAAGTTGTTATACTGACTCTTTTTTTAACTTGTTATCATTTGGTAGATTATAAATCAATTTACAATGATATACAATTTCTCAGAAAAGCAGATGCAGAAATTTATGATACTTGGTTGTACTGCAAGATAATCCAGAGAACAAAGTAAAATAAACAAAACCTCTAAAACTATTTACAGCCATCAGCCAAGGGAACTAGAGATAATGTTTGTGTATCGAATGATCTCCTATCCACTTAAAATGATTTCCTAGTGAAAATTGTAATGCTGCAAGTGCACTGAAATCTTTCTAACTTTACAGCATCTCCAGCAAGACATATAGCCTCCATTTCCCCTTCTCCTGCTGGCAGATCACCAATGAAGGTACTGTCTTATTGCAGTGAATTGCCTTTGTGGGACAGATCTTGTGTGTTGTGGGGTAGATGGTATATATTTAATGTATATTATTTGGGATTATATTATGTTTTCTTTTTCTTATCATATACCTATACAAAAACCAGTATTCTGTCTCCAGTGTGGAAGAAGGGGAGGTACCAGCAAATGAAAACCTGTTGTGCAACCCAGTCATCTTTTTCTTCCAGCATTCAGAGCTGTTAGATTAGAGGGTCTGTTTGAGAGTATTCCCTGCTTCACTCATTTTAATATCCATTTCCTCTGCAGGATGATCCAGGGGGGTTGTAAGAAGTTGCAAGTAGTTTGACACCTGCCAGTAGGCAACATTAAGCATAGTCTGTGAATCAGCACTGGTTCTTCTCTGGCAGTTAAACATCCAAAGGAATTTGAGATCCAAGCCAAACTGAGCAGGTTTCATTTCTATTTCAAGATTTTTGTGTGTGTTGGTAACCACGTATTGGTATCCACTTTTTTGTTGGAAAACTTGACTGGGAAATCTGTGTTTTCCACAGCACTGGAGCACACAAACACGCAGCCTGCTTATTCCAGGCAAACCCTGGTGTTGGCAGAGTGCATGACATTGGTCTTGAGGATAGCCTCTGCCACCCCATTGAAGCAGAGATGATTCTGCAGGTAGAAATACAAGAGTCAACAATGTGGAAGGAGAGCAAATAGAGAGGAGCCTGCCTGGTGCTTCAGGCACTCAGATGCAAGGACAGAGGGAGGCAGTCCTGCCAAAGTAACCCCTCAGCAGCCCAATGCCTAACTAATACTGCAGAGGTACACATTGCCTGAGGCGGAAAACAGCACCCCAAAATATTTCCTTTCTCCTTGAGGTCCCTAATTACATGTCCACAGTCATTGTCACATTTGCCCTCCCATAAGCCTGTAACATTTCTAATTGTGTCTGCACAGTGTTCCAAATTCATCACAGAGTAATTCTGCTGGCCATCAGAGTGCCCTATAGTCCTATTACCATTCTGCTGAAGTGAGCACCAATCCCAGGTTTTGCCCTAATTGCTTACTAGGAAGCTCTTAAGAACATTAGGATCTTGTACAAAGACGAGTTACTCTTCCTTTTCATCCTGAATGGACAGAGAACTGATGATTCTTAGGGATGTTTGAAGCTTGTCCTAACATTCTTCTTCTATAGGTCTGGACAGAACTTAAGCATTTTACAGCCAAAGTCTGATTGCTGCTTGGAAGAGGAATGCTGGCCCAAAATACTTCTGAGAACTGCTGGATCTCACTTTGAGCATCCATGAATTTCCAGACTGTTTTGGTGTCTAGACTGTTACTTGCTACTGGTAAAAGCAGTCTGCACTGCTGTCAGGAACCAAGTGCTTACCCATGCAGGCTTTACATATATTTGCTGTTGTTCTGAGTGACAAAAGCAAAGGTCCTAAATCTTATATATGGTCATTTAATCCAAGTGCCAAGTGTTCTTGGAACTGGAGCCAAATACATAATTTGTTTGAAAACCTTGACCCTGGATATTTGTGGGAGTAGGAGTGCAGCTGCAGCCTCCTCACGTGCAGAGGAATGGAACATGAAGCAAGTAGTTAAACAGGCTCCTCAGAAAGTCTGAAATGTCTTCACCAGGTGTTGAGCTTTAAATAAATCTTGCTCTGCTTTTCCACAGCCATATACAGGACTCAGATTTTAGCTTTTCTTCTAACAATGTGCTGCCAGAGAAAACCATCCTAGTACAAAACCCACTGACGTAAATGAAGATTTTTCTTCTCCATTGATTTCAGTGCTCTGTGGATCCAGTCCTAGATGGATAACTAAAATTATCTCAACAGCATAAAGTCAGTGCAGTCAGCTCTGTACACTCCTGCCCCTCTCCTCTTCCTCCACTCCCATCCTTTGTTGCACGGCTCACGCTCTCACCTCAAGCTGAGCAGCTGAGTGTCAACCAGTCTAACAAGAAGGGGAGTGAGAAATTTGTCTTTTGTGATTTCTCCATCCCTTTTTTAGCCTGAGTCCTGAGGCCAGTAAGTCTGGATTGTCTCAGATGACTCCAGTCATAATTACATATGTTGCAAAAACTTTTCAACTTGGAAAGTGTGGGCTAACCTTTTACAGTTTTCAGTTGAAGTTGCTTCACTGGAATAGAACTGCTCGATGGCTGTAGGTAGGCCTTTATTGTCCCTGCCTTTTATTCATTGTCAGCACTGTTGTTGCTGCTTGGGCCCTCAGCTCCCAGTTGCTCACCATCCCTCACTGACATGTGAGGCTGCTGGTGCAGCCACTGGCCACCTGTGCCCTCCATATGGCCCTTGTCCCTGAGGCACGCATGATGTGTTGTGTTTGTGTGTCTAAGGAACACCTGGGAGATGGGGGAGAGGAAGGGTGGTGATGCTTTCATCTCCTACCATTCTGCTGCTGCCCTGAATGGGAGGAGGAACAGTAGGGAAGGGGGCTGGCACCCAGCAGCGGCTCTTACCTTGACACCTGCTTTATGCTACCCCTCCGACACTGGTTTTATGGTACACTCGGAAATGATGCCTTGGTGTAAATGCACTTTTCACTGCATGGCAATGCACTAAAAGCTGTGAGGAAAAGCTTTGAAAACTGAATTTGGGATACGAGAGCCTGCAGTAGCAGCAGTGACTGGGCTTTGGCGTTAGGGGGCAGGACACCTCCAGATATGCCCTGCACCCGGTGATGCATTCCACTTCCATCTGGGAAAACTAAGGGTGCATTCTAAAGACTTCCAGATTTTTTCCAGGGTATTATGATAGGAAGATAACATTTAAAAACAGTTTTATTTCCACTTATGGGAATTACTGGCATGACCACTATCTAAGGTGTATCCATGCACTATTGAAATTAGCTTTTTATCAGTTTCTTACCAGGTCTTGATTAAACAGGGACACAACCATTTCTGTTTATCAAAGCTCAGACTACATGCACTGTATCTATGTATGTTTTCAGTCTGAGCACAGAAACACTCTCCCTCCTATATGCCAGTTAAATTCTTCTTCTGCCCTTTCTTTTGAGCAGGGGTCTGTGCAATCATTCACACCATCTCCAGTGGAATATCATTCCTCGGGGCTCATATCCAACTCCCCGGCGCTGTCAGGGAGTTACAGCAGCAGCATCTCTTCGCTCAGCCGATGTAGCACATCAGAGACATCAGGCTTTGAAAGCCAAGGCAGCGAACCAGCAGTGACTGTCCCAAGCTACAGCATTTCTGAGGAGCCTGTGAGAAAAGAAAGCAAAACCCCGCCACCTTACAGCGTGTATGAGCGGACTTTGAAACGCCCCGTTCCTCTACCTCACAGCCTCTCCATCCCACCCACCGCAGACCCTCCGGCACTGCCACCCAAGCCGCAGCTGGTTCGGCCAAACAACCTGGAAAACAGCAGCAGGAGGACTGAGCAGGTTCCCCGGCCCAGGCCTCTGCCCCGCAAAGTCTCTCAGCTATGAGAAGCCACTTTTATATTTAATTGCAACACATTCTTTACTGTTTAAGAAATGATATTTTCTAAAAATGGTAAAACTCATTTAGTTAGGCACTTTAATATTTTGTCCACCTTTTCTTTTGAGTAATTTCAAAATGCCTATTAATATTATGTTGCACATTTGAAATGAAATTACTAATTTAGGTTGTCAGATATTATAGGAAGCATGAATGAGAGGGTTTTTTTTTAATTTCATGGTGGTGAATACTGATAAATGCTTTTATTTGTACTTTATTTTTATTTAAGAAATTAAGTCTAAAACCTTACAACTCTCACCTGAGTTAGCTGAATGCTTCTTACAAAATGCAGAATATACTGACTGGATCTTTACTACTAGAGATAAATGCACGCTTTCTAACAAAGTAGTCTGTAGACTAGGATGTTTCTGCAAGTAGGCTGGAAGTTGTTTCTCTTATCTGATGAAGAGGTTGGTCATTTCAAATGTATGTGGCAAAACTGAGATATAATGCACGTTACACAGCAGACAACTGTTGTAAGAATGTGGTTTGGAATTTTTTGAAACACACACTTGGCTTATGTTATTTTTAAGATGGGAAAATACCTGTATTTCATTCAGCGTACAGCACCATTCTGGTGAATCCCGATAAGGTTTTGTGCCATTAGTGTATGTACCTGACACATCTTTTTTTCTTTTTGAGGTGCAATTTACTTTTATTCTTCCAGTTAATGTATTATTGTTGTTGTTTTAGTTTTGGGGTTGTTTTTTTTTAAAGCTAGCAGTTTTCTAGTGAAGGCTCTCTGCTGTTCTTGAAAGTTCACCCTAGAATACAATCCGTGTATGAAACAGGTACAAATGAATTGTTCGTTTAACTTATGTACAAGAGTCAGTACTGACTAGTATCAAGGCAATTCACTAAATGAGCCAATTTTAAAAAATACAAATGGCTGGTTTTCAATCCATACATTTCAAAAGCTAATTGTGAAGGTCATTAATAATTTTGTAAAAATCTAGCAAAAAATCTGAACAGTTCCTTGGATGTGTATGTGCCATTGGAGCCAGGTTTTTGATTTGCTTTTTAGCTTGAGTTCATCACCATCGTCTTTATTGTTGAGAATGGTGTTTGGCCTTAGGTTGTATTTTAGTGACTGGCATCTGAAGAGCTCTGGAAAGCTAATGCCAAGACGTAGGAATGTGGAGGGGAAGGAAAAAAAGAAGCACCTTCTGTATGTACATTTTGTATCCTCTTTCTTTTATTGACTGTTTAAATGTGCTTGGGAACAGATGTGTGAACTGCATTTTAAGTCATATTCTTAAATATATTCTCCCTCTTTTGTTGGGAAGCTCATATTGATCTTAGCTGTGTTTGATTTGTTGATAGTTTAACTGGAAGAAAGTGACCACTTTTTTATATTCTCTCAATTAAACCTTCAGCAGTTACAAGCTGTTGACAGTAGTTATAGAAGTTTTCTATAATAAATGTTCAAGTATTTTTGTACATAATTGGTAAATTTTAATAAGGAGTGTACCATTATGTGAAAAAGAAGCAAACAGTTGTGTATGCAGTAAGATTGTTATAATTATGCCAAATACTTTATGTATGGAAAAAAGAATATTTGTAAATATGTGCTTTTAACAATAATTCTGCCATATTGACTTTACAATTTTGAATGTCAGAAAAAATAATATATGTTAAAATATTTATGTTTTAGTGAAAGTATTCATAACTTGAAAAGAAACATATGAATTTTAGCTTTGTATCTTGCTGATTTCAAAGTCTGAAATTCCTTGAACTAGCTCTTGCTTTCTACTATAACATTTTTATGTCTGTAACCACATCATAAAACCTGTAGAAGGCTACATATTTATGCTGATATAAAGAAGTAATGCCTGAAATTTAAATAAGGTGTCACAAGTAAGATAACAAAGCTGCTCTGATTTTTTTTTTCCACCCATGTAGTTTAATAGATTTTGTTGGCTAGTGCGTGAGCACAGTACAGTATGAATCAGTGTTATTTGCTCCTGAAGCCATTTTTTTATTTCTGGCAGTAAGCAGAGTTGATGACTTTATCATTTGCGTGCATTACTGGTCAGCTTTGCAGCAAAACATTTCACAAAGTCTCTGTTTACCTAGACACTCTTATTGGTTGCTGCACAGTGTTAGTATGAAGTAAAATAACTTGAATAATTTTTGCAGTACAACTTGTTTTCTACAGAATGAGAGATTCTAATTCAGTTAGTCACAGAATGAAAGTTCTGGCTCCTTGTCTTGCTAAATCCATTTTTTTTTTCTGTTAAAAATCTCCTGATCGATTGAGTTTTTTCCCTTATTTGGATTTGTAATTGCTTTGTCAGACAAGGTAGGGAGAGTATTGACACGCTCTTCTAAACAAGTGAAGAACGTAAAATTCACTAGAGAGTTCACTGTAAATTAACCTGCATGAGCATTCTGTTTTTATAACCAGGACATCAGAAATACTCTGAGTGATAGAAAATGGTGTAAAATTGATGGAGTACTCTTAAGCCGAGTTGACACATTTTCTGCTTAGCCAGTTTTGACAAATTGATTCTGTAGATCAGTTTTTCAACCTGATTACCTATAAAAAATGTAGGATGAAATTTTGTTATGTATGTTGCAACGCCCACTGCTTGAAAACCTAATGTAAATAAAGGTCTTGTTTGAATTTTATGTAGTAGTCATAAATAAAATTTTATCACTTTCTGGATGATGGTGAGTAATTCAGAAGCTCATACAGGAAGACCAATGAGAACAAGTTGCTCTTGCCACTCAATAGCTTGAATGTCAGCCAATGTGTGCATAAGAGGTGACATAATCTTGTATTCCAATACCGTGTTTGAGATGCTGATGTCTCTGGGATGCCAGAGAAACATCCTCAAACTTGGCAGCTGGCTTTGAAATGATGCAGTTCAGGCTTGGTTCTTATGATGGCATAATAGCTCTGTAGTGTGAGTGAACTCAGTTATGTCCCAGGTCAGATGCTGGGTCAGGCCAATTGCTGTGTCCTGAAAGAAGCACTAAGCTGAAGTTACCCCTCACAGTAAAGGTTTCAGGGCAGTGCAGTTATGGCCCTGTTCACATGCAACGGGGTATAGCTACGTGTAAACCTTCTGTATGGAAGTGGTGCCTTGCCCTCCTGCCTGATCATCCTTGTTCACTGATTGTCCAGCAGCACCTGCAAAAAGAACAGTGATGGAGCAAAAACATACCAATAGGCAGGAGTTGGTGCCTGAGGTATAAATGATGAAAAGCATCTTGTTTTGAATGTAACTGTGGTCAGTGAGGCATGTAGCAGCATTGTTTCAGTAACCCCAGGTGCTGACAGATTCAGATCTTTGCTCCAGAACTCTGCGGGTTGCTGGAATTTCTGATGATTCAGGCAGAGCCCTGACATATGCTGGCCAAAGGGCAAAGTCCCATCTGGTGGGACATTGTGGAAGAATGGTTGCCACTGGATCCCTTGAGATTCTGACCTTGAACTAGATTCTGAGCGTGAAAGCCCTTTTCATATTAATTTAATTTGTCTTTACCTTCTCCTTAACATTTTAATTCAGCTTTTGACTTATACTTCATAGAAGAAACTAGAATGATTAGTTTGGCTAAAATTAACCAAAAAAATTTGGGGATTAAACAGCTAAACTATTCAAACCTCAGGAGTAGGAAAGGTTTAGAGCTGCATACCTCGTGTGCAATAAGCACCAGGTTAGGGTGGTAAAATAAAATATCCTGGGTGGTAAAATAAGGCTGCTGAAGAAAGAACATTAAATATTTTTTTAAACAATTGATTGCTCAGTCGGGAACTTGGTGTATCTGTTTGGACAGGCTGAGGGCTGTCAGACTTCAGTGGGGATGCAACCTATGACATGAGCCTTCCAGGCACAGCTGGGCAAATTTACCCAGGTTAGAATTTGTGTCAAGGACACAGTTCAGAACTCCTCTTTAACTGACTCATATTCATCCCAGGAAGACTGTGTTAGAAGAAAGGAAAAGAACGTCAACATTAGGAAAAAAAAAGAAAAAGAAGAGGGATGCAAGTAAAGCTTAGGCAAAACCCTTGATGGCCTGACAGTTAATCCAAGTATGTTTTGACTCGGCCAGGAGACATACTAGTGGGAGAAACTGAAATGTTACCTGAAACTAAAGCATCAAGTATATTTCTTTAGGCTATTTTGTAGCATGATGTTATACCAGCTTAAGTACTGGTTGAGCTGAAGGGAGTGGAAGGGAAGCTGGAAGTCCTGACAAAATTGAGGGTGTTTTTAATTTAAAAAGGCCTTGGGGTGGGCCTTCTCTTTTGCTGTGGCTCACCTGAGGATAGAGAAGACTGACTGTCATGAGTCGCAAAGGCAAAGAGTTTCTGAATAGCAAAGCCCTGCAAAATATTCAGATATTTCCCTGCTAAACACTTATTTTCTTAACCCATGGTGCATAACTGACAGTGCATTTTGCAATTAACATCTCAGTATTTCAGGGAGCAAATCAATGTCCAAATTTCATAGTAAATAGCTTCTCTGATAGCTCATAAGCTGCTGAAATTTTGGTTAAATATTTAAATGTTTTCCATCATTGATTTGCTATTGGAACTACATCCACTTGTGTATTCCAATTTATTTTACTTCTGGAAAATTCTGCAGAGGAACTCTCTGCATGACATTCTTGCTTATTTGTGAGAGACTGCTATTGCTGCTGGTTTTTGTTGACCTCACTGACTTCCCTTGAAGTGTTTCCTCTTGCTTTTCAAAAGAAAGACTATCAGTGAGGAGCTACTTCGGCCTTTCCTGTGGGGAATATTTGAAAAGCACAGCCTGAAGGGGATGCAGCACAGCAACTGTTCCCAGGAGGGACTATCAGCAAGGGCTTTGGGAACAAAAGCTGAAGGGGAAGTTTACCCATAAAGCTACTCCTGTAGGAGTTTGTGTTCACAGACAGAGCAATAGCTCAAGGGCAGAGACTAAGCTAAATTACTAAAATCAGGACGTGGGGTGTAGGTAATGTCCTACAGGCTTTGCTAAAGGGTGAGGCCCAGTCCTAGCATGTCCTATAAATGGAAATCCTTTGCCTTGTTTCCTGATCTTTTCATGGAGAAAGTAATGCCAGGTAGACACACAGGGTGGGGGGTGTAGGTTTATTTTAGGGTTGCTGAGCATGGGTAGGGGCAGGGAAGAAATGCTGAATCTACCCTTTAAGCCTAAGTTGATTTGAGAGACCATTACTCTGGGTCTTTGAGCCACCTTACATTCAAGGGATGTAACTTGTGCAATGATTTGCCCTTATACTCTGAAAATGCCCTGGAGAGCCAGCTGTCCATCTGAACTCCCATGCCAGTTTCTTTTTGCCATGTGTTGCGAGAGGAGAGCTTGCTGCAGGTGTGCTGTTTGGAGCAGAGTCTAATGCGGCCTGACTTCTGTGCTTCTTTTTGGGATGTTCAATTCACCATTGTAAATACAGTGCTGTGGTAAATCCAAGGATGTGATACAGCACCCAGTAAAATTAATCTGAAGGTTCACACCAGGGTTTTAGAAGTTACATGTGTCCACAAGGAGTTGGGTGAAGGCAGCTGGTACCTAATGAATTTGGTCCCACCTGACGAAAATAAAACTGTCTAACATGACCACAAAACACTTTACAAGGAACAAAACAGATCAATAAACTCAACTTTTTTCAGCTAGTGTATTAGGAGATGAAGCAACAAAATATTAATGTGCTGCCCTCTTCTCAGGCCATTAAGTTCAGCAAAGGAAGATTGTGCACACTGGACAGAGGCTTTTTATGTTGCCAAGGAGAGTTTTCCTGCATCTGCAGTTCCCCCTCCAAGTTCTGTCTCAGAACTGAAGCACATCTTGTCAATCCCCCTGAAGCTATAATTCAGTGGACTTTTTATAGCTGTAAAACCTGAGCTGCATGATGATAAGCAAGCAAAATCAAAGCAAGTCATAACCTGCTACTTTGAACATGCAGACAGGGGCTACAGGGGAGCAAGCAGGGAGAAAAAAGAGAGAAAATTGGTTTTCAGGCCATAAAGATCAATTTTGACTTCTGGAATATTTGCTGCTTTTTGAGAAGTACTGTATTTTCACCATATGCTTTACTGGGTTTTTCCCCTCTGTGTGAGATAATGCTGGGAAATGGTTTTCTGTGGTGTCTATGTAGATTTGAATTACGATATTTGTCTTGTACCCAAAGAAAGTGGTTTTCAGGGTTTTGTTTGTTTTTCTTCAGTCCTGTGACAGGGTAGGACAGCAGAAAGAAGACAAAAGAGACTGGTCAGTGCACCACCAGTGGTGGTCATGGACAAGGGGGAATGGCTTCAAACTGAAAGAGTAAGTTTAGATGTTAGGAAGAAATTCTTTACTGTGAGGGTGGTGAGGCACTGGAACAGGTTGCTCAGAGAAGCTGTGAATACCCCATCCCTCGAAGTGTTCAAGGCCAGGATGGATGGAGCTTAGAGCAACTTGGTCTAGCGGAAGGTGTGCCTACCCACAGCACAGGAGGCTGGAACTAGATGATTACGGTCCCTTCCAACCCAGGCCATTCCATGGTTCCATGTTCAGAGAAGAACATCTGTATTCTCTAGGTAGTTCTTGAACCCATACCTTCAAAGACTAAAATTCAGTTCACTGTGGGCCCCTCATGCCCATATACAAGGACAAATAGTGGGCAAGTTCCATCTTGCTGTGGGAAGTGTGCTTCTGTATGTGCCTCAGGCATGGTGAGGTATGGACATGGATGGGCACCATGGAACGGTGCCCACTCTTTGGTGTCCTTATTGCGGCAGCAGTGACGGGGTATGTTGAGTGTCACAACTAGCTGTCACAGTATTGCACACAGTTGTCTAACCTGCAATGAGCTGCAGCTTTGTAAAGTAAACAGAAACAATCAAAATGTCAAATTGTAAGACAAAATCGCTATTTATCATTCTCACCAACTCTACACTTATTTGTCTTGAAAACTGGGAAACTTGGTAGATTTTGCAAATTCTCTCAGTGAGCCTTTTCTGGTTCAGTGCTATTTTTACTGAAGATAACACCAGCCCATCTTGCAAGTGAAGCTTTCAGCAGTTGTGCTACATGAAACCAGGCACAGCTTGAATGACAAGTCTTCAACACTGTGGGGGCTTATTAGAAAGATTTGTATTCCATGCTGAGCTGAAGGAGAGGGAGTGACTTGGGAGACTCTGAGCAGGCACTAAACTGTGGAAGCAGCAGCAGAGATGACAGCAGATGGCAGGGTCAGCTTGTTAACTGCATTTATCTAATGGGAGACTTCCCATATATTGTCAAACAACAATAAATAAAAAAGAATCTGTCAGAAATTCCACCTGGTCATAATTGATCATCGTTAATAAATCTGTTCCAGAACAGGCTGCCAAAATCTCAGCTATGATTGCATAACTCAAACTAATCAGCAAATGATAATTGCTGAGGTGAGTTGCTTTGGTTGGGTGACAAAAGGAACCAAAGCTGTGGCTACTGCTGCCAGAATGGAAAGCTGTTCTGTGAAGGTATGCTGGGCTGACAAAACATCTGGCTAGTTTGCTATTTCGGTCTAGTTCTGTGTGTTGTGAAATGTCGGGTTGTAACACTTTGTTCTAGAAACACTGATTATACATAAATTAATAAATATTACAGCTATATTAACATCACTTTGCCCTGGAAACCACAGGTTTATTCCTGATTTCTACCTTCGCCCTGAAGTGCTGCTGCTGCTTGCCCACTGCAGTCGCTTCTTGCTGAGGAGCCCCCCCGAGTCTCTTCTGCAGCGTGTACCACGACATGGCCCTCCTGGGGACGACCAGCAGCAGCTGCTGGGCCCTGGGTGTGGATGAGCACGGGGATGGGGGCAAGGGCCAGGGCCAGGGCAAGGCAAAGAGGACGAGGACAAGCACAAGGCAGACGAGGTCGCCGCACGCAGTGGCTGCGGCCAGAAGCCTCCGAGACGGCGGCAGGGACGCGCAGTGCTCCCAGCGCGGGACGTGCTGCTGCTCCCGGAGCGGGTTGGGCAGCGCTGAGCGCCGGCTCCGAGCGCCAACAGAGCCGCGGCCACGACGCGCCTGCGGCGCCACAACGGCCTCTGGCCGGGCCGGAGGCTGCGGCAGGCGCTCTCGCAAGCTCTCGGCTCACCCGCTCTGGGTTTTCCCTCAGCGCATGGCCAGGGTGCCTCTGGGCACCACACTCCCCAGCAGGCTAACTTCGCCTGCGGCCCCCGTCTTTCTTTTGAGGGAGCCAGTTTAGAAGTGGAGCCTTGAAATGTGTGCGAGTGCTTGCAGTTAGGCAGGATCTTACCGGCAAGAAAGCATCATGCCATGCTGTCCTTGTATAACATATTTAGCAGCACTAAAAGTAATTTACTTAGTAATGACAGAAAATGACAGTTTTTTAATTTCACTGCTGAATCCTCAGCCTGGCTCCAACTCAGTCAGCAGCACTTCACAAAGGGTATTGCTGCAGTTGGTTTTATTTTTATCTGGCCCACACAAACTGCTGTGCCTCGTTCTCAGGTCTTCTGTTGGTGTCTTGTACACCCTGCGTGTAGAGCAACATATTGACAAGGTCATACAGCAGTCAGGGGAAGACTGAGCACGCTGCCTCACCTGCTTTGCCTGCATTTCAGTAAGTGCCTATTAAATGATGCTTCTGCACAGCACAGTCAGAATAGCACAATGCAAGCAAAAGGGCAGGCTCCCATCCTTAAGCGTATTTCCAGCCGGAAATCACGGCATAGTAGGGCCAGAAAATAGGTGAATTAACAACATATGAGAAATACCGACTGCATAGTCGAGGCTGCTCTTGGGCGAACAGGTTATTAAGTTGAGCACATTGCTGTATGAGTTCTCAGCATCCAAAGAAAAATACTGCAGATAATATTCAGGTCAAAAAGAAGTTGAATTCTTCAAAAGGGATTTGTTTTTGCACAAACGAGTTGTAAAGGGACTCACGGTGGATAATGAAGGTATTAAGAGAATGTGTCAAAGAATAGTTTTTTATTATTATTATTATTTTAATGACCTTATAAAATTATTTAACCAAAAATAAATTTAAAATTATGTTTTCCTGTACTTATGTTCTCACTTTTTGCTTTGGTTTGTCTCTTCAGACTAAAGACTGTTTTAAATGTAGTGGTTTATCAGTAAGAGGGGGTTTGGGTAGGCTTATGCATTATGCACTTGGGAATACCCACCTAGTTCTTTGTATAATTGGAATTCTTCATAGCATGGGAACAAAAGTATTTAAACTTCAAGACTAAAATATTTTTCCTTTAGGCAGATTACAACCAATGTAATTTTATTTAAGTTCCTTCTTCTAAGATTACTGTGTCTAACAAGGGTATGAAAAAAGTGTATATGATCAGGTAAATACTTGGGTGAAAGTGAAAGCTCTGTAAACCATCTACAACCAGATAGTTCAGAGGCAATCATCTTCAATAGAATAATCTTGAAATGCTCGGATGTGGTAGAGAATTGAAGCATAAAATTGCAATTACTACATAGTTGTGGTTTATTTCTGTAATGTGATTTGAAATCAAGTGATGCTAAACATTAGAATTTTAAAAAGACTTGTTGATATACTGCATACAATTAGTAAAAAGAAAGCAAAATAAAGGAATTCATATTCTTTCTAAGCTGTCAGAAATAAATGAGATCAATGTGGCATGTTATAATCTACACATTTCTCACATGTGTTTGGAAAAAAACCGTCATGTAAAACCTGAAGTAAATTGATAAGTCTAAAAGCACTATTAGTGTAATGAATTCACCAAATTCAATCATTACCAGTGAAGTATTACACACAACATTACTGGAAAAACATGTTTTATGCCACTGAATAATTATCAGAGTAGCTTTGTGAAAGCAAAAGTTTGGATACATCTGGATGCTGTTCCACAGATTTCAGAGTACTTATTTCCAATTTGGAAGAGCCAAATAAATAATAACCTTTTACCTCTTCAGTCCCAAATTCAGACAACTTCTTACATTCCTGTGCTGATTTCACACCCATCTACAAAGAAAGAGGTGAAAAAGCCCAACCCCAAAAACCACGTCCCCGAAGTTTCAAACCTATATATTCTGATCCCTAAAAGACCAACATTCTAGAATTATTACCTTTAATATATATTTTGTCCTCACACACAGAATTTTCCCTAGCAGAGCTGATTGCTTATATTTTAGAGTCTCCCACTCAAAGTTGTAATAGGGGTCAGTGCATATGATTTACAGTGTTATCCAGAAAATACAGGAATTTTATTCTGGTATTTTATCTTAGTTTATGCTATAATCTCTGTGCATCATATGAAAATGTGTTTCCTACCTGACACAAAACAAGTGGATATATTGTTTCACTTTTCAATCGAGATGTATAAAGATGCTTTACCATCATCATACTAACTGCACAATATATTCACGGTACTTTGACAATCTGTAGAGGTATTTACGGAAGATAGGTTTTTCTAGGCTTTTGACTTTTTAGTGTTTGCAAATCAGTTTGAGCCACAAGACATGCACTATTGTTTGTTAAGAATACATATTTTACTGTATGTTATAAGCTTGAAAGTTCACATTTAATGTTTCAGAGGTTGGTATTTTCCCCTTGCTTAAAACCTAGGTCTCAGGCACCTGGAAAATCTGTAAAATTATGCATTCGTTATGCAAACTACCTCATTAGAAGAAACAGGGTGTGCTGTGGCTTAGTTACAGAACTGGGGTCAGTCATCTCGATCTGATTTTAAAAACGAGGTTTGACAAGCAGATTCAGTGCAGTTACTTGGATTCACAGCACTGCAACTCTGAACAGAACAGTCTAACCTGGAGACAGCTATTGAATTTTCCTAATTATACACAGTATATTGAATGCAATACATTTGAAGGGATATATGTATTCAACTGGCAGCTGGTATACATAGTCACTGAAAGTTTTCAAATAAGAGATCCAGAAGTACAAGGCCTGACCTCACTCTGCTTTGTTGATACTTAAAAGTCTATGAGCATATACCTTTGCATTTAGCGTTCTCTAGGTTTTCAAACTGCCATGGCCAAGGCATATTGGTGCCAGCTCTGTGCGAGTGGTTTAGCATTTAGCTCACATGCAGGTCTGCAGTGCTCAACCTAATAGTTCCAATAGCATTCCTCCTAGAAGGGAGACACTAATCAAATGTGACCAGGAGAGGCAGTACCTCCTCTTTCACTCAGCAGTCCCATGGTTAAATCACTCAGCTGGTTTGGGGCCAATCCATATGCAGTTTCCAGGTAAATCTTTAACCATTGGTGAGACTATCATAATGTTAAGGTTGCGGAGACCATACCGCAACTTGGGGCAAACCTGCAGCAGTAGTCCGTTCCCAAATTTTATGTTAAATATTATGTACTATTAATTATGTTGAGGTTGGTAGGCATGTATTATTGTTATCTGTAATATACTTTAAGTGTGGTAAGTATTAGTTGGTGAGTCTGGGACACAGATTCCCAGTTAAACCTATATGAATGTCAAACCCAGCAGAATGAAGATGTGCATTTGTTCTTCCTTGCCGCGTGTCTTGTTCTGTCTCAGTTGTTGTGTGTGTGGTGTGCTGGTTGCTCTCATTGGGAAAAACTCTGCTGCACTCTGTCATGTACAGCTTCCCCAGCACGTGAAAATGCTCTCCTTAATAGGCTCCCAGCACAGGGTAAAGCACCCCTCGTACAGCTCTCTCCATTTGGGTGACACAATCAGCAATTCGCTGTATTGTCAAACACAGCATGATTCCATTCATGTGTTTTGGAGGGGAGCAGGACACTGTGATTACATACCTGCCTGCATTCTGCCTAGATAATTTCATTTTTCATTTAAAAGTTGCCTGCTGAAGCAGAGTCAGAGAGCAGCTCTCACAACTTTTTTAGCTCCCTGGGTGAACATTTCAGTGAATAAGACATTGCCTGGATCACCACCAGCAGCAAAGTACCACAGCACACAGCTCATTAAAAGAGCTAATGCAGATGCCTGTCATCGGCACAGGATTTAGCACAGCACCTGGGACTCTTTCACCTGAGTGCACCGAGGCACACGAGTCTCAGCAATGGTGCAACTCCAACCACAACTGTGCAGCTTTAGTATTGACTAAGCAAACAAGGCAGCTCCGAGTGGCCACTCTGAGGACCAGCTGCCCCTGGGTGCTCCCATCAGGCCAATGCATTCCTGGGGCTGGGAAGGTGACAAGGCAAAAACATAAAGGCTAGGTACGTGTAGTTGGTACTAGAGCTAGCCCTAAGTATATAAACACAGAGTATATTACAACATTTGTTTCCCTGCAAGGGATTTATATCCTTTTATTAACTGATTTGCTGAAGAATTCACCTGGCCATAACTGAACACATTTTCACAGTTTTCTAAGATGATAACCAGTAGACATTATATTCAGATGACAATCTTTTGATCTTAAAGCTCCAAATTATTTTTTGCTAAGCCTGAAAAGTTTCAATGTGTATGAACTTTAATGGACATCTGAGACAAGTTTTGCAAAAGAAAATGAACCCTGTAAACTTACTTGTGGATGTACAAATATAAGCAAATTAAAAGCACGACTGTTTCTAAGGGGATGCTATCACTGAGATTCATTTTAATGAGAGACCCAAATACCTGCGCTGCAATGCCTTCAGGCAAGAGGATATACGCATACGTGTAACTGAAGTCTGAGAAAAGCTTTAGAATAATTTCCATTGCTTTCCCTAATTTCTACCATAAGTTTCATATTTTTAGCTCCTGATGAGGCTGTTTTTTGTGAGTTTCAGCTTTAGTGGTTCATGCAAGAACGTCAAGATTAAGGCCAGAAAATATGAGTCTATAAAATGTTTTAAAATGATCAAGTATGCAATGGAAAAGAGATCTTTTCTTGTTGAAAGAAAAATCTTACATCAGGTCTCAAGTAAGTGGCTCCAAGGTGGACTAATAGGAACTGAAATGCAGCATAGTAAAAAATGGACACATTAGACTTGACTAATTTATGTGCCCCTGAAAACTACATTGTGTTTTACTGGTATGACCAGCAGACAGAGAGTGACAAGTGAGCCAAAGCCTTAACTCCATCATGTCTCCTTTGCCTGTTGCTGTCCTGTAGCTTGGTGTCTTGGTTTGAAAGACAGGTGTGTGCTAAGGAAGGCAGGAGCCTCCCTTGGAATGGAAAATGTAAGCCCCTTCCCCCCAAATTATTATAATTTTGAAATTAAGGGGCTTTCAGGCAATTATATGAGAAATAGGAATAACAGTTCTTTACTAGTATATAAAATAATGCAATAATACAGAAAACACTAGCTTAATCTGACAGAGCCAGGATACAACCTGACACCCTGCAGGGCAGGATGGTGGCAGCAGTCCTCTCTGAAGTGGTTCTGTTGAAGCAGTGATCCTGTAGAAAGGTCTGGTCCTCCTCATAAGGTCCACTGGTGGTTATGCAACTCTTGTCCTCTGAGAACTCAGTAGATAAGAGCTGCTTGTGCCGTTCCAAACCCCCGATTATATCGAGGTGGGAATGCTTGGTTCCTCCCCCTGGGCGGAGCATCTCACGATGGGATGATGTAATTCTATGAGTCATGTGGTGGGTCCTTGATAACCCATTAAACAGAGAGAGCTCCTGAAGGGAGTTATCAGGAATGAGTCATGGTACGGGATAACGAGCATTGCCCCACCTGCTTTAACAGCTTGTGAAGATGATAATAGAATACATACTTTTGGTTACATCTTACATTGTAACCTAGGATACTTGGGTAGGGCTGGCACAAAGGAGTTTGTCTGTCCAGGGAGCAGAACCCGAAAAGAATGGACAGACCAGGGTGTGTTGGGTGGACAAAAGTGGTCAGACACGTGAATAGCCCGGTAAGTTACACCCAGAAATTTTCTGGTATATATGTATGTGTCGGTGTGTAAAGATACTGAGGGAATAGGTGGCAAGAAGAGACCCAATTCCGCTCACTTAGTCATGTAATCATTGTTATCTCAGGTGTCCTCATATAGATTCATTAACCTTCAGACTGAGTGTTTTACAAAAGAGGTCCCTAATGACTCAAAATTTCTGTCCAAAGAACATGGAGGTGAGTCAGAGGTATGAAATTAAGCAATACAGTTGAGAATTGCCTCCTACAAAATACCACAGCTAAACTTTATGCCAACCTGATCGGGTTTTGGAAATGACTCGTTTTGTCTGCAACCCCTGAGGTCTAGCAGGAAATTTTAGAATACGCATTGAGCACTCTGAATGAAGAAGGAGCTGTGTAAATTAGAGGAGTACGTTACCATTTTCTTTTACATCTTAGCAACAGCAGTCAATATCTCTCTTGTACATGGAGTCAATCTGGGATGTATGGATTAACCCTAGAAACTCCTGAGCTCCAGAAAGAAACCAAAGAGCGAGCGGGAAACTGGGATCAAAACATTCTCCTTCCCTACAGACTTCACTAACTACATTGGTGCTTGTACTAAATGCTGCTATTTTAAAACAAGTTAGATGTTTTGACAATCCTGATCCTTTGGGATAAGTATAAGTCACGCTCTGGTAATTCAGATCAGATTTAAAAGCCTCCTCTGTTCAGTGCTCTGATTTAGGTATGTGCAACTGTAGCTTGCAGGAAAGGCGGATTTCACAAAGAACTTGCAGGTCAAATGAGGAATTATCCACAAGGTTACATAACAGCTGAGAAGTTGTGTTTGGACCATAACGCTGGATTTAGGTGTTTCAATTCTGCATCTGATGCCTTAGTCGTTTATTGGCTTTAATTTCATGTGTTTGGAAGTAATTTTTCCCATGGCAGGTTTCAAAAAGACTGCAGCTAGTTATTCTTTGAAGATTCTGGATTCAGATGGTGCTGATGTAATTTAGAAAACATTTTAACTCACTCCAGGCTATACTATTACAAGTAAAAATTGTTTCAGCAAACTAGATGTGCTCAGAACATGGTGACCTAACAACCTGTAATAAGGTCCTCAAAATACATACTAAATAGAGGAAAATGGAGATGCCAATTGCCCCTAGCAGTGACACCCACTGTTCTCCTGTAACACTGTGTCACATACTTGTTTTAAATATATTAGTAAAGAATGTATTATACTTTCTACAGTAATAATAGATGAGAAAAAAAATCAACAAAGTTATGTGTAGCAGTAGTAAAGAAAACCTTTAAAGAATGATTTGATGGTGCCACTAGGAACTAATGGTGCTGACTAGGAACTAATTACAGCTGCCCCTCTGGCCTTGGGTTGGCTCGCAGGGAGGTTCTGATTACCCGGCAGTGTGCTGCTGTCGCTGTCTGTGGCCGGCACTGCTGTTGCTTGTGCAGAAAACAAAGATACCTCACAAGCTGCTGCTGATTGAGGTGGAGGGGGCGGGGGTGTGTGAGTTGGAGACAAGAGACAGAAAGTGTTGCCGTACTCTTCAAAGTGCTGCGCTTGGGGTATGTGTCCATTCACTAATTGCACAGGAGTTCGGTCACAGCAGGATTTTGTGATTACACAGCTTAATTGTTCCTGCCTATTATAAAGGGCTCTTTGTTTTTGCCATTTGTATTTCATATTCATCCACGCTTTCTATTATGTTTCTGCTTGCTTGTCCCCTACCAACTCCTCCAGACTATTATGTGCCATTTCAATACACTCTGCCATGCACGCCTCGGTTCAATTTCCTCATGCCTCTGCACTTTCAGTTGTTTCTGTCTCGGTAGCTCTCAGCCTGCTCCCCTAACTTCTAATTCAGCTCCCACTCACTGAAAATCTCTCATGCTGATTTTACTTAATACAGTATAATTAAAGTTAGGGTTTTTTCAGAGGTACATGCATAAGAGGATGGACTTTTCACAGTGCAAGCTATTTATTATGCTTGTTAGAAACAATGTTAAAATAAAGTTGGCTGCAAACACTCCAGGGTAAACACCTTTACAAAGAGTAGACAATGGGGGCCTTTGTGAGACCTCAACAATGAAACTGTCTTAAAATGTCTCCCTCTCTATCGCTTGGTTGAAGGGTGGGTTGCGCCACACAATTATTATTCTCTCTGNCTGAGTAATAAACAAGATACAGTTCCTGAATTCTCTAGGTCTTCAAAAACAGCATATTATTAAACAACAAGCTGTGAGTGGTCAGATGCACTGCCACAGTCAGAAAAAAGTACTTCCTTAACCTGGTTATTTGTGTCAGGGACAGTAATGCTGTGTTCATGTAGCATTTACCTGGCTTTTGATTTAGCCTTCCCTGGACAGTAATGTTTAATGGAATTTGAGGAATTGCAAATGGCTTCACAAACCACTTTTTACCCTGATGAAGCAAAGAAAGAATAATATAAAGGGTAAAAATGCGTTCACATCCTGCTGTCATCAGAGTATTATGGCAAACATGTAAGTAAAGAAAACAAATCAGCACCTCATTCACACTTCATCAACTGCCTAACAACTTTCAACAAGTTAATTACACACCTTTAAAATGCATGTACAGGAGAAATGATTCAGAAAAAAAAAGCTTCTATAATGAGAAAGGACAGCACAGAAATACTTACTCCATACAGGTAAATTTAAGCCTTTAAATCTGACAATACTGAAAGAATGTACTGCATGTAATAGTAAGGTAAAGGTTGTCTGCTTTATGCTAAGCGTTTAATAATCATTAATCTACAATGATTGCTCTACGTTTGTTTTTTGCTACTAACCTTTGTAATCTCTGCTATTCACTTAAAAGGGAGATAAGGATTTACACATTACATAGAAGAATTGGATGCTAAATTGATTAAATATATTGAAGACTATCGAGTGATAAGTAATATTAGGCTGAGTTACTTTCACATTTCCAAATACTTAGGACCCATGTAGACCAGTAGCTCAGGCTCAGTAAATACATTATTGCTATGGCTAGCAGCAGAACATGGACTTTATACTGATTTTGCAAATCCTCTGGACTTGTCAGACTTTGCTGAGCTTGCTTTAGCATTCCTGCAACTGTTTTACTTTGCTTACCTGTAACAATAATCTTATAATGATCAGGAGGTACTTGTCTAATATACTGATTTCCACACTGGTGACCAGTGTGAGGCACAAGGACACGAGGAAATGGAATGAAGCTGGGTCAGGGGAAGTTTAGACTGGACATAAGGAAAAGGTTCTTCACTGAAAAGGTGGTCAGTCACTGGAACAGGCTCCCCAGGGAAGGGGTCACAGCCCCAAGCCTGCCAGTATTCTAGGGGCATCTGAACAACTTAGTCATATGCTTCAGTTTAGGTAGTCCTGTGAGGAGTGGGGAGCTGGACTCAAAGATTTTTATGGGTCCCTTTCAACTTGAGATATTTTACGTTTCTGTGTTTTACTTTTCGGTAATTCTATATAACTGTGTGATACAACCATAATATGTAGTAATATGTGGTAATAAGCAGTTGGTAGAATTAAATGTTCGTGCCCTTATCATAATAATGCAATGCAAGGGATTACAGTGTTGGAATGACAGGAGTGGGGGGAGGCGCAAGATGACACTGGAAACTTCAGGGCTTTAAACAAGTCACTGTTGGTCAGCTAAAAATATACTGACCTGGGAAGCTGGGAAAAGCCAGTTGCAGGGGTAACAAAGCAAACAAACAACTCCCATCACGCTGAACCGAACCATCTAAAGAGTGGAAACAACCAAAGGGTGAGCAAAACACCAGTGACAGAGAGGGGAATATTAGGAAGTTGTTGTAAGAATTTTAGCTGTTATAGAGATGGGTGGGTTTTTTCCTTGTAATAGCACTATTTTCTTTTTTCTGTAATTATTAAATCTGAACTGAGAAATCTTTCATGAGCCTGTCAAGAATTTACCTATATTGACAACAGACTCTTGACTTTGCAAATCATGTTTGTTTTCTTCTTTCCTATGCAAAAATATGACTGCAGTAACTGTTCCTTGAGGAAAGCCAACACAATTAAGTTGACTATCATAAGTTATTGATATATATTGATATATTTTCTGGCCTTCAGAGATTATGCTATTTTCACTGACCAGTGATAGGATTTCAGGAATAAATTTCTTGTATTTCAATTCTTCTCTTTTTCCCTGATGGAGAGGTCACTACAGAGTTTTATGCTCTGTGGCTTGCCTGCCCAACTGGAAGCAAAACTTACTTTATTCTGACCAGACTGTATTTCAGTGTGTATGAGGCATAACATGAACAGTATGTGATAGTCAAACGTAGCAGGAGTTAGGTTCCCAGTCATGTAATGAAATGGACATGTGTAATAATGCAATACTGAAGATGCTGCAATAAAATTTTTGCCAGTACAATAGCAAGTTCAGGATTTATTGCCCTCTTTTGTGCCACCCCATTGATTGCTGCCCTTGGGCCACAAGTTCTCCAACCCACAGCTGGACTATATGAAGTGTTTATCTGCAATATCCATTAAGCAATCAGACTTTTTGATCCTGTGCCCTTTTTACGCTGCACCTTTTCTGTGCTCTGAGGCGATTGGATCCAGCCCAGTATTTTCCTCCAAAACACATTCCCTCAGAGCAGTACACTCAACACCACTCAAACATTCATTCCTTTACTATATGGAGGAAGATAAAAATGCCTTAAATACCCTACAGACAGTTGTATTCGCAAATGTAATGAACTTGATTTTAACTCAAAACAGGTCTTGAATATCTCCTATAGATTTTCTGTGCTCTTAAAATGCAAAATGAAATCAACCTGGAGGAAACTGAACTAAATGTGTTTTTAGCTTAAAGCTTGCTGTAGTCTGTTGAGAGTCTTTTAAATGGATACTGTAGTGCAAAAGTTTTGTGGATTGCCAAGAATGCTTTAATGGTACTCTCAACTGAGAAGTAATTGAAGAGGTAGGTGAAAAGGGCTTGCTTTTTCTTTATTCCTGTCACAGATGCATCAAAGCATAGAAGCAGCAAAACCTCCTTGTTAGAGTTGAAAGCAAAAAAAAACCCTCTCATTTACTTCTGGGTACCAATGCGGTTGTGGTAGGAATACTTACTTAAAAAAAAGAAAAATAAAATGGTGCAAACATTGGTAATGTATCATTTGCAGCTCATAACTTTAGTATCAGCTTCGATAAATGTAACTTTATCCACAACTAAATAAAGAGTAAGAATAGGCATTTCCTGCTAGTTGCTTAGCACACACCTGATTTCAAAATGAAGAGAACCGATAAGCCATGATTTGATCTTGTGAGGTTTATAGCAAAAGTCTTTAATCTGAAAAGAGTTTCAGCTCAAGAGTTTTAATGGGAATTATTTCACACTGTCAGCTTCAAATGCATGGAAACATTGAGGCACATTCCCACAAGGCGCTTCTCTAACGTTACAATTAAAAAGACAGTATTGTGTTTTGCAGCAATATTTGTAAACAATTTGTGAAGGTTTCACAGTAAAATTTTTACATGAAAATGGAGATCGTGGATAGCAGTGGCCAAATACTCTATTAATTTCTACACAATGCACTGAAAACCTCCCTGTAGAATCTTAAAGAGAGCACACTATTCAAAGGTGTTAAAGAAAGCATTAAATAAAGGTTAACCAACAACACAGTCAGTAAGACTTATTTGATTGTAAAGGTAATGCTTATTTAAAAATATGTCAAGGGAAAACAAAAAGTGAAATAGGGTAACAATCACTGGTTTTCCCTGGGTAGCAAATGTGTTGGCATCAAGTGATATTTATCAAATAATGTATTTCAGAAAAGAAAATCACAGCAAAGCTAAGTCTGTTTTTTTCGCGAAAATTAAGCATGTCCTGGTTTAAAAGACGAGTGTCTGCTAAGGAAGGCGGGAACCTCCCTGGAATGCAAAATATGACTCCCTCCCTCCGAATTACTATAACCTTGAAATTACGGGGCTTTCAGGCAAAGATATAGGAAAAAAAATAACAGTTCTTTACTAATATATATATATATGAAATATAACAAGACAGACAAACGACAACAACCACAGCAACAACAAAAACTAAACAACCCAACAACAGCCTTTGCTCGCCCGTCAAGCGATTTCCCCTTTGGCGGAGTCACGCTCACAGCCGGCAGGGCGCTGTTGGCTCCTGGCGAGGCAGAGGGGCTGCGCTGGTTCCGCTGTGGCCCCAGGGACACTCCGATGCGGGCTTGGGAAACCTCCTGAGGGGGTGGTGGGAGCGTGGGCGGAGGGGAGGATGGGAGATTGCTCCTTTGCACAGCTCACACGCAGCGGCATGTCACGATGTCAGGCTACCACGCAGAGAAGTGGCCCGGCGGGGGCAGCCGCTGTCCCAGTGGCACCCCACACATTGGCTCTGGACCCTCAAACGGCCGGGAAACAGGGAGAAGGCGAGCAGGCTTGCAATGTAGAGACCGCGGCGAGTGGGAGTCTCGCAGCCTAACACACAGGAGCAGCCGCAGGGGCCCGGCGAGAAGCGCTCCCGGTCCCGGGTTTTGGCACCACGCGCTGGGGCTCTGAGCTCCCGAGTGGCAGGGAAGCCGGGAAACAAACCGGCAGGCCCTGGTCGCAGTGAGGAAGTAAAAAATGAAAAAAAAAAACACCAACCCAATCCCTACAGGGCAATAGGAGGGTCTCAGGTCAGATCCACTCACCATGCTGTGTGGCTGCTGCCTCAATCCCCCACTGGAAAGACCAGCCCCGGCCCCAACCCCTGCAGGATCCGGGGCCCTTCTTCACCCATCTCAATATCCCCCGAGCCGTGGTGGGGTAGGGCGAGGAGGAAGGCGGTTAGGGCGGTGACAATTCCGGGCACAAAATGAGTATGGGATAACCCCATCACCAGGAGCCACCTCCCCCCTCCACCCCGCCAAGACAAAGCATTAAAAGCGGTAAGCATTGCTGAAAGATTCGGATTTTACAAGAGACTGGGCATGTTGTGTTTGGAATAGTGTGTAACAAGAAATTTTATACATTAAAATAAATTTTATAGATTATGTGTCCTTGTACTAAAAATGGTCTTACAGCGTGCCTTCCAATTCAGTTTATTAATAAGTACTCTACCACACTGTCTTCTAAGATAGTTGACTCCTGTCTCAACAACTGTGGAAATATTTTATTTCTGTAAAAAGACATGGTCGGATTACAGACAACTGTGCATTCATACTTTCACAGCTCAGCCTCAAAGTCAAGATCATTTAAATTATAAACAATTTTATATTTGAGCTTAAAAATAACATTTTAGTAATAAACTGCAAATAACTGACTGCACAGTCAGGCAGAGGTGTCATCCTACATTGGTTTCCAACAGTGGCCTGACTAGTAGAAGAGTCTCCCAGCATCTAGTTAGGAACTCCCTGAGCCAGAGGTAGTTCCTAAGTGTGTGATAATCTGTAATAGATTTTCCCTCCATGAACTTGCCCATTGAGCCTTGAAGGTAGGTGAACTATGTGGAAAAACCTCCTGCTTCAGACTATACTGGCATCTGCACTTGTTACGGCAACTGATAAAAACAACTAAACACTGAATGAAAACACAAGCCCTAGTGTATCCATCTGCACCAGTCAGGAAAACTCAACCACCATCCATGAAGCCAGAAGTGGCAGTACAATGCAGCCAGGTCTATGTGCAACAGATGTGGCTGACATCAGTCCAGATCAAATCTGGTGTGCACTAAGGAAGTCATCAGCTGAACAAAAATTCCTACCATTTTGTGTGGGTTACAGTATATGCAAGGTACAGAACTGCTTTGTACTGAAATATTAACTCTCAATATTACATATGAATATCCAGAGATTTATTGTTGTCCAATTGCCAACAAATGGCCCCAAGAGTAGACTCCTTACGTATTTGAATCTCCATCCTCACGGAAGGAAAACGCAGCCACTGCAATGCAGCATCCTCAAGTTTTTGGGAGCTCAAACTAACTACAGGGGCTGAAAAAGGATCAGGCCAAGTACCGTATTTCGTGCAGGGCCTGTCCTGCTCTGTGTGTGGCACAAGCTGAGCCTGCCAGGCCGCCCGGCCGAGCCGAACGCGCGCTGCAGCCTCCGCAGCCGCGGCCCCTCAGGGCGGCCCGGGTCGGCCGTTCCGGGAGCACCGCGAGCTCCACGCGCCGCGCCCGGCGCGTCACGTGACGGGGCCGGCTGCGGCCCGCCCCCCGCGGAACGGAGCAAAGGGTAAGCGGCGGGAGCGGCCGGGAGCCGGGCGGAGCCACGGAAGCCGGGAGGGCCCGGACAGCCGGGGCGGGGAAGCGGCCGGGCAGCCCGGTGGTGGAGGAGGGAGCGGGGACGGGCGTGAGCAGAGCGGGCTCGAGGTGCGCTGGCGGATACAGGCAGGCGCCACGCGGCTGGCCCGGCCGCGAGCTCGCGGCAGCGCTCGCAGCCGCCTCTGCCCCGCTCCTGCCCCGCCCCCGGGCCGGGGCGTTCCCCCGGGCCGGGGCCCCGCGGGGCTGGCGGAAGCGCCGCTCACGTGGCGCATCCGCTGCCGCTTCCCCGCCGCTTGTCGGGTGTTGGGCTCCCCCCTTCTTCGTCCTTCAGATTACCGAGATGTCTATTTCCGGTGGGAAGGGACTGGATTAAAAAGAACCGTCAGAGCCAATAGTGAGAAGCACTGCTGTTCTCTGCGTCCTCCGCCTGTCAGAGGCGGTGCGGCAGGCGGTCGTGCCCTGCTGCGGTAGAAGTGCAGCGGGCGCTTGGGCGGGGGAAATGGGTTTGGAGCGACTTTGGGGTTCTGCTCCCGTTCATTGGCATCATGTCTGCAGCTGGGACTTGTGCTGTGCACTGTTCTTGGTCCTGGACTGAATGCAGTTCTTACTTAACGTATTTTTCTGCTTTATTAAACTTCCATCAGAGCTTGTATTTGTCCTATGAGGACTGCAGTTAATGGCTGTTCTCTAGTATCCTGATGGAATGGCTTTCCTGTTACCCTGCATCCTGGACATCTGAGAGAGAATTTATTGTTTTTGTTTGTTTGGGGGTTTTGTTTGCTTGTTTGGTTTTTGTTTATGATGATACAACTTGTCCTAAAGTGGCTGCTTTTCCACGTGCCGTGCTTGTCCCTCAATCTGTTCTTAGTTAAATGCTTCTCCGTATAAAGGCCACAATGCTTGAAGGTGAAGAGATTCAGCCAGTTCTTCGACATGTCTCTCTGGTGTTCCTACCTTTTTAAAGGAAAATCAGTTTTCTTGGAAGTTGTCAAAAAGCCTAGATAGAAAAAGTGCAGCTGAACAACAAGTAGACGCTAACCTTGTAAAATCTTTTAATTAGCCAGTATTCCATTATAGAAGTTTTACATTTTTTTTATATTACCATCCTTGTTCTGTGGAACTGGAATTCATTGAGCACACCAAGGTACCAGAAAAGGCAAAGCTGCCTTACAACTTTCTAAATAATTTTCTTGTACCAGCACATCTTTATTTTCTTTTTCTCGCTTAAAAGCATATGCCACGCATACTTGTTCATTGTTCAGCTAGGAAGAGAATAGGAATTGTCAACAAAATAGACTAGGAAGACGGAACCTTTTGGGGATTTTCAGGTTAAATGAAATAATTTCTCCAGAAAACTGGAGATTTGATTTTTCCAATGTGCAGCTTTTTAACTGAATATGTATGCATTTTTTAAAAAAAGTAACGTTTTTAAGTACTGCATTTGAGAGATTTTCCAGGAATCTTTCATTTAATTTACTTTTTAAATTACAGATTCTTTTATTTAACTTGTATGTTGTTACCAAAATAAATTTTCTCCTGGAACTGGTGGTGAAAAACTATACACATGGTATAGTAGTGGGTGATATCCAGATCCCTGAAAAGAATATTTAAGCATGCTAACAGTAATTTTAAGATTCAAATGGTTTCACAGTCACAGTTGGAATTTTGTGGTGAGAGCTTTATAAGTTGACTAGTGTGCCACAGATTTCAGCTGTTTCTGGAAATCTGTATCCTTACACTTGTTAAGTTGTTTTGCTTATTCTTGAGACCTGAGAAACTTATATGGCAGTTGAAGTTGTCACAAATCCCAGACTCAAAATCAATATGGTGGGGAATGGTAGTTAGAGAGCACTAGGTCTGCTCTTAACAAGTCCCACAGTGACCTCTAATGTTCAAGGATAAAACCTGAATTGTTAAAATAAAATAATTATTTTCTGAAGGCATAATTTTCTGTATTAGTTCATACATTTGGTTTATTACTGTGCTCCAGACAGTGGATAGTAAGTAGTTGGTTCATCAGGTTTCACTGCTGGATTTCACGGGAATGTTCTGTCAGGGAGTCAGTCCCAATTCCTCCACTTTGAACAAGGATGCACAAAGCTGCTTTTACAGTAGTTGTGGGAGAACTAGTAATTTTTATGAAGCATGCTGAAAATGGAAAACACCTTTCAAATAGTAAAAGCATTTTCTATTCTTTCTTTTGGCATCATTTGTTAATACCATAATAAATATTATTTTCAGTTATTATTCTGTCCTCATATACTCAGTGCATACTGGCATGCTTTAAAGATTCATAGCTGACAATCTTGTTCCTTCTATTAAGTTTTTGTATTCATTTGACTTTCCATTAGGCTAGAAGAAACTTCCCTGTTCTGTACTGAACTTAGCTCTTCTTAATCCAAAAGCAAAACCTTTTAGAAGAGTTTGTTTCTGACAATATTCATGTTTGAAGCTGAATGCTTTTATTCTTAGGCTGCTCATTGAATCTTAGCTGAATACTTAAGGTTGTATATTTTGGTGAAAACTGAATATTTCTTTTTGTTGTTGTTGTTGTTTTTGCCTAAGCTGGTTCTGGATAACTACAACTAACATGACAGTTCCATGGTACTTAAAAGAATCCAGAGTTGACTAGATGAATGTACAAATTTATTGAAATTCAAAGATGATGCTATTGTTTACCATTAGTATAATTTACAAATTCAGTAAGTTTTGAAGCAACTCCTCATTCATGCAGTCTACTTAAGAGCAAAACATAGCAGCAACTGGTAGTCGTTTGCGAAGGACACTTAAAATTAATTTAGAGAATTAACTTTGGTTGCAGGCATTGAATCCTTAGGCTGAAAGCAACACAGAATTTTCAGTTGTTAGAAGCTGAACACATTATGTTGCTCACTTAAGGGAGTTCCAAAAATTGATGTAATTTAGTACTTTCCGTTATGTACAGTATATATTAATGAATTTTAGTTTCTTTGAAGGTGCAGAAACATGAATAAAACAAAATATTGTAACTTTTGTGTTAGAAGAACTGGTACTCTGCCAGTTGCCTATGTGATAGTACTTGGAAGATATTTCATTACATCTAAAGTTTTAAGTGCTGGGAAAAAATCTGATTTGTAACAATTTTTTTTTTCTTGCAATTCCTTTTCTTGATGCTTGTGTGTATCAAATGGAATCCTGAGCAACTTGTCAGAACTGAGGGGTGGCTGATTACTTGCCATCCTAAACTAGTTGTTAATTTGATTGCTGAAAGTAACTTTGGTCTACAGCTGTGTTTTCTTCCAGTTTTGCTTTATATTTGAAGAGTGACATGTTTTGTTTGGAAATACAAGATTGTCCTCGAGGGTAAAATTTGTGTACTTGAAACACAAAATTAATTTTTAAGAATAAGCAATATGAATTTCTTTCCAGTTACAACCAACATGTGAGCTAAGCCTTTGTGCATGACATAGGTCCCAGTGATGGGATATAGTAATATTATATTAAAAGAAGAATCAGTTCTACATTAAACTGATTTTTTGCCCCCAGCAATAATTCTGTGACTGATTATGTTGACAATTGTTGTGGTTTAAGCTTTTCTATTTGGTTTGTAAGCTGAAAGCTCATTATGGTTGATCTGGTTTTGTCTGCTTCTGGGAACTTCTCTGTATGTTAGTGAGAAGATTAGAAAAGCACTGAGAAGATTAGAAAAATGTATTTTTATTGTTGTTTTTCTTTATTGTGCTATACTGGAAAAATTCTGCATATTTCATAGGGATGGGAGCTGTTACATGGAAATTGTAATTGCTTGAATTCAAGCAAAGGCACAAGAAAATGGTACAAAATGGAGTTGAAGCTAACAAAATCTGCTGCTTTGTATCTGGAACAAGTGAAACATCTGGTTGTCAGGACAAAATGACTAATTTAGAGGAAGGAAAAAAGAACAGCAGAGCATACGTGTGCAGTTGCTGAAACTACAGGTTAGATTAAGATTTGTTTCTTCAGTAATGCAGCAGTCATTTCCATGACCTGTGATATTTCCAAACTCACAATAGAGGGGTGTTCTTTAATGTCTGTATGCTAGGGGATACAGGGAGAGTAATACGATGGAGGAATAGGATGAGTAAAACCTGTCCAGAGTATAAATACATTAATTGAATAGACATGTTACCACTATGGTGGAATAATACCAGAATAGAGTTGGCTTTATTGAGGGATAAATGAGAGCTCCTTCTGGAACTAGATAGCATTTTTAAATGAAAACTTAAATGCACTCATCTATATTGATTATTTTAACTGAAAGCTTACATGGGCTAGTCTATTTTGATACTTCTGTGGCATTCATCACCATCATGCCCAAGCCTGTACTTGGATAAATATATGTGAATTAAATCAGCCTACTAAAAAGTCTGCATACTTGTACCCTTACAGTAATCATTGTAATGTAAAAGTTATTGAAATGTACAGCTAAAGTGGGAAATGGTGGATGCTGAAAGCTTGGTCGCAGGGAGATTTTCCAGCTTTCTGCCAGTGTCTGTGAGAAAGTCCTTGCTTTCACATGGACACTGGCCAAAAACAGACAGAAGTTTCTGTAAACCAATCCCTTTATCTTGCAGGTGCAAGATTGTTACGTAGCATTGTTGTGATACTGACCAGAGAAATATTTTGAAATGGGTGTTGTAAGATTTAACCAATCATTCTGAGAGGTGGATGATCAAGGACCAATGGCCTTGTGCCATTCAAGCGAACTAAGATATGTAAACGAGTCTGGAAATTAATAAATAATTCCTTTTCTTCCTGGATCGGACTAGTGTGGTTTCTCACCTTCCCCGGTACAACAATGACAGGAAATGAGAGTCAGGCTGCGTGGCAGTATTTAGCTCTGGCCTCGTATCATGAAAGATTGTAGAAAAAGCATGTGTTTAAAAGATCACACAAATTCTGATACTGAGTGATGTCCTGATAATCATGGTTGTTAGGCTAGGTATAACCTCTCTTCAAGTTGGACCAGTCTTAAAACAAAAGCTTTTGTCCTCTGTTTTATGTTTTATAGGACACAATAAAACTGGGCTTATTCATGTGTTGTGGTGTTTTCTGTTATAAAAGTCTTCTTTATTTTCAAAGCATATATCCTGAATTCTAGTGTGATGCCATTGGTTTAGAGAAAAATGCATATTGTGATGGACAGAGAAGTTGGTTGTTTCAATGGATTCTTGACCTATATATAATATAGCTACAAATTCCTGAACAAGATCAAACAGGTCATTTCAAACTAACATAGCAGTCTTGGTGGGGTAGCTGTTTTGCATATAGGTTATAATTCCCTCTTTCCTGTTCCCTCACATGCCTTCTTGTAGAAGCACATCAGGGGCCATTCTGTTTCCTTTGTGGATGACTGCTAATGCCTTGTTTTTACAGCTATTTTTCCTATCATACTTCTGTGGGTAATTTTTAAGTACCTAGGTTTGCAAATATATTGTAACCTGGGGCTTTCTGAATTACTTGATGATTTTCTGCAGGCTGTTTGATAAACAGTGTCTTCTAATGTGCAGGCAAGTGTAAGAAAAAATAAACATTTTATGCATAGAGAGCTATCTAAATAGCATCTCTGCTCCATATGTTGTAGTACCCACGAGAGGCTCATTATAATCCCTGGACCTTTTGTGCACCAAATACTTCAGTCCAGATAATGCTGTGCTCCATCTGCCTTAATCTCTGAGCTGCGCAATGTGAAGTTCTTAATGCTTTGACCTGCTATATGCTAGCATTTTTGATCTTGGATTTTTCTTGTCCATGTTTCCATTTCAAACAAGTTTTCAAGGTTGTTGGTTTGAAGTTTGTCAGTTCTACTGAATTATTCTGTGGCGTCTTTTTCCCTAAACCAAGTGTTACTTACAAATGCTGAAAAGCGTATGCATCCCTAAAATATTTTTATTCTGGTTTTTTTTTGTATTTGTTTTGTTTGTTTTTTTTCCCCCCCATCTTTTAAGTGGTGTGATTTACTGATCTTATTGACGGTGTCAAACTGGGCAGAGATACAGAAATATGTGTTAAGGAAATTATTTTTTTCAGCAAACAATACTTTGCTTGCCTCACTGACACACATTTAAACCTGTCATCATAAACCAGACACTGCACTGTATTTCAGAATTTCATTCCAGAAACATGATGCTTTTAAAATCTACAGATGTTTTAGAAATCCCTAAGAGCAGAATATTATCTTCAGGAGTGATGGCTATTTTATGTTTTCTTTATACAAAAACTCCAATTTTTTCTTTTAATTTGAAGGGTCTTTTTTGTGTCGACCCTTTGCCACCCTAAATTCTTTCTTGTGACTGCAGTAAATGCTTATCATTACTTTTTTCCCTTCTTTTCTCCTATGACCATCAAAGTATAAGAAAAGACAACACTGCACATTTTAATCCAGCAGTGTTTATCAGTGAGGGTTATCCATTCACATGTCCAGTTACTGGTAGAAGGTAATGCTGCAAACTGCCTTTCTGCTGCCTGTGTTCCAGCTCTTCCCCTGTGGCAGTGCAAGACAACTTGAAGCCCCTCGTATGGAAAGAGTGAGGGGTTCTTCTCAAATTGTTTGAAATGTGTGTGCAAATGTTTGCTGTCTTTTGGGAAGAAAGTCTTCTGCAGGCTGGCTCAGTTTGTGCCATGGGGAAAAGGTGTCCTTTGCTGTGGGAGGTGGGGAGCCAGGAAAAGTTCAGAATCATAGCACATCATAATAAATGAAGGATTCGTTGTTTTGGTGTATGGGGGGGATGAGACCAGTGGTTTGATCAGTTGCCGAGAGGAGAGGGGAGGAGAGGAGAAAATTCAGGGCAAGTAGAGAAGTCCTTCAGCACATGAGCTGTTGTTGGTTTTGGTGGCTTTGCAAATTGATTGCTTGTAGGGGTGCTGCTGGTGCTTTTCCCCTCATGTTTTTTCATATTGTGCCATGTAATGCTGCATGTGTTCAAACCCACAAAAGTTGGACTTTAGTTCCCAGCGTTGTCCATGGCCGCTTAATACTGCTGGTGTTGCCTTGTCCAAGTGGTGTGCTGATAATGTAGCATTTTGTCTTAGCACTTTTAACCTGGCTGCTAGATTCTCTGTCACTATTAATTAGCTTGTAGCTCTAGGAAGCATATGGTTGGTCTCCTGTGGATTGTCTGACCAATTACTTCTTTTCAGATACTAGATTTTTCTGTAGATACTAGCATGGGGCTTCTGCAAGAAGTTTATAACAAGATCTGTCCGTGGATTTAGTAGAAAGGATGGGATGAATATTCATGTTTCATTATTAATGAAAAAGAGGTTTGACTCTGAGGAGTTTTAAGAGAAGTAAAGTTGTCTGATTTCTGAATTTTTAAAAAAATATTCCTAAATGAGCCATCTTGTGGTACATGTGTCAGACAATGTTTTCCTGCTCAAGTTACTCTAGAGAACATGGTGAATATATTTGTGGGTAAGGTCTCCAAATGGTGTTTTGTGGCTGACATTGCTGTTAGGGTGGAGGAGGTCTGAGATGCCAGACCTCATAGCAGAGAAGTAGAGTTCCAACCAGAAAACTCAAGAGGCAAAGTTCAAAGTAAATAGGTTGAGAGAAGGTTATTAAGGTGCAGGCAACGATGTAGTTAGAAAGTAGACAAAACCCTGATTTTTAGAGATTCTATTTTTATGTGGCATATTTTCCAAAGGTAAAGCTCTTCTGATTGAGGCAATAGTCTCTTTCAGTGGATTGATTCTACTAACAAGTTCTTAAATGATAAGCTGAGAGTAAATCATTATAGCTTTTGTCTTGAAATGGTGAGGTTTTTGTTCTGTTTCAAATTATTTGTAAAAGTGGTTGATGCAAACTGAAAATGTTTTCATGAAATGTTCAGAAAGAAAATGACCGAATTATAAGCAGTATGCAAATTTGAACTTATGATCAAGTTATAGATGATGAAATATTTCCACTTAAAAAAATAATTAAAACCTTTTGAAGGTGAATGTCAGAAGTAATAGTCTTAGGAGACAGATCTTGTCATTGCAAAGCTATTAATATCTATAAAGAATTGTAGTGAAGAATATGCAGATGGCTTACTTTGTAGAACTGAGTTTTCTCTCCTAAGTTTGATACTTTTTGGAATTAAGAAGCTCTATTTCTGACAGAAATACTACCTTCAGTACTATTTCATCAGAGTTATTTCAGTTTGTATTCTGCATACAAATAGTCCATCGCTTCCACGTTTCTGAAAATGCAACAAAGAAAAAATGATTATATTGTGAAATTCTAAATACTTTGTAAGAGGATTGAATGAAACTGCATATATTTATGTTTTTCATTATTTTAATTGAAAAATAACTCTATGTTCTTGAATATAAGCACAGTGGGAGACTCAAAAATTCAGGGCACAGTCTGTTTTTTCCTTCTGTCTGTTGGAGTTAGGAGTGACAGAGGGAGCAGGGGCTTCACGAGCTGACCTTGAAGGAGGGCTACCAGGGATTCATTAGGTGGAAGCAGCAGTTTTAAAGGGAGTTGCCAATAGGTGAAAGGCAGCATTTCTTATAATGAAACTGCAGTTACGTAAATTAGGCTTGTGTCTATGCAGCAGTACCTGGATATTCAGCTTGCTTTTCAGAGGTATGACTAATACGATCAAAGAGCTGGTGTTTCAGTGCACTTTGCTGGTATTTTCCAAGCATGTTCAGTGGTTCAGGGCTAAATAAATAGATGGGAGATAGTATAATACATGGAGTTGGAGTGGAATCATCCCATGTGTCATTACATAGCTGCCTAGTCTGCCAATGTGCTTTTAACTTTGTGGTGTAGTGGTGAACAAGGAGTCATTGTGTTATGGTGTGTCTCCATGATACATGTGACAATTTGAATTGATTTTATGTTTGCAGTTGCCACCAGTGTGGAAATGATGCATTTGTGCATTTTCATTTGTGAAAATATTTAATAAAGAAAAGGTAATGTGTTGCAAATAGCTTTCCTTTGCTTAACACAATCCACCTTTGGGGGTGAGAAATTAATAATTACCAGTGTATGGAGAGAAAATTATGGGTTTTTTTCCAAAATGCATTATTAAATTTTGTCTGGTTGTATCACTTTGCTTCTTGCTTACCTGCTACATTGAGTCATTTTTATCAAGTACTTCTGCTAGCACAGGATCACAAGAAATGTTCAAATTAGCTGAAGGGTAAATGTCAAGTATCAAACTCTGTTCTGTAGGATAGACATTTAAATTCTGATGAATTCTGGTCTGTTGGTTTGGATTTTTTTCCATTCTCGTGTGCACACTTTTTTTTTTTCACTCTGGATATTGTGAGACTCTAACAGATGATAAAGTTATTCTTAATTGCCCTGTGTTGAATTGCTACATGTTGATGTTACTTTGAATTTCTTTTATAACAGCTTTTTTCTGTCCTTCGTGTTTTTCAGATTATGGCACAGGCTCAGGGTTTGGGGAAGAAATACATTAAAGCCTTTTTTAAAGGTTTTTTTGTTGCCGTTCCTGTAACTGTGACTTTCCTGGATAGAGTGGCCTGTGTCGCAAGGGTGGAAGGAGCATCAATGCAGGTATTGCTGGAAATATCTTTTGTCTGTCAGGAAATTAAAATGTGTCTCTCCACTGATAATAGCAAGGTGAAAAAAATATTGGTTTTCAGTTGTTGTTAAATGACATTCTAGTATGGAATAGTTTCATTTCTACTTTGTTAAATATTGTGTGATGTGAAAGAAAAGATTCTGAGGACAAAACTTCCCAAAATTCTGTGTCAGTAAAAGGAAAATATGTGGAGAAATAGTGATAGATTGTTTTGATATCTTCCTAGACATTTAGAAATTGTTGGACCAATACCTTTTGTCTCTTGGCATTGAATTGATGACTCACGAAGAGGCTTTGTTAATTTTTAGTCACTACTTTATAGTAACTGTTTGGCAAAATTGTTTCTTGTGATACTTGCTCTTACTAATGAACACATATGGCACCATTGCAGGGAAGAATACTGAAAGTGGCATGAACCTAATATTATTACTTATTTTTATCAGGCAATAGATACCAGTTCACTGTTTTTACTTTGGTTATATTGAATGTTTATGCAGTGTAAGCAAATAAATATAAATAGGATTTGTAACATTTCGATGATAAATACTCATGAACACTATTTCATTTTCACTGTTTATTTGGTCTTGAAAAAGCTATGTTTTAAAGTAGATAGACAATTTCTATATTGTTACTTTGCATTTTGCATCATGTGCACTGCACATTGGTGTGCATCACCACTGATAACTATGATGTATTTTGTTCCAGTGTTGCTACATTTGAATTAGCAGAGAGTAAGGATTTGATTCTTGGATGTCAAGCTCTCTTTTCTGATTGTCTTAATAAGCTCAGAACCTTGAAGAGAGGTTTCACAGCAATCAAGACCAGCTGCTGGAGTTTGAATTATGCAGAATTTACACAAGGGCTTGATCCTGCACTTGACTGATTTATGTTTAATGTTCTAAAAAGCATGTGGTGGGGAGGAGGGAATGGCAAGGTGGCATTGTGTCTTTTGTGGCAGTCTGTAATCTGATGTTTAAATTCTGTCAAGAAACCTCAGCAGGCAGCTCTCACATCAAGAATAGGAATTAAAGTAAAATCATCTTACTCCAGTAATTCTACAATCCAAGGTCAAAAGCTAGGTGTAACATAACTTATCGTTGCCCTTTTCACAAATGTTATTCTGAATATCATTGATGACCAGTAAGAGAGAGGAGAATCTCAGGGCTTGCAGTTGCAGAGACAGAAATTTGCACTAAAAAGGAGAGGAGGGGAAAACTGGGAAAAAACTGTTTTGTTATCTTTTTACTATCTTCAGACAGGAGAAATTCAAATATATAACACAGCATCTAGAGAAGTACAAAACCAGCCAGATGAGTACAACTCCCCTATTTTCCACCTTCCCATTTTTTGCCTCTGTTGCAGGCCTAGAGCCACATGGAGCATTCAAGATGCAGATTCATGCTGGATTTTCTGGTTTTAGTTTTCTTGGTTGTTTCTGGTTTTTGGGGGTTTTTTGCTGCTAGTGAGTATGACCTGAGCATTTAAATTTTAAGGTGTTGGTTTTTTTTAGCATACCACATTGCCATTCATGGTTTGATCTTTTCTGTCTCTGATGTCTTATTCTGTTTGACATCCATTATTGCTTAATACTTTTACTTCAGTAGCTGGAAGGAAATTTCTTAGATTTCCCTCTCCACAAGTCTGTTGTGACCCGCTGGTTAATACTTCAGTTTTATGTTTTCTTTGAAGTCAGTCCCAAGTGTTTGGGAATGCTCTGATATTGTTTTGGAGTGTTGCTTCTCTAGGCACTTGAAGAGCATATAGTTAACCGTGGTTTATCCATGGAAGATTTGAAAAACACTACAGTTATTTGCTTAGATTTATTCAACCTGACAAAGGGAAAACAATGTATATTCACTGGATAATTAAAATGGAAGCTTTTCCCTTGCTGTATCTGTTAACTAAACATTCCCTCTGTTGACTGAAATATGGATAGCTTGAAAGCTGACATTTGTAATTTTACTGACACCTCAGTGTCTGTAAAACTCTCTGGTTTTATTCTGGAACAGAGCTGAAATAGAGGTTTGTTTTAAACTTCTATGCATATGGATTTTTTCAGATTACAAAAAAAAAAAAAATCCTAGTGCTTTTAATAAGATACTAATTTCCTTGCCAAAGTTTATTGTACATCTAAGCAAGTCTGACAGGGACACAATTATAAGGAATATGCCCCTGTCTTTAAGAGTAGCTTGAAGGAGTACTGATCGTGTTGCAAATCTGTGTGTTAACTGTGTTCTTTGGAGAGTGATCTATGGTAAATGTATCTGACAGCTATAGGTATGAGGAAGACTGAAGAACAGTCAGTTTGTAGTCAGATTGTATCCTTCAATCCCATGCTTCCAATGAAACCTTACTGTCTCAATGTGATACCATGGTGAGATTCCCAAGACTTAGTTTGTAATAGACCTCTAAAATGTCTAGCTGGCTTTGTGTACTCATAATTGTGGCTCCTGCTGAGCCTGAAAGGGGAAGTTTTGACAAGAAGCAAGAAATAAATCTTTCTGTGTCATATTTGCTCTCCTACTCTTGTTCTCTCTGTGCGCTATCTCTCCCCCACACTTTCTCCTTTTGTTCTGGACCAGCCTTACTGCTGCTTCATAGTCACTGACGATGGGAATGCTTTTTGACACCCTGGCAAGCATATGAATAAAGCTTCTAATGAAAATACAAGTTTTCTGACCCAATCAATTAAGACAGACTTCATGCATTCCATTGTCTCAAGCTGATTTTGTGTTTTTCGGTGCTTTCAGCCACCTGTAGTAATTTCACTTGTGCTTACTTCTGTGTATATGTGTATTAACTCTAACCTATAGGGAATAACAGTGAACTATTGCAGTTTGTAATTGTAACAGTTTTAATAGTTTCATTACCTTCTCTTTTCTTTCCAAATTTACTGGGTTTTTAAATCATCACATGAGTTGCTTAGGATTTTAGATTGATGTGCTCATCTAGCATTCTACTAATAGTGGGTTTCTAGTGAGTTGTAATCTGTTTACAACAATAAACATAAGTGACACAAATAACTGGTAATGAGATTTCTTGATTGCCTGTTGTGTATTTTTTGTGTGTGACTTCTTGTAGTGCGGGCTGTATACTTTTAAATGTTTGTTGTCATAGGGACATCTTGATATTGATTTATGTTATTTTTTATTGAGTTTCATTGCTTGTCTGGTATAATGAACACTTCATACATAAAGATGTGGAAAAGGAAACCCCCATGGATATATAAATTTCTAAATTCATTAAATCAAATGGACTGTTTTCAAGTGGGATAGAAGATGACAGCATATGTGCACCTTTATATGCAAGTTCTGTTGCAAACAGTTCAATACCAAGGATTATAGGAAGTGGCCTGACCAGCAATCTCTGGCGAAGCACTCATGTTTCTGCAGCAAACATTATTAACATTCTATTCCAGTATGCATAATAGCAGTTGTAATTATTCTGTGGCAGTTTCTTCTAACTTTATTATTAGGATTACTGTACCTAAGCCTGTAAGCTCATGTGAGTATTCTTTGTGATCCCCAAGCTACAAGCAAATAAGTTGCGACCTTCACTAGCAGCATAACAACTATCAAGTTAATCATTATTTAGAGTAAAAGGGCATGTTTTTACCCTCCTACTTATGGAACTTCATGTCCTATGAGGCTTTGTCATATGGCTGGGGATCTCAATTTGCATGCTTTTAGCATTAGATTAGTTAGTAATTGGAAAGAGTAATGTTTTGTGGCTTCTGCACCACAGTTTAAATTAAGACCTGTGTGCCTCATTTGTAGCAGGCTTTTATGCCAAAAACTTGAGCAAAGAAGTTATAATGCTTCAGACTAGAAGGAAGAAGCCTCTGTGTCATTCTGTTTCTTATGAAAAGCCCTTGTGACCCTATTTGTTGACTACTTTTGCAGAAGCTGTATTTTGATTTTTCTAGACCTTAAACCTTACTACTAGTAAAAATATAATGAGGAATAAGTCGTATTGTTTCTATACTTGTTTGTTGTGGAATCTCAATTTGTGTTATTTACAACTGAGAAGGGCTTGCTGAAGGATTTAGCCTTTTATTTTTTTAATAGACAATAGGAATTGTTGATGTAAATGGAAAGTTGTCTCCTGTCGCTCTTTCGGACACGAATAAGCACGCGAGACACAGCTTGTCAGGTCAAAGCAGCCAGGGCAGCGAGGCCAGGAAAAGCCCCGACCTCTGCCCTCCGTCGTTTATTTTATATGTTCTTAGAAACCACCGTGGATTGGAGGATGAAGATTTCCTCCTCTCAATCTCACTGGTCAATGGAAATGTCTATCATACAAAGTCTACCTAGCAAGGGAATGCAAAACAATCTAGGCACGGTTAGCAAAACATGAGCATGTTTACAGAAAGTGCGTGAGAAACTATTCACAGAGATTGCAAGCTGAAGAACTGCAAAATGCAGGGCGACAGTCTCCTAGTTTTCCTTCAGTTTCTTCTAACAAAATAGTATTATTGTCTGCACATTTGTCAGCTTTTTTTGTGAGAGAGAAGGAAAAAAGGCAACACCATCCTATTTTTCTCAAACACAATTCTAGTGTATAATGAGTTGGATATCCACTCATGTATGTCAAAGTGACATCAGCTATTGTTAAAAATGCATTTAGCATGCTTTAAGAGTAAAAGCTTATGCAATATCTAAATGTATTTCAGTTCTAAGGTATTTCCTTTGTTTAAATGCAGAAAAAAATAGGAGTCAAGTGGGATAGTGCAACTAGGGCAATACTGTAACTACCTGGTGTATTTCTCTGTAAGATGTAGTTGATGTAAGTTTATTTGATACAACAAGTGTGTGAACACTCATTTAGGTATTTTGTAAGTATCAGCTGTGAGATACATTATCTTTTGGAACAATGGTTTTAAGATTTCTATTTGTTTCATCCTTCTCTTTTGGCCTTTTAAGGCAGATATTTTTGATTACTAAGGAGTTTACTTTGTGAGAATATGCCATATGTATGATTCGGCCTCTGCCTTATGCTTAGTACTGTTGTTAGTTTCTGGCCCATATGTACCTGCATTTGGCAAAGTGAGTATGACTGAATTGTTCGTGAATTTGTATGTAAGTCACTTGTATGTAAATATTTGATCCTTTGGTGGAAAATGCTGTAAAGGTGATAAATAATTTTGGAATTCCTAATTAAAAACTAATAATAAAATAATTACTAATTAGCTCCTGGTTTTCATTTATCTGGTTCTTGCAGTGCATTAAGTCTAGTAGATAAAACAGCAATGAGTATTAATATATTTATAGCTTAGACTCAGACATATCTCTATGGATGTTAAAGTGATCTGCTTTGATCCCCTGAGTTACCTGACTAGAAATTTTCCTATAGTCCGTAGCCCAAAATGCGAATAGCCTCGTTTGCTCTTTAACTAAACGTATGTGTCATATCCCTCCCCCTCTCCATACCATATTTGTTCTTTTGACCTGTCATACTGCTTACTGTTCATGTGAATTATACCTGCTGAGGACCCTACCACATGACTTCCTCTTGCACCTTGAAAAACTAATTTTTCACAAATCCCACTTGAAGTGTGTCTTTCTCTACCAATCTGTTTAGCAATGATGAATGAAGAAACTGTAGTAAAGAGAAATCAGCACTTCTAAATTGCTTTTGAAGTTAAAAATAAATACTAAATAACCATTTTATTTGAGAGCAAAGTTTACTGAATAACGATAGTATGAAATTTGACACTGTGTAATTAAGAGAAGAGTTAATTTCAGTCCGCCTGTTGGTTTACTCATTGAAGGTACCATCAGTTTGGAGAGGGGAATATCAGCAGGGAAAGTCCAGTGGTTCATGTGACGGTTCAAGTTATATTGTGAGTGCCTCTTCTACAACAACAATGGCAGCGACGACAACAACAACAAAATTTTTAGCTAATATTGCAGTTATCATACAAATGAGGGCCTGCCTAGTTTCAACACTGCTTTATTGCATATATCACCTGACTCTAGAATCTATATTAGAGGTTATCTCTTGGCCAATTTGCGAGGTACTGTAATTGTATTTGAAGACTCTGAAAAAGCTTTCTGAGAAATAAACTGTTAGAAAACTTCAGTCTGGAATACTCTTAAATATTTTCTATATAGTAAAAGGAGTCTCTGTTTTAAAATAAGCCTTGCAAACATAAATAAAGACAGTACTGTGATGGGCTTCTTCCTTGCTCTGCCCTTTCCCATGAGCTAACTCAGAGCCAGCATTGATCAGGTACCCTGGTTTTGTTTCATATCACACAAAATAATTTTGGGTGATTGGATATATGTCCTAATTATGCATTAATTACTTGGTTATTTTAATTCATTCCTTTATGTGTCCTGTTATGGATGGCCCACGTTTATTGCCGGTGTCAATGTGCACTGTAGGTATAGGGCTTGTTTTTCCCCTTTGCATAGGATGCTGAAATTAGTATTGTTACAAGTACATATTTCATTTTTAGTGCTTTTATAAACAGATGCCTGCAAAAAGTTTGTTTGCTTGTTTGTTTTTTTTTTCCTGGGAATTAGTGTGCTTGGTTCTCCTTTGATTTTAATATTAAATGATAAGCAGTACAGGCAATCCCTTCTTTCCATCAGGCTTGTCATAAATATGTATCTTATGTAATCTGATTGGCATGCAGTAGTGCATTGAAAGATGTGAACTATAGTTTATCATAAATTAATGATATTTAAAATGTCATTTAATCAAGAAATGTATTTCCTGTAATACAACAGAGTCTTGGCCTCTTACAGTAAGTGGGAATGTTTTTACCAATTTTAATGGATTTCACCTGTTGATGGAAAGAGAATTAGGTGGAAGATTGATAAAGGAAATGTAGCTCTAAATACATTTTTTTTTTCTCCCTTTCTCTCAGCCTTCTTTGAATCCTGGGGGAAGACAAGCATCTGATGTAGTACTCTTAAACCACTGGAGCATTAGAAATTATGATGTACAACGTGGGGACATTGTGTCACTGGTGTAAGTAATTTTGCATACCTTTCAATACATGTTTATATAGACATTGAACCATTGGTATTTCATCTACAATAATGTAGCTATATACATGAACAAGGAACCTAACATTTTTAATAATGCATTATTGCTATTTCTATCATCCGTTTTCAAAACTCAGATGCTCAAAGAATGCATTACCAAGTTTTTACTTGAAAGGCACGCAATGCAAGATATCGTGTGATTCAGTGTGTATGTGTACCAAAACTGCCAAGAACAAAGAGTTGTGAGATAGAAAATAGGTAAAACATTACATGGCTTAAAGGAGTATAGTTTTAAGTTGCTTGGCTGTGTACTTAGGAGAAAAACTTTCCGTATCGACTAATACTGTATGCTTTTCTTCCTGGTGAAGTATGTCTACTGAATAAAATTTTAGATAAGATCACAAGAATTCAACCACCTCCATAAAGGACAAATGGAGCAAAAAATAGAATTCTACATTTAAAATTGGGAGGTCTATGTATCAAGCCAAAAGGTGGCAGTGTTTCGCTGTTGAAAATACTCATGATTAACAGAGGACAGAAACTCCATTTCAGCCTCAATATAATATAGAAATAGAATGTCAAAGTTCTCGTAACTGACACAGGGATATAATACATACTCATACTATATGCTCGGAGAGTTTAAGCTTACGGTTTAGTTTTGTAAGTGAAATGCACAATATGTAGATTGTAACAGAAATGTCTTTGGAAGCCATATTATCTGCCTGCCTTTTTGTTATATATCTTTTCTAATTGTCCCATTTTTTTGCCTACCTCTTCACTGTAGTGGTAATTTGTAAGATGATTTTCACTACCAGCTCTTAAAGCCAGCTCTCTCATGTATTCTTCTTTTGTTAAACACTTAAAATTTGCATTGTGATCTGTCTCATTTTCTGTCATGTAAAATTTTCTGTCAATAGTCTAGCTACAAATATGAATTTATTCATGTTTGCTACATATAATATTGCAAAATGACTCCAATTTCAGGTCATTTAATGATTGCTGTAAAATGTGATTCTGCCTGTGTATGCATCCCTCTGCCCAAGTCATGCTCTGGTGATTGTTTAAAAGAGTCAGTATAACTGATTAGAAATTAATAGACTGAACATAAAATGAGCACGTTGTCTGATCAGAAAACAAAATTAATAGTTTCATTCTTATTGTACTTCTTGAACGTTCATGGTTCTGTCTGAGCCATCTGCATTGGTTATTTTCACTTTGCTGTGTGTTTGAGCATGAGAACTAGTATTTTAGATGCTGTGGGGATTTTGTATGTTTGGAAACTTTTGCCTAACCTTGATGGAGTTTATGTACACCCACATAAAAGAAGTTGTATTTATGCACTGTACTGAAGTTTCTCATAGTCTTTGGGAAGTCCACTGGATAATCAGATCAGACAATTCCAAAAGCATTTTAAGATCAATACAAAGGAAGTTAAATAATGTAAAAATAATCTATTGGATAGTTTTAATATAAAATATCCTTCAATGTTTACTTACATCAGTAATAAGTTTTAAGTTAAGTACCTCATGAAACCAGGTTTGTTAGAAGCAGTTTTGGTCTGCTTCCTTATTGTATTGTTAAGTTTTTAATTGCGTGGTAAAGTCTTGCAGGATATAGTATCTGGATGTGATGTTGTACTTGTCAGGTTTTGAGACTTAATTTTGCTATACAATGCTTTTATTGTGTAAATGGGTTAATACTTTCATCTTTTTCATTTTGATTGTTTACCTATGATTTCTATAACGCACATATATGCATGAATTTTACTTGCTGGTCCTCAGAGTCTGACTTAGGTAAGGCATGAACAGGGAAGGCCAGTCTCCCATCAGGTGTTCCTTTACTGTTCTTGTCAGAAATTCACTTGAGAAAGTGTTGGTGTGACTGAGATAGGCAAATGGATACATAAACCTTTGTTTTTTATCCTTTTTGGCTGCTTTACACTTGTCCACTGTCTCCTCTTTGCCAAGTCATAGTGGAAGATAATTTAGAGGTTGTGGAAGGGTGGTCTTTTGCAGAACAAGAGCTCAAGTAAAGTATTCCTTCATGGCAGCTTGACCAGGGCCATCCAAACTCATCTCTTTGCTCCAAGTTTTGGCTGTTGACCCTCTACTTACACTTGACTTTGCTAGTTGGGATCTCAGCAGTCCCTTTAGGAATTGCGGTAGAAAGAGCAGCCATCCAGAATGACATGGTATCTCTGATGGTATGAAGAAAGCAAGAGATGAGTTAGTCTTGGTGGTCTTGGATGCCCCAGGAGAGAATCAGTGAGCCTGTGGTTATGATTCTGATACTGCTTGCAGATCCAAAAGTTTTTCCTTTGTTGTCCAATCTAGTTCTTGATAAACGTATATATTTTATTTCATGACTTTGATTGCAAATGGACACTCTGTCCCCTGGTAGTTGGTGGTGTTTATGCCTAGTAAATGTACTGAATGAAGACTGCATGTGTCTCTGTCATCTCGATCTCTGTGTCTGATGTAGGTGAACCACTCATCTCAACCACAGCTGTAAAATTAGCCACTGTGTGCACACGTGCATTTACCTTGTTTTAGACAAAATATTTAGAATGGAATTAGTCTTTAAAAATATTAAATTAGAGTCAGGTAAAACCAATGGAGAGAATAAGCTGGTAGCAAAAAATTATTTCTTCAGTTGCAGTTTAGTGTTTTACAAATAGTTGTATCTTACCTCAGCCTTTAGAATATTTTTTTCCCTTTAGCTTGAACTCATTTTTATTTATACCAGGATTAGGAGAGCTCGATGTTACATGCTGTAACTTTTGAACTCACAAATTTAAGTTGATTCAGAACTAAATGAAATGTTATTCTTAACTTGCTTGAGTGCTTAATTTAGGTACTGCTATATTACTGGGACTTAATAAATTGAAAATCAAAACAGGAATAATTTTTAAATAAATTAAGTAATTTCTGTTATTCTGTGTTCCAGAATACTACCTTTCCATCCCTTAAATGGATTTTTTTAAAAAAATGTGTTATATTTTGAGTTTTGGAAATGTATTTATTTGTCTTCAAAGAGGAAAAATAGTTATGTGGCACATTAGGTCATCTTTCAAAGATGAATGCATGTTTTTGCCAGGCAGACCTTGATTTTTCAGTAACTTTTATGTTGAAACAGGCATTTTGTTTTGTAAGAGCTTAGCTGAGGTAGATCTCAATGGTTGTGTAGAACTTTATCAGATATTGCAGAATGAGTTATAAGATACGTGGTGTTCTCTCAGCTGGTTTTACTCTGTAAAGTTTGAGTGCCAGCAGCATTGTAGCTGGAGCCGTATGCATCGCAGTGGGGGTTGTACAGCTCATGCAGTTTCCTGGGAATACATGCTGCAGCTGCACTTCCCAGTACTTAGAGGGATAGTGCTCTTCTACTGTGGATGGAGGGACATTTTTGCCAACTTTACCTGTATATAATTTCTTTTTTACTGTGTCCAAATACAGGCATCATTCTAAAAAGATGTTGCCAAAGAGTGATTTCTAGGTCTAGAATTCATTTTGGTTGCCTTTATGGAAAACCTTCTGTCCTGATTTTACAATCATGCAGTCTTTTTATTCCAAAATTCCCGTCTTAATGTAGAAAAAAGTTGGTGCTTCGATTTTCCAATGATGAAAAGTCAAAGTTGTAAATATTCACAGACACTAATTTTAACCTTGAGTTCAAAAATTAGATGTTAATTTAGAGGTTGTGCTGTGTCTGTAATAGAGAGAACACCTTCTCCAAGCTTTGGCTGAGAGCAGGAAACTACTTGCTGGATAGGTTGCCAGGTGTCCCTCCACTTCTTATTCAGAATGTGTTCTTATGTGTCAAATAAAAATAGCTATGCTAATTTAATCTGAGGAAAAAAAAGAGAACCATGCTGTTTGTTCTGTACATTCTGAATGGTAACACGCTCTTAAAAGTTTGAACTATAATAGCTAAATAGGCAGTATTTTAAAAAACATGTTTTTAAAGGTCAGCTATAAAAATAAGGAAACAAGTGTTATATATTTTGTCAGCTTCTTTTGAGTTCTCATATAGGAGCACATAATTGCTTTAAATACAGACCCAACTCTCTACAGAGAAAATTCCTTGACATTAAAAAAAAAAAAAAATCATACTTCTTGTCTCCTATCCTTATTGTCCTTACGAGGGCTATTAAGTGGCTTCTGTCACTGCTTCTTCTGACTATAAGATTATGCTCAGACCCTTCAGTAAACTCCTTTATTTTGGGTAAACTGCTAAGCATTTATGTGAGTTTGATCTTTGAAAAATCCAGTGCAGATCATCATTCTGGAGGAAGAATCAAAGTACTGCATGTGAGGTTGTTTCTGCGGCTCTGTTCCTCACTGGCATCTGTTCAGAAAAGAGAACTGGAAAAGATAATTGTGATGATGATTTTATGTGATGGTTCAACAAGTTTCAGCCTATACACACAAATCCGAATAATCCAACTTTTGAAGGAATGTAGTCCTGTTTAGTTGATGAAAACAAAAGAGTTCTCAAATAGTGCAAACTGAATATATGCTGTTCATAGAAGATCACTAATTGGAATTTCATTATCAAGACTAGCTTAGTAAAATAAATATCAGTAAGAAGGTACTTACTGAAGGAACTGCCTTGAATTAGAATTAGTTGTAATTATGAAATTCTGATAGGTATAACATGAACGGATATGTAATATTTCTTGCATTATGTTTAAGAAAGCTTTCTGACTAAAATACTGGACAACCTTTTACAAATACCTCTGCTTGGCCTTCTCAAGTCTTCCAATTTCTATTCTATTTTTGTTTGTACTTAGGTCTCTGTACCAAGTCATCTGTCTTCTGGCAGGTAGGACACTGCAAAGGAGGTTGTGCTGACACAGAAGCTAAATAATCACTTTAGTTTCTATGCCTCAGTGACCTCAGAAAATCTTTTCCTATTCTGTTCTTTTAGCTGGGAAAAAAAACCCTCTCATGTCTTTTCTTGATAAAAATCAAATATGTAGTTCTCCTTTTATTATCTGTTACAATCTATTCTTAGAGTGGGTATCTTACTATATATAAGTGTGTTAATATTGTTGGTGGAAAAAAAGCCTTGCATCTTCTATTTATAAACTAAAATCCTTTTTCTAAGGAAACTTTTCAGATACTGTACCTGATCCTTGGTTTTATTATGAAGTGCTTAGGGTGGGTTTAATGGGCAATTATTGCAATACTGTGGAAACTGAGCAGCTGTGGAGGAAAGAAGTTGTTGCAGTTCAAGTTCTGATTGTTTAATTTAAAGTCTACGGCTATGACTAGGAAGTTTACAAGATTTTATTGCAAGAACCACTGATGGAAAGAGTTTGGCTAGACTCTTTAGGCCAAAAAGTCACATAAATGAATGCTAAAGCTTACACATTGTTTAGTGGTTAAACTGCAACTGTAATTATTTTTAAAAAGTTAATGATGGGGAAGTCAGATGGCCTTTGCCATTTGTGAAAGAGGTATTGATTGATTGATTGGTTCGTAAGACTACTGTAGTGTTGTAAGTGGTGCTGTGAGAACTTCATATTCTGGTTGATTTTGATTTTATTGGCCTTGCTATTGAATTAAGTACCTTGCTGTTGAATTAAGAAACAAATTGTTGCTTGCTGAATATTTATTAGAGTATCTATTAGAATGTTACATTACAAGTTTACTAAATCCACTTCATTGATTACCCAGTTAAGCTGACTGGACAAAAAGCAGGCATGAACCTTACACATGTTAAGCTAACATAGTCCAGAATGTGATCAGCTGTTAATTAAATAATAAGAAATTGTTGTTCAATCACAGCAATGTATGTCAGATAAAATTATTCAATTACATCAGGAACTTGATAAGATATAAGAGGGTCTAGAACCTTGATATAAGATCAATAATTTTGGCTCTAGAGGCAAATGTTGAGATTTAGTAACAGACCATTATTTGAATTTTTTTTTTTTTTGTTCTAGTTAGAATGCCATGAAGAAATTAGACATCAGGGTGCTCATCAGAAATTTGGTTTAAAATGGGAATTCCTATTAGTTAGTAAATTGTTAAACTGCTCGTAAGATAATTCTGTCCATTCTTGTCTGAGGACTTGCTTTTATAGTGGCTGAAGAGTACAACTTTGGAAAACTACAAATCACTATGGCTGTGTCTTTTGCTGGTAGGTTTTGGGGAGTGTGCATTTGGTTGTGGTGTTGGGGTTTGTTTTAGGTTTTGGGTTTGGTTTGTTTGTTTGTTTTTGGTTTTCCAGCATGTAATATTGTCTTTGTGTTTCATTTAAAATGCAGCATTGAGAGACTTGACGAAAATAATTAAAGTCAGGTGCACAGTCTGTGATATTTGGTTGAATTTACTGCTGAGGTAAGTATCATAAAATTTCTTTAAGATCCATTCTAGTGAAAGTGGAGGGAGATTACAGTCTTGCCCACCTTAGAAGCAAAATACTTAAAAAAAGGAATACAGATCTGTAGCTTGTCCTGTGTAGAACAGCTTTAATTTTGATGCTACTGAATTGGTACTGTATACATTGATAAGTATATTGACTTATCTGTATTTACACTGAAAAAACTGAGAGTTATAGTTGTGTTGCAACTCAGCTAGATTAGGATGTAAATAATAAAAACAAATTAATTTGAAGTTACACAAAAGTATATTATGTCTGATTCTTTGGAAAGTGAGAAAGATGTGAGAAAAACTGGTTGTGCTGTGATCTTCAAATTGTAAGATGATCAGGTGGTAGCAGCTAATTGATACATAAGGAGGACCTATGTTCTGCTGTCAGAGGAGTGTTAACAGTAATTTTCAATTTCAAAATTAACTGATCTATTAATTCAATTTAATTATTTTTACTTCACCTTTTAGTGATCAGGCATATGAAGAAGAGGAAAAAACCTGTTTTACCAAATGACATAATTCTTACCATTTCAATAGAAATTCAATAGAAAATGGAACAGCATAGAATAGTTTTTTATACTCTTCCAGATGATGGGCAGTCACAGTATGTTGGAGGTCCTGGGTCTAAGTGGACAGGTGCCTGGAATGTTGCAGAAATTGCAGTGGTGATTTGGTTGGCTGGAAAGCTGTCTCTGATCCTGTAACTCTGCCTTACATTGTGATGGCTGACTGCCCTGTGAAGGTCATGTTGAGCAAAAGGAGCTTGAAACCTACCTTAGTTTAGAAAAATATCACTTTTACCTTTTGAAATATTTATAACTTAGATGCTAGGAATATGCTTTGCTGTAGCAGAATCTGCTGCCATGTATGTACAGAAAGGTAACAGTATATGTTTCCTGAACTTTTTTTCTTGAACCTTAAGAAAATTTGACAACTCTGATAGGAAAATATTTGATACCTTTTTTTCTCAGTACATTTCCAACTGCTGAGAAGTGATTACTGGTTATTTTTGACTGGCATTGCTTTTAGGTACTTAGAACTAGGAAAGGTTTTACAAGTCAGTGAAATAAGCTGCACAGTTTCATTGCTGAACGTGGCAGGCAATATGATTGTTTCAGCAACTAATGTGGAATAATAGTGCTCATTCTCTGTAGGATTTTCAGATTAGACACCTCCTTCTTATGTAAATTCAGACTGAAGATCTGTCATGATATAGGTTGAAAAAATTAATGGGTATTCATACGGTTATTCTTGCACTTGAGATCAAGTGTATTTTTGATTATGATAAATATAGATGGACCATAATTTAAAAATATATGCTCTGAATACATATTCTGTTTAATCTACTGATCAGATACCTTGACACTTTAGAGGGTTATTAAACTGATACTTCATTGAAAGTAATTTCCTTCCTTTGAAAGTGAAGCTAATGTCCCAACTATGATTCCTAGAGAAGACAACAAATCAAAGTACTTAAACTTAGGTTCCACTGCACTAATGAAATGCTGAGTGCTGAATTCATGAAATACTAGATTCAGTTTAAGATAAACTCACTATATTAAGAGTTTACATTTTGTATCGCTTTACTTGAGTTGTGAATGGTACACATTTTTGACCTAAAGATGCTATATCACCTATTATGAAGAAGTTGTTCTATACTTATGAAGAGAGGGAGTAATGAATTTTTTTTTGTTTTTTATAGAATAACTCTGGAAATTAGCTTACTCTTTCTCTTCCATATAAAACCATTATCTTTCAAAGAGATCCAGGTTTTTGGCATCAAGGCTTTCATATTCCAATGCTAAGTTCTGCTACTTGCAGCAGCATGAAAGCTCTAACAGAGAAATATATGTAGGATGTTACAGTATGATTCAGCAGTTCTTGAGTTCTAGAATACAGTAATTTTTCTTAAGAAATGAAGCCTGATATATGTACAGGTCTAAGCAAATGAGACTGGTTCTTTGTATGCAAAAAGATACCTAAATACATTTTAGCCTTTTTTAATTTTTTTTTTTTTTTCGCTGTTAGCCTGCTTTCATTTTGTGTACAACCTGGGAAATACTGAGGTGGTATTTTATTTTACAGGATATTTCAAACATTGCGTTCTTGGACAAATTATGGATTAAATATTGCCACAGCTGACTTTGTATCTTTCGGTAATAACTTCCCCATAGCCAGTTTAGTCAGTTGTATTATGAGCAACCATAAATATTAACTACAGAATGTTACTTATAGGAATCTTTCAATTAACTACGCATATGCTGACAAAGTGAATTTTGCTTACACATGAAAAATATTTATTTCCAATCTAATTGGCGAAGTTGGAAGAAAAACCATGGATCTTGACCTGTGCTGAGTATATTGTGGACATGAATATTTTTGCATGTAATAAGCAGTCTTGGCCTTGTTTTCTGTTTTTTCAACCTGTTAGCAAAGGCAAAAGCAAGGGAATGGCAAATTATCAGGTTTAAAATGATAATTAACCTTATCATCACTGTATTTTCTAGGGAAATTATATTGGGGAAAGTAACATTAGTTTTTTATGCACAATCAGCTGTTCCTGAAAAGTGCAATTGAACAGCATTTAACTGTAAAAACATGCATATGTATTTGTATTTGGGACTTTACTGTTATTGTCAACTGTCTGTTGATGATTAGTTACAGAGAAAAGTCCTCAGATCCACAGCAGAAGGATGAGACAGGGAGCACAACTGCAGCAAGGGGCATTCCGACTAGACACGTGGGAAAAAAAAAAAGCGGATTTAGAATTGCCAGGTCATTAGCCAGAGAGGCTATGAAACCTCCAGCCTTAATTGAAACTGGACTAGCAAAAACCCAAGCACCCTCATCTGCCTTTCCAGTTGCATCTATTTTGGCCATGAGCAGAAGTAGATGACTTCCAGAGGTCCTTTCCAACCTAAATTATTCTGTTTGTTTACATCGAATGGAATATCAGCAATGGAACTTTTGAGAGATGAGGCATAATAGCTATATACTTTCAAGGTTAGAATTCAACATTGTCAATTAATGTTTACAATACACATTATGATGGTTTTAATTTGTTTTATAGCATGGAAGTGGAGTTTCTAAAAGCTTCTTGTTCTGTATATGTGGTTGTGATATTTGTCTTATAACTGCTTCTGAAAGACCCAGCCATGCATTGAAAACCTGTTGTGTTAATAGCTGAACATACAGAGAATGGTGAGATTTCATTTGGGTTTTATAACTGGATCGTAAATTTTCTAAAGGAGAAACAATGAGTAGGTTCAGGCAGATATGTGTTGTGAAACAATCAGTGGGGTGGGTGGCAGTCCGCAAGCGGACGTCCAAAGATTGGGACATTTTTAACATACTGTAGTAAAGAGAAATGCTTTGCCAATGTATGAGGACAATAGTTCCCAAGTGAGAAGTGGAGCCTGCTAAAGTACACAAGCAATTGTTTGCTCACTTGTTAAATTTTCAATTAAGTCTGACTGGATTCATTCATAAAGGACTGAAAAACAGAGAAAAATGTGTCAGGAATAAAGTATAAAAGGCACCTAAAATGAAGGCAAAAAATTAATGGGATAGAACACTGGAAGTGAAGACAGGGGTTACCTACAAATTTTCATGTCATGTCTGTAATTTAATGACTTGATGTAGGAAGAACTGACAAAAATCTTTTTCATTTATTTCATAAATAGAACTTAAATTGATTTGAACTTGACCTCTGTCTTCTGCCAATATGGAGCAGAATAGTCTAGCCTGCAATTCTCTCACTACTCAGCTCTGATTTTCCCTGCTATTGTAGGTATCTTTTTTTATTGCTACCTTTGTGAAATGTAAAAAATTAGTATATAAGCAAAATTTTGGACTAAGGGATAAGGTAGGAGTAAAAACTTAAAATTATTGTTCAATCCATAGCACAATGCCATTTAGGGTTTCAGTAATTAATAGTGTATATCTTAAGGCAAAAAAGAGATAGCTAGTGAGCATATTTCTTGTGTTATGTGTTGTTTTATATGTTTGCTTTAAGGGATAAATTAGTGACATTCTCAGAACAATAACTTTGATGTTTCAAGAACTAGGGCAACTGTAATGACAGAAGTGTGGTCTCGCCGTATAAAGGGAAGTATGTTGTCAGCAAGCAAAGGATAATAGCATCCTGTACGCCCAGAAGGCCTGCTGTGATGTTTGCGTCTGCATAAGATCCCTTTTGCCCTCAGAACAGGCTATTTTTAAACTGGTGCTGAGTTTGACCTTAGTAAAGAAATACTGTTGGAAGATTTTTAAATGCGTGATCATGCACAGTGTGTTCCTCAGTCCTATGGGACGCTGACAGTAGTATTTTTTCCACAGAAAATTTGTTTTAGTTTGCACTTTGCTTGAGTTCAAAGGCTTACCTGTTTAACATTACTGGGGAAAACTTGATTACAAATTATTTTCTGTATCCTTAATTGATATAGCTTACCTGAATCCATGGGACAGAATTAGAGATTTAGATTCATTGTTCTGTGCAGCTTATGATGAGATGGTGTCACATTTCTGATTAAAATAGAAATAGCTTCCATAGACTTTGTTGTTAACTACATTGTCCTCACTGTGAGCGGTGATGTCATTGTAAAACTTGTGAAGAATATTAATTGTTCCAGGTCAATATAACCGCTACTTCATAGGAACAGCATGTTTGTTATCCTTTGATAACTAGAGGAGAATGTTGGTTTAGTTGACATACATTTATTGTAACATATTTTAAATACTTTGCAATGCCAGGAAATTTTAAGAACAATCTTTTGTGGGCCTCTTGTAACCTTCTAAGACTCTTATGTTATCCCATTATATCTAGAGACATGTTTTAAAAATGACAATGATGGGAAAGTGCAATGTTGGAGTGATTCCTTACTGGGAGAAATTTACAATGTAAATATATGTTAACGAACATTAAGTTAAACCTGACTTAGCGAAACAAAGGCCTTTGAATGTGTGAGCCCAAATTTAGCAGAAGAAAAGTGCATCTTAATATCTGAAACTTTTTCTAGATACTTCTTATTTTTTATAATTGAAACAGGTGAGCATGTTCATATAGAATATTTTCTCCTCTTTATTTCCCTCTTTGCCTATCCTTTTTGAGAAATTATCTCAGTGATTATCTTTGAGAGAGTTTTGAGTAGTTTGCCTTCCAATTTTATTCTTTTTTTCAGTTCTCATTTGTAATCCTGTGGCCATTTGTGGTGTTGAAAAGACTACAGAGTTTGTGAATGCTTAAAGTGGGTTGGGGTTTATGCAAGTATTTACAGCGTGTAATAGTTGATTTTATGTTGTGTTACCTTAAGGCTGGGGGACTGCCGTCTGCAGCTTTGGAGCTGTTGTCTCCCACCCTTCTAAAGTCTGCCACCATTTTTTCAGCTAATTCTAGATTACACTTCTCTCCTTTAAAACACTTAAAAGGTTTTTTGTGCATGTTTGTTATGTATGTTTTAATCAGCTATTACCTGTGGTTAGTGAACAGGTATAGCATAATATAACTCTTTAATACATACGTGATTGAATTGATATATTTGAAAATACTTAAAGCTTGCAAAGACTCTTAACAGTTGCTTCACATTTCAACAGCGTAACTATGTGCAAGACAGCTCAGCAGGGTTTTCCAGTTCACAAGATTTGCTAATGCAGCGGCAGTTAACCACCAAGGGAAATTTAGATTTGAAGGGACTCTTCATGTCCTGATTTGTAAAAGCCCTCCTGGGCTATTCTAGAAATTTCTGCTAGCAACTACATTTAGCTCTTCAGTGTGGCTTGTTTCAATTCCTTTGTGCAGCTGTATATACTGTTTGCTGAAGCTCATGAGGTATTACATGGCAGCAACAAGTACATTCTCTAGGTGGTAGCAGCAGGGTTGGCAAACGTGTCAGCTCCTGGTATACAGAGAACAAGAACAGGGCATTTGCTCTTATTAGCACAGAGCATTGTTCAGGCTAGAAGTAACCAATCTTGGTATCTCTAATCTACCAGTTATACTTCTGCTTTATGATATGTTAATAGTAATATGATTGATACTGGAATGGGCTGAGTAAAGATTTTATTATTTTATTGTTTTGTTCTTTGTCGCATACTTGTAGTTGAGAAAGTGAACAAATAAAACACATCAATACTGCTTTTATCATGATCTTCATCTATATGAAGCTAAAAGTTGTACAATATTTAATGTTATCTCATGAAGAACCCTTTTGAACACAACAGGGTTATGATTGCTGTATTCGTAGATTCCTGATTGGCCTCCCATGTGTTTTCTAAGAATAAACTGATTTTGGAGATTGCTATGGAAATTTTATCCAAGTACAAAACGTGAACTAACATAAACTTGTATGAATAGCTGATATTCAAAATGATCTTTGACTTAGGAAGAAAATAAATCACACTCAGAATTTGAGAACTGTAATAGCAAAAATTTCAACAGATATGAATTGGTGAGATTATAGTTTTTTAAAAAGTATCTATGATAGACAAACTGGCAAATAAGAGCGTTGCATAATAATTTAATAATGATTATTATGTGTATGTAATACTTGAAGAACAATTTCAGATTACATGATTGATTTGGGAAGTATCATTTATGGACACACAGAGGTCAGATTTTGAAACAGTTGGCATGCAGTAGCAGAATGACTGCAGCATATTACTCACACACACTGCGAAAGCTCTTAAATGTGTATGATCTTTATGAAAATCAGTAATTTTTTCCTTTCCCTCAGTGACTTGGAACAAAAGCAATGGCTGGTGCTGGTGAGAACCCAGAGTGTGAAAGGATGTGGAGTCCTTGTTGTTGGAATTCCTTAAAGTGAATGAGGTTCATATTGCCTGTGAGAAGAGAGACTGTAATCTCCATTCTGCTCTTACAAGTCATATTGTCAACTTTTTCTCCTTGGGATCCAAATCCAATATATATTTTGAAACAGTTCAGAAAATCAGAAGGCTTAAAAAAGAGCAAAAGGGAAAATTTTAAATGGATGTCGTTTATACCTTATTAAAAAATCAAATATATTAAATTTTATTTGCATTCTTTTAATATATTAATTTATAGATGTGTTTATGGTCTATATAAAAAGTTTAGATCCTAGAGTGACACACTATTGTATTTGAAAATAAAATCTGTGTTCATCAGATTGCATGGAGTGTGTATGCAGCAGCTGAAGGTCCTTACCCTAGAATGGTAATCCTCTAGTTGGATATGAGGATAATTCACCATCTTAGTCATGTATAGGGTATATACATATAGGGATTTTTTCAATTTAGGGACCATTAAAAAAAATAAAAATAATTCTGACCTGTGTATTCCTGCCCGTGGCAGAGGGGTTGGACTACATGACCTTTAAAGGTCTCTTTCAACCCAACCCATTCAGTGGCAAATAAGATCTCTTCCTGAAGTTGTTTTCTTGCTGATTTTGGGTTGATATATTCGGGATGGTACTAATAAGCTGAAGGGAATTTGTACCACTTCAACCAACGTAACTGGGATTTATATGGAGGTTATATGCTAAAGAAACACATGTTTAAGTTTGTCTCCAGTTAATGGTTTTTGGTGCTTAGATTGTATCTGTATCCAAGGTCTCACCCAAGCCACAGATAATGTGCTACTGAAAAATGAACTGCTTTGCATCCCCCACTTCATTTGAGTGTGTAAATCTTGGGATGTCAATTATGCTTCTTTCAACCAGCCGTAATGAACACATACAGAGAGATCAGAGGGAAAACAAGGAAGCTGAGAACAGGCCTGTGATGGAGGAAAAAATTGTATGATTGACACTGTTTTCTTTTGTTGATCCTAGCTGCAATTTGGTGGAGTCTCTATTCAGTAGCAGTTCTAGAGAGGAGATTGTGACATCTTTATTTTACTTCTTATTTTGTTTGTTGTGCTTCATTGTTGCAGACTTCCTTAAACAGATAACAGACTAGTTCACCTGTTAAATTTATGCCAGTGAGCAAGCCCGTTTCCTTCCTTCATAGCATCTTATGATTTGTTTGTATTTCAGAAATCTCTAATGAAGGCTTAAGAATTAAGCCTCTAGCTTATTATTTTATTCTTATTTATATTTTGTCATGCCTAGGGATGCTGATTTTGGACAAAAGCATCATTATTCAAGAAACTCTCCATAGATTTCTTTGTCGCCTCAAGGGGGGTTTGTGCATTAAACTTACTCCAATCATCTCTATTGTTTTAATAGTTAGATATCATAAATCAAGCCTACTCACCAGAATTTCTCTCTAGTCAATGGAGAAAAACAAGCACTTACAGAAATGAGTTTTTATCAATTGTCCTTAGACATTTTATTTTAAATGATGGGCCAAATAAATGACATGTAATTTAATTAGAAGAAAAACATATTTCTATATGAGTTTTTTTACTTTTGTTCCTAAACTAGGTGATCAAATAGTAATGAAATTATTTGAATATGTTTCACCATGCAGTTTTAAGGATTATTTACATGCAATTTAGTAATGCTGAGAAAAAAATATTTTCTAAATTGTATTTTAAATTTCAGGATGACATCTCAAACTTTTCACTGTACCTATCTTGGACACTTCTTTTGGGAGACTGTGATAGCTGACCAACAAGGGTCTTCAGTTTTACAGTCAAATTTTCATCCTGCTGAGATAAAGCATCTATTAATGAGCTATACATGCAGATAACTAAAAAATACTGTGGAGCTTCTATACTGTTCTTGTGTTTACAGTATTTTTTTCTTTTTTCCCTTCCTTCCTCTCTGTCTGTTAAACCACACAGAATAAATAAGGTCATAATTTAAGGAATGACCCCTTGGATCACAGATGCTGACAAAATGAAGCCTGAAAGTTTTAAATTGGCTGGCTGCTGTTATCCTAGCAGAGCCCATTAAAGTCACACAAGAGAGCATTACTTATTATGTAGTGAAACTGTGACTTTTTCATGGTTTCTTTGTAAATGTGACAAAATTTATGGATGGCATTAGTGATACTAAGTTGACAGAATTAAAACCACTGTTTATGGACACAGTTCAGTAACTTGATTTAATTAGATTCTCACCACATTGATCTAAGAGGATTTTCAGGCAGTATTTTATGATGAGGGTTTGAAAGAGAATGCTGAAGTTCTCACACCAGTGAAGAATTAAAAGCAGTATTTTCATTTAAATATATAGATGTTTAGCTGATTACTTAATTAGACTCTTGCACTTTGAAACAGTGGACAGTGTTTTGTATAGGGGCTTCAGCCACTGTCCAACCTGAAAATTCATCCTAAACTAATAGTTTACTGCATTAACACTGAGTGTGTATAACAGAGAGCAATTCAGCTTTAGCTCAGATAGACACATTAGAAATGGGGCATGAAAATCCAAGCTCCATTGATAGTATTGACTATACTGAGAACTCCTGACCCTTAGTTCCCTTATTGATACCTAAACTTAACATGGGATATGGAACAGTATCAGAAGTAGATCAGGCTACAAGGATAATCAATTATCTTTTCTGTCAGAGCAAATAATGCCTTTTAATTTCTTCTTCTCTCCTGGTTTCTTCCTGTGTCTTTCTCAGGCTACCTGTCTCCATTAATAATCAACCTGGCTGTAAATCTACTAAGCATTGTATTACTATTTCCTATTTTTTAAACGTTACTGAAAATAACAGTCAATAATAATCCCTAGGATTTTTAAGATGAATCTTTGTATTTAAATATGGTAAGCTTTTGGAAAAGCAGTATAGACCTGTGAAGTGAGTGTAAGGAATGATAAATTGAATGCCAGTCAATGCAAGAAAGTTGAAAAATCTTCATTAAATTACTGATATAAATTTATGGAGATGTCAGTGTTACATAAGGGCTTGTGATCTGTTAAATACAGTAAATGGTTTTAAGGACATTGTGTTGTATGCATCTTAGAAGTTCCTTACAGAGATTTTTCTTGAAAAAGCAACATTACCAAGAACTAACATTTGTCATGTAGCAAAAAGGCTGTGTTTCATTTTATTCCGCACTACAATGAGATTATAAAATTAAAGTAAAAATTAATAATAATTTTAAAATAATTTAAATTCTTTTTAAGCAGGGAAGGTTTAAAAGGAGCAGTACCTTCAACTAGGAACAAATATGAGAAAGTTGGCCTAGCCCCAACTTTTTGCAAGCCAAAGTAAATCTTGACATGAAGTCCCTTGTTGAGGGCTCTGGTAGAAAGGTAGCTGGGAGATCTTTTAAACTGCAGATTTTTAAATTAAAGTTTTGGCACAGCAATTGCCGAAGTTATACAGACAGTCAAAAATTGGGATGTGGCAGAAGTGCAAGACTACTGAGATGGGCTCAGTTGGATAAAGTATGATGCTGGTAACACCAATGTTGTGGATTTGATCCCTGTATGGGCCATTCCCTTAAGAGTCAGACTTGATGATCCTTGTGGGTGCCTTCCAACTCAGAATATTCTGTGATTCTGTGAAATATAAGGCTACTTTCTGGAACTCTCTGACAAAGAAAACATTTACTTCAGCATCTCTTTCCAAAACTGGCAAAACAAGGTGGGAATTGTCAGTTGGTTTCCCTATCTGTGTGTCCTTCCCTATGTAGTTCTTCAGCATGAAGAGACATTGCATATGTTTCTTTCTATTAAATTCTCAGCATCTCAAATATTTTCCTTTTGGTGAAAAAAGAATGTCATGACAATATTTAAGGCTGCTGAACAAGAGGAACAAAGATTTTGTTTTGCTGAATATACCCAACTGGCCAACACTGACGTACTCACTTCATTGCTTTCTAGTTCAGTTGTAAAAACAACCGAGCAAAGCTTCCTTCTTTGAAAGGATTATTCTAGGGAACGTTTGCTTTACAAAGAATAAAATACATTTGGTGTTACTACACTTCACAGAAGACATGCACAATTCTTATCCTGTATTTACAATGAAGTGAAACTCTTCCTTTATTACTAGAATTCAGAGATTATTTTCTTAGAACGATATAAAAACCCCTTCCTTAAGGAATTTCATGGTACATTTTAAAAATACTTTCTTTTTATAGTGTTCTTCATACTAAATAATAGACTCTCTAAGGCATAATGGAAGATATATGGGAAGAACTGCTACTGCAATGAAAACCAGTGAAGTTTGAGGGGATTACACAGTAAAACTAGGCTAATCTAAGAAAACACAGCTATAATATTGCTGAATGTTTTTACTTTCAGGCATTTTACAGAATGTTGAGGTAAGACAATAAAAAGGGCACATTCATCAAAATACATAATTTAATTTAACACTTCCCCCCCCCCACACCCCCAGTTTAGGCATACAGTACTCAGATTTCACATGATGTTGAAGAAGCCCCTTAGGACATTTAAAATTTATGAGGAGTCTTGGGACTTCATTCATTATGTTGACAATATGCACAGCTTCTTTTCAAAATGGATTGGCCCACAAAAGGTGAACAGACGTGGTTGAAAGACTTCTTCCTGTAGTGTGTGCTGAATTATGTGAGTTACTTCTCCTTATACGTTACCCTGGAGGACTGCTTAATGTACTTGGTTATATAGAGCTGCAAATTTTAGCTGTGGGCTGGTATCAATATTGAGCCATAAATTTATAGTTGATCTATTGCTTTCTGGGCAGACCAGTCATACTCAGAATTAAGGGCAATAATTGATTTCCTGCTAAAAAAGACTCATATCAGTTTAAAATATAAAAAATGTAAACTAGAGTCTCTATATGAAGCAAATATATGCTCTAAATAGTGCTTGTAGATATGAAAACCCTTTTATAATTATAAATGTCCATATAGATCTGTAAAGATACCTTCTGAATGGAAAGCAGTATCTGTAATTTTTTTTTACCATTTTACTTTTGATTGACAGAAACATTTCTGCCGACAAATTTTTGACTGCTGTGGCTACATGTCTAGTCTGACAATATACCATACTAACAGAGTGTAATTTTAGCTTGTTTTTAGCTAGTAGTAAGTACCAAGGTGAATATTGCATGAGTTAAAGGTCTCATCTGCTCATAAGTACCATAACAAAAACTGCTTTATAGAAAAAAAATTAGGCAGTGATTGCTTATCAGCTGTGTATCAGCGCGTGTCTTTGTGAAATTTAGAACAAGGCTGATTCACTGAGATGCAGAGCAAAATCTTTTATTAACTGAAGCTGTCTTTTTCTGATCGGCAATTAAGCTGCCAAGTAAGTTTGCTTAATTTCACTTCCATCCTGTGAAAATCAGCTGCTATTTTCATGATACTGATATAACAAGTAAAGGAGGAAAGAAATTACCTCTCTTGACAGCCTAAGGAAAACTTTGTTATGTTATTTCAACATAATTTGTATTTGGAATTGCATCCTGCTTCAGAATTTAAAAAACATCAGTCTCCCTTTCCCCCCTCTCTCCCTATGTACTCTTTTTCTCTCTTTTTTTCTCTCTTCTTTCTCTGCCTTGTTTTTGTGGTGAAGAATGTGCTGTGTAAAGTTGAATGAACTTGGATTATTTCTCATTAGAGAGACATTTATCCTGGAGGATTTCAGCCCACATTTTGCCTTTAGAACTGTTTACTATAAACTTTTTCAGTTGACATGAAGTAATGTGTATCCTTCCTGAGGATAAAGGAAAAGTTTTTCTGTAAATATTATTTCCCAATTGTAGTCTGATTTTCTTTCAAAGCTGTGTTGCTGTCTAGAAGAAAAACCCCATCCATCTAGTTTTCTTTTTCCATGTGAGTTCTTTATTTAATTAGTTTGTTGTTGTGTACACATATGGCTGAAATTACATATTAAATCTGAAGCAAAAGAAGCAGTTGCTATATTACAGTGTTTTGGCTACTTGGTTAAAGATACATGCCCATTGTTTTTCTAGCAAGTGCTAGAAAGCATGTTCTATAATTTGGACTTTCTGGGGAAGAATTTCCTACATTATAGCTTTTAAAATTATTCCAGTTCTCCCCTTTTTCCTAGCCAGTGTTTTGTTTCTATGGGCACATAAAGAGTTTTGTCTCTAGCACCTGAAGTTCAGAAGGAAGAACCTTCCTCTTGTTTCTACTGGTTAATTTTCTGAAGCCTTGGTCCTTGTACCCTGACTGCTCTTGTGCTAGCCTGATCTGCAAGAAGGAGGGGCTGTGTCTGTGCAGCTGTTGTGACTCATTGCTCAGGCCTTCCTCGGCTCTCATATTTCCCAGAGCAAGAGTGTGCATTGGGACAGCCCGTCCTATGTTAAATGGGGTGGACAGTGGAAGAAGAGGTTGCAGTTTCTACTTGGACTTGGATTCTATACATTGGGTAAAATACTTACTACATTACTCTTCTGGAAAGAGAAGACAATTTTTCTGAAGCTCTTCGCATAGTGTTCAACTCATCTTGATACAATTCATTCCAATTTACCCTTCTTTTCCCGAGCTGGAAGTAGTAGAGGGTATAATACTATTTTTGAGAAAACATATTTTAGAAATAAAGAGTCACTAGACTCTTGATATTTCAATACAGTTTTTTTCTTCTGTATTTTTCTGTATTTTTATTGAACAAGATTTAAAACTTTTAAATTTCTAAAAGTTTGTATTACTTCCGTTGACCATGACAGTTAAAAAAGAAAAGAAAAAGCTTGTCTAGTTCTGGTTTTGCCTTCTTAGTTTGGAGTAATCTAATACTTAACATTACTTGTTTACTTTAAGCTCTCAATTTTAGGTGTCTTCTATATCAAACTTTGAGTCCAGTGATTTTTTTAACGCATTTTCCAGAAATGAAATTTATCTAAGATTGTCTAAATTCAACTGTAAATTCACAAAGCTTGCTTGTTTCAAAGAAGTACTACTTTCCAGGTTGGATCTTAGGAGTGTGTCCTCTAAGCAGGCTTGCAGTGCTGTATCTGCAGCTTTTTCAATGCACTGTACCTCCATCTGCTTGCTAGATGTGACTTTTTTCATTTTACTCTGAGTTGGCAGGTCTTGGCTGCATTGCCCGCAGTTGTATGTTGTTTAGCAAATACCGTGCGTGGCCCTACATCCCGTATGCTCTTCTCATACTATTTCTAGCAGTATTTCTCTTGTGAGGGTTCTCCTAAGCTTTTACTTTGTATTCCTTATTTCTTTATTTTATTCTGTCCCCAAAGTAAGTATATTTGGGTTTGGGGGTTTTTTTTTGTTTTTTCCCCCTTCCTTTTCTTTTGGGCATTTCGTTTTTGTCCTGAGGGATTTCTGCAGCCTTCTGTATCGCATACCACTCTTTTCCAAGTGTGAAGTCATATCTTTTGTTAGTTACTTGTGTCTTGCCCTCCACCCTGCAGCTTTGTATTACTGAACTCAGTTAGTATCTATCTTCTGTAATGAAATCTGCCAACTGCCTTAATTATAAGTCTGACTTATTAATTTTAAACTAATAAAAGATTCTTCAGGGACTTCTTTCACGTTTTTTTGAGTTTCATTTGCAGTCTTTCAAAAGTGTCTCTTTTGAGGTTTTCAGCATTATTGCAATTTCAGTTCAGAGCTTGCACTTTCAGTCTTGCTCTCGAAACTCATTGTCATTAGTAGGTGCAAGTTCAGCAAAAATAAAAATGTAGTTATTAGTGAAATATATTTCTTACTTAGTGTGTATTCCAGCTTTTCTCCTACAGATGTCAGATACTTGCTTGACTTCCTTCTTACCATCCATCAGTGTAAGACTAGTTTCAGCTTGTTAGTGGCCTTTAGTTCCTACACTGCTGTTATTCCCTCCCTCTCATTCTTAGGTGTCTGTCTGGCTAATGTTAGAACAGGTTGTGAAGGCACTTAAACAGGCATTTTGAGTAACTCCAGTGATGAAGTCTTCTGTGAGTTCCAGTTTTGTATTATGTAGCACTGAGGAGAACAAAAAAGTGTTAAAAGAGCAAGTGTTATCGAAGTTCAAGCCCTATTTTTGAGAGTCTGTGATGTAGGAAGATCCTAATTTTCTTGCCCATTTGCAAAAGAAATTTTGGTACTTATTTCTGAAGGTGCTTACACTGATGTCACTGTAGAGAACGTGGCAGTAATTCTGCTGGAACTATAACTGTGGCTGATAGAGAGGAATTCTCCATAAGTGAAACAAACTCTACAACCAGAACCTGACCATTAAGTAAAGAACATATTAAAAAACCCTCAAAAACTGAAAACCAAGAGCAAACCAAATCAAAGCAAACCACCAAACTCCCCACAAACTAATCCTTTGTAGGAAATCAATCTGTTTGTATTATTTTTGTCTTACTATGTTATTAGATTTCACTTTAAAGTCTTTGTTCTGTGATAGTGGCCATTGTGCTGTACTTGATTAATGTAATAGAATATTTTCGTGTTACTGAGAACATTAATTTTCAGATTATCAGTCAGATGTTATGTATTTGACTAAATGAATATTGGTGTTTTTCAGAGATATGCTGTGCAGTGGCAAAGGCTTCTTGTTTTAAAAATATATTGTAGTCTGGAAAAACATGGAGAATAGTATTTGACTGGGGACGTTTTGTAATTACCTCCTTGAGGAAGAAGTATTCCTGTAATATTTATCCAGTGATAAGTATGTAGATTTAATAAATGCTCTGTAGAAATTGAAAATAATTCCTGTTCCTATTTCAAATATTTTTAGTACTTTTTTGGAAATGGAAACTATCCTTGAAGGACAGATGGCAGTTAATTGCAATGTGCTTTCTGAACTGTTTGCTGTCTCAGATTCCATGAAAAAATAGGAAATTTGACAAGATATACTGTATTATCCTTTCATGGAATAATAATCACTTCTTGCAGTTTCCTTCTTTTAGGTACTTCATTTTAAATAGATAGTTCAGATGTGAACTATTTTGCTTTCATAACAAAACACATTGGCTCTTGTCTGTGTCATTTATATGTTTGAGAGCAGCTTCATAAGCAGGATTTTGAAGTTAAAAGTCGAAACTTTTTCCTTAAATTTTGAGTAGTGACTTCTCTGCTTCTGTCTTCATGTGACTGTAATATTTTGTTTTCTTTGTAAATGTTGAATGTATTGAATATTCTATTATTTGAGTGTATTATAATAGTGTGGCTATCTTATCCTTGCTTAGAACATGCTCTATTTTCATATACAGTGATACCTAAACCCTAATTTTGATAGCTCCATCCCAATTGAACTCTATTATTGATAAACCAAACTCATGTGCGCAGTATGACATGCTTCATGAAACAATGGGAATAAGCTGAAAAAAGCTGTTTCTAAAGACAACTTGTACTTACTACAGCAAACTGTGGAAAACGATATGCAACTCTGTGCATGGTTCATTTACACAAGCCATTCAGTGAAGTGCTGCTCTGACATTTCACTGACATGTAAGATCAGAAGGAGGGAGTGCTGATATCATTAGATATTAAGCCTTTTTAGATGGGGCCATCTGCCCCAAAGTCCTGCTTACGGTTGCAAATTTTCTTTACAGTGACTAAAAATGAGCTGTGCAAGCAGATATAAGACCTTCCATGCTATAGTTTCCACAAGATTTGCAAAATTTCCACAAGCTCTGAATGTCTCACCACGTCAGTAATGTAGCTGGCTGGGCATATACTGCCAGAAACTTTTATTCCTTTTTCTTTTCTGTTTTAAATATTAACCACACTGCATGCAGATCCCTTTCATATATTCAGTTTTTCCTTGTTCTTGTATTACAAACACTCACCAGAAGACACTTACCAAGTTAGAAGAAGCAGTTCAAGAATATTTTTGTTTGCCTTTATAAAGCTTTGGCTCTCTAAATGAATTCAGAACTTCCCACATTGCCTACTGACAAATATTATGCATAAGAAACTCATATTATTGTAGGTCACTGAATTAATTTTTAAAATGCCAATTGACATGATTCCCTTAGGGACTTGTAAGTTGCTGCTATATATTATGTTCCCACACAAATGTGGAAATTCAGAGTTTTAGAAGGGAAAGCATTTGTAGAACAAAAACAACATGCATCAGGTAATGCTTTTCTAACATTTAAATTCTAATAAATAGAAATAGGCAGACTTACTAGAGATTTTTTCTTTTCATGGCGTGGTTAGCTCTCAGGAAGATATTGAGATTGGTGTCCTTTCTTCTGGCACCAAACCTCACAACCTCACTGTATTTTGCATAACCAAAAATGGGAGTTACAAGTACAAATAATGGATACAGCTGAGTTCAGTCCATTGTGACACCAAATGCTGGAGGTGAAACAGCCAAAGAAAGATAAGCTATCCAGAGCTATGTGTTTGAGTTATTTTTGATTGAAAAATGTCTTAGAGATGGTACTAGTATTTGTTATATCTTGCTGATATATAACATATTCTGTTTTTGTCAAATAGTCAAAAATAGAATGCTGTAGATGAGAGATGGTAATGAACCAATAAAATAGTCTATTCACTTAAATATGACACTGCCCAGTAGCAGTGCTGTACTAAATGGCTTGTTGGCAAGTTTGGTGTTTCCATTGTGCGCTAAAATGTATAAACATGGTAATTTTTATTTTGTAGAATTCTGAAATGTGATATTCAGTATATGCCTGTGAAAGCAGGGTTGCTGCCTTTGGCTTATCCTTCATTACATAAACTCCCTAACATAACCTTGTCAATGTGAAAATTAAAAAGTGTTTGGGACTAGTGCAAATTGACCAGAATTTGCAAATCACTTACTATAAAAGTTCTGTAAGTTTCTACAAGCACAGTTGTATGCTAGCATATAGCTCTCATCTTTTCAATATCAAGAATTCTTTTTCCTTTAATTTTGCTTTTCTGCTTGCAGTAGGATTTTTTTTCCTCTAAAAAGAGCAAAGTGATTGTGAACCTCTGAAATTTGTCAGTGATATTTTCAGTGATGCTGTTGAGCCATGATTCTTGAATTGGGAATCCTCACCTTAGTGATAGGAAAAACACTAAGAAAACGCTTAATCTACTTTGAACTGGCTAGAATAAAATGATGGGTAATATATGGTATAGAATTTTTTTTTGGCAATGGGAAGAAAGACTTGATAGTATATTGGGTAATTTTCCAGTTCACGTCTCTTGTATGATTGTGTCCTTGAATAAGTAGAGTTCTTTCTGGTATTGCCCACTGAGCATGAACAGATGTATTAACAAATGCATTAATGCATCTTTGATTTAAATGTTACATTTTGTATCAGAGATTATTTAATATTTTTAATAACAATTTGATTTCATAGCTTTCATTTTCATACAACGTTTTTAATGGCACCACAGCATGCCAAGATATCATAAACTACTTTATGCTGATATTTTGCAAATGGTTTAGATTCTTTTTTTGGGTTACATGGCTAATGAAGGGTTAAAAGTTAACACCAGCTGAAAGAAGAAGAGGCAGGAGGGAAATGCTTTCTTTGTATTGTTAAGAGAGAACGGTGAATTTACATGAGAATTTTATCAGCATTCTTGGTGATATGCCTACTGTGAATGAATTCCCCACAGATGCAATTTTTTTGGACTGACTTCTTTATTCTATCTTTCTTCTTTTGAGATACTAGCTTAAAAGGATGTATCTTCCTTTTATGTCCAGAGAATGAAGCCTTGAGACTTACTTGCCATATATTTCAGGCAGCCTGTCTAACTATTGGAAGTAAAGAGCAATTCTGCAAGCAGGTTTGACTTGTACCAGGGGTGAGGTCAAAGCAAAGAATTAGGGAGGGCAGCCACTTCTTTGGCCATCATTCTTACTTTAGTTAGTGGAAATTACTCAAAACCTTCTGAGCTTCTCTGCCTGTGTATAAGAAATATAAAGAAGCTGGACATTTTTTTAAGTATCCATGTCTTTATATCTTCACTAAACTGGGAGACATAGATCATAGGATCACATCCCTAATCATAGGGTAATTGAGGTTGTGACCTCAGGGTGTTCAATCTCTTACTCAAGCAGAGCCAGCTACGATGTCTGACTAGATTCTGCTGGGCTTTATTTAGTTGGGTCTTGAAGACTTCCAAACACAGAGACTGTAAAACCTCTCTAGGCAGCCTCTTCCACTGCCTGATGGTCCTCACTGGAAGAAAGTATCTCCCTATATCCAGTCTGAATCTATGTTTTTTAAACCTTTACACATTGTCTCTTGTCCACTCACCATGTACCAGTGTGAAGAGCTTGTCTGTGTCTTCTTGATAAACTTGTAGGTACTGACATGCTGCTAAGTCCACTTGAAGCTGTGTCTTCTCCAGGCTGCGCAAGCGTGCCCTTGGCTTGCCGGGCTTGTGCACCAGCCCCTCACCAGCTTGGTGGCCCTCTGCTGAACATGCTGCAATTTATCAATATCTTTCCTTTTACTGGGAGCTCAAAACTGGAGACAGAGTTCTTATATTCTCTGTCTGTGAGTGTATCAACTGATTCCCACAATTTGGTGTCATCTGCAAAGCTGAGAGTGCACTCTGTCAGCACCAGATCAGTGATAAAGAAGTTGAACAGGACAGCATAGACACCTGCAGTACTCTGTTTATTACTGGCTCCCAGGGAGAACCATCCATGAACCACCACCCTCTGAGCCTGATAATACAGCCTTTTTATTTTTCACAGTTGATTTTCAATCCATGTCCTGCAATGTCTTAACACAGATACAAGAATATTGTGAGAGTGTTCCTTACGAGAATCAAGAAAAATTGCACAATCATTATCGACTTCCATTTTCTTTTTCAGAGTTACAAAAATTTCAGTTAATATTATTATAGTAAGACTTGCAGGTATAATACAATAGCTGAACATATTTTGTAGTGCAATTAATTTAGCTCTCCTGTGTAGATTACTAAGTTCCAATGGTGCCTTAGGATTTTAGCTTTTATAATTTTCATATCCTGTAATTCTTTAGTGTGTAAATCTAAAACTCCATATAGCCTGTTAACTACTGTTCTCCTATTCTGGTCAGACAAAACAAATCCTCTCTAGGTCTGAGACTCAAGGACACCTTACTGTCTCAGGCCCCGAGGAATGAAAACAACAGTGGGTTAGGGGGGGAACAAACTTGGGGTAGTGACTTCATTACCTGAAGCTGTAATTGGAGAATTAACCCCGGATATGCAAATGAACCAAACATAAAAATATGAAAAACTCGTGACCCGGTTGTCCATTTTGGGTGTAGCCCCTGATGGCTCTGATTGCCCAAAGTGTACCTGAGGGCTGTTCAATAAATATACCCACTTTTATTCTCCTAATTTTGTCTAGCCTCTGTTTTTAGGTAGCCCCAAAAAGGCATCACCAAGTCATTAACGTGAACTCAGTAAAGTTAAATAGAGAAAAACTGTTGCTTTGACTCAGGTACTTGTGATTGTTGGGGTTTTTTTCTTAATAGATCTGTGCTTAAATTTTCAAGTCTTAGCAGAGGAATTCTAAAAACAATTTTTTGCAAATTGGATGCTTGCAGATGATCTGGCAAAAAGCCAAAATGAAAAATATGTTTATTTAAAATGAGGTTTAGATCAATAAAGAATACTTGAAAGACTGGTAATGGGTATGTAGTGCAATAATTTGGTTAGTGTCATTTGTTTTTCTAAACTGAGAACGGTTGTCTATTCTACTTAAAAGCCAGTAATCAGTATCTATATGGATCTTTGCTGTTTTTAATGTGAGTAGAACACTAGACTCTTTACATAACTTTGAGTAAATTAGCGGTATGGGTTTTTTTTCCAGCATGTCAGAAAGACAGAATCGAATGATTGCATTAAGATGCATTTGCATGATTCTTAGAAGGTTTTTTAAAATTATTTTTAGTTTTGTGGTTTTCTTCTTTTCTTTTCCCCTTCAGATGGAGCTACTGTAGGAGGTAGCACGATTTCATGTCTTGATTAGTTTTGTTCTTTTTGGAGAAAATGCTGAGGACTACATTAGGAGGTGTAGCATCCACGTCTCTGGGCAACCTGTTCGAGTGCTTCACCACCCTCACAGTAAAGAATTTCTTCCTAATATCCAATCTAAACCTCCCCTATTTCAGTGTAAAATTACTTCCTCTTGTCCACTATATGCCCTTACAAAAAATCCTTCCCCATCTTTTTTGCAGGCCCCCTTTAGTTACTGGAAGGCTGCTCAAAGAGCCTTCCAGAGTTACTGGAAGGCTCCCGAGAGCCTTCTCTTCTCCACGTCAAACAATCACAACTCTCTTAGCCTGTCTTCATCAGAGAGACGCTTAAGCCTTCTGATAATTTTCGCAACTCTCCTATAAACCTTCTTGAGCAGGTGCATGTCTTTCTTGGCTGTGAGCCCCAGAGCTGGATGCAATGATTCAGGTGAAGTCTCACCAGAGTGGTAGAATCACCCCCCATGACCTGCTGGCCATGATGCTTTTGATGCAGCCTAGGATACAGGTGGCTTTCTGGGCTGCCAGTGCACATTCCTAGCTATAATTCAGTTTTGCATGCACCACCACCTTCAAGTCCTTCTCTGCCTGGCTGTTCTCCATCCAGTCATTGCTCAGCCTGTATCCATGTTTGGGATTGCCCCAGCCTAGGTGCAGGACCTTGCACTTGGCTTTGTTGAATTTCATGAGGTTTGTACATCATTCAGTGGAAGCTCACAAAAATACCGTGGTTGCAGCCTGACACACAGTTACTCCTCAGCTGCAAACATACATCCGACACCAAGGAACTAACTTTCTAATAGCTTACATCATTCTTATATTGTTACCCTCCTTATGATGTATTTAAAAAGGATTGTATTCATGACATGAACAACAAACTATTTCATAGTTTAAAGTAAATTTAATTAGCATTCTATATGATGAGGCAGTTTAGCTGACTTTTCAGAAGTTTTTAATGTTTTCTCTGATTTGTCCAATTCTTTACTCTTTATACGTTTTATCCTGAAATTACTGTTTGGGATGTGTTATGTAATTTTGTCAGTAGGGAACACATTAAAAGTTTGCATTTTTTGTCAATGTGCATCCTTAAATCACTCGAATCCCTTGAGTTCTGCTTGAAAGATGAAGTGTTGGGCTTGCTGAGCTGTGTTGGTACCTGCTTTCATTCAGACTTCTAAGCAGATAGGGTTTTGCAGTGTGGCTGTTTCAGGTTTTCTACGTGAAGCATTTCTTCTGGATGTTGAACATTTCGAGTGGACTCCTTGGCAGTACATCCAAAATTTGCTCTCATTTTTTTTTAAAAAGAAACAGAAGAATGGATACAGAGGCATATTTTACATGAGGAAAAAGCAATTTGCTGAAACTCTCACTTTCTCCCCTTTCCGTCTCCCATTGTATTCAGCCATGATTAAGGAACCATACCTCATTCCTGATATGGTGTAACCATGGCTTAGATTTTTGAGGAGACTTCTGTGTTAAAAGAACTGAGATAATGTCTACAGAGTAGAATGATACAAGCTAAGGAGGGCAAGATGAGAGATGTGGGTTGTATTGTTGAGATGGAAATCAGCAATAACACCAGTTAGAAAACAGCAGCATGAAAAGGTGTACAAACCTAAAGACAAAAATGGATCTTTTCCACATACCAGTGAAAGATGGCCCTTTCCAACAGGAATGATAGCACTTAAGGGGAAAAAGCTCTCTGTGTCTTGACTGGATGGTGATAATAATGCTTAGTAACCTAAAAATTGAAGGCATATTTCGTGGACATTAGCCAATAAATAGTTTCCCATATCATCTTTCTTGTTGAATAAATATTGTATGTTAATGGTATTCTAAGGTTTATTCGGTTTTCAGTGACTTTTTGCATACAGCTAATGATACTTGAAGAAAGTGACTCAAAGAAGGAGGACTGCATACCTTGTTAAAGAGTTAAAACAAGTTTTTCTTCAAAATCTGAAACTTTTTTGCAGCCATTATTGTATGTCACCTGAGCTGACTGGAGAGTTTGCCTTCATACAAGCCTTCTATAAATTATTCTACTGGAGTTTTAAAAATTTAATAAATTAGAGTTGTATCATTTGCCATGCTTTTTTTCTCCTGGTGGTAATTTGCTATCTATTATTGTATAACGTATGTTGTTCTAGTTTAGTCCCCATCTTGAAAACTGCTTTATTAGCCATTTTGTAAGCCATAGTGTACATTAAAGTGAAATTGAGTCATAGTATTACTGCACTATCACAGTAATGTTATCATATTCTTTCTGCAGTAGGAGGAGGACATAAATCTGTCAATAGCAAAACCTGCAAAATAAAAATACAAATCCACACCATTGTATTGATGTGTTTTTTTAAGATCTCAGGTCTATCAACCAGCTAGCCTGCATATATTGAATTTATCTTTGCTGTAGCAATGAAGAAATCAATTCTGTAATTTTGCACATAAGTGTCATAAAAAATCAGATATAGGATGTCATCGTGCTCATTTAGAAATAATAGATTTATTATTTACATTGAAGTTGAAAAACTATGTGAATGTAAAAATCAGTTGAAGTCATGAAGAAGATCATTCTGAATTCCACAAAGCCATGTGGACATGGTCCAGGACAACTGGTTGAAGGTTGCCCTGCTTGAGTACGGATGTTGGATCAGATGCCCTCCAGAGGTCCCTTCCAAACATTCTGATTCTGTGAAAAAAAAATGGAGAAGAAACCGAGGTGCCTCCTATCACTACAAATGGAAAATTGATTTACTTTTTTATCATCCTTGCATATGTTTTAGTAAGAATGTGGGAAACTCATACTGTGTAACATTGCTAGACTGAAGAGATTCTGGAGGAACAAAAGGAAAAAACAGGTTTGTGTCGCTGTTGTGCCGGGGATGGCGAGAGAAGAAGTACGCGAAGTCTAAGGCTCAGGGATAAAAGGAAGCACTTTAATAATTTTCTACAGGCTTTTATATGTTAGTTTGCAAAAGTGTGTTAAATGGCATAAGGTAATTGGCCCTTTGGCCATCCACCCCATGAGGGGGTTGGTCAAATTCTAAGTCATCCATTTCTAAATATTTCTCTAGTTAAAACCGTAACAGTACTGCAAAACAACCTTCAGGTGCAAGAAGTTTACAAAACTGTAACATAGTTTAAAATAGTTAGTTTGCATGGGAATAGTTTGCATGGGAAAGACAGAACTCTCACAAAGTGCTGCAGAGGGCTGAAGAAATCCCCTGCTGAAGCCTTTTCAGTATCCATAGGTTTTTTTGTTCTTTTAAAAAAGCCTTTTGAAGCAAGACAGAAGCCCTGAGTTTAATTGTCAAGGAAATAAAGAAGATGAGGAAGAAACATAGAACTCTCAATGTAAGGAGTAAATTAGACAAGGTTCTGCCAGGAATAAATCAAATATTATTGATTACACCTCAGTGCAAAAAGACTCGACTGTATCATCTCTGTCTTTTCCAGACCTAATTTTAACTCCTTGCCTTGCTCTTCCATACAAAAGAAGTGCATTATTGTTAAAGATCAAAACTGATTTCTGACAATGGAGCCTTAAATCTTGCTCTTGTTAATGATAATAGTTCCCCTAAGTTAACCTGGAGATTAGAAGCAGGGCACAAGTGCATGCTGGTCGCTGCTTTGTAGGTTTCTGTCACTACTGATATGTAGTATCAGTACATTGGTACTGTATTTCTGTCCTACTGATATGATATGTACTTTCTTACTGCTGTCACTAGTAATATGGAACAGGGTCTCTTGTAAAGTCATTGTGGCTGTATCTTCATACTGAATTCTCCAAAATATTTTACTTCCTTCTCAATCTTTATTTTCCAGACAAAAACATATATTGCTTTAAAAAAGCATTTTAATAAAAATGGTGATGCTGACTACACAGAAACAGTTTTCTTTTGTTACAGTTTTCTTTTGTTTTTCATCTTTAGTCTTTATGTATTATTGCCAAGAGTGTTCTATCTTTTGATCACAGACTTGAGAGGAGGGAAGAAAAAGCAGTATTTGTGAGTTCAGTAGGCATAGCAGAACATAAGTTTATTACTGTCTCTTCATGCTGTGTTTTCCTGATAAATATCAGGTTTAAATAAAGCTTTTGTATTTGCTATTTTGGTTTGAACAGATTAATTTCCTTTTAAAAGGCCTGAATATACCTGTTATGATTTTTATTCTAAATACATTTGAAAAGGACAAAGCTTCTAATGTATGAAAACAAACAGGTGGCTAAACCAACACTGCAATCTGTTTTCCTTGCATTTACTTCAGGATCAAAGTTTTGGCTTTACAACGTGAGTTGTTTCAGTTCCCAAGAAAATTTACTGTGCTGGTACTGGCCCACCACACTATCCAAACCCAAGGGTTGATGTTTGTGTACAGGCCTAGAAATGTGGGGTTTTTTTTCCAGCACACACTGCTCTGTATTTCAGTATATTTCTTAGACTACTCCTTAATGTTTGCTGTGAGCTGCACTTCTGATTCTCATTTAAAGAAGAGTATAAATCATGAATGCATAGAATAAGCACTAATATCCAGCAGGATTCTTTTGCATCTCAGCAACCATACTTAGCTATGAAGTTTTTTAATATTCCGCTAATATGTTTATTAAATCATTGGCTCAGATTTCTCGTAGTTGCATTCTAGGCCAACCTTATAATAATGGAATTTTGTCAGTGTAACAGTGCTGGGTCATTGTAGAAGAACAGCAAACCAGCTAAAGGTGCTGTGCAGACACTCTTAGTCTGAATTCTGCTCTGCTGACAGCAAATACCCTTTTTCTGCTTAGTCTGTGTCATTCTGCAGAGGTGATGTAACTATACTATCAGAAATAATCCTGTTGCCATGTCATGGCTGGATTATGGCTTATTTAAATGTATCTGTCTAAAAATGAGATTTTTAATAGAGCATAGTCACTTAGACTTCCTTTATAATTAACTGGGCAAGCAGACACCCCAAGAGAGCAGTGCATCCCATTTTAAAGGATGTCTGATATAGATGGAATGAATTGTCTTCTTTTCATGCTTGTCTGTTCGGATGAATTGGATAGAGGATCTGGGTGATTAGACTAGACAAACCTATGTTTCAGATTGGTGAAGTTAAGCATGATGGATTTGGTGTGTAGAGTACCATACAAGCAGACAAACTCACAGTGTATAACTGCAAGTCATTCTGATGGGTAATAATTGCACCATGAATAAATTTTTTAAAACAAAACAATGAATTCTGTTATTAGTTGGAAAATAGGAGTGAGCTGTATGTAGGCATTTGTATGCAAATTCCACAAAGACAATTCTATGTAAAATAGATCAGGCATTTCAGAAAAAAATCATGAAAATGTAAGAATGACATATTAACTTGAAGGGACTTGATTTATTTCATAATAAGGTACACAAGGAAGGAACATTTGAATTCCTGGTGTGTAGTAAAGAAAAAACAAGCATCTCTCCTGGATCATAGCTTCTAGTCATTTTTAGGACAGTAACTTTAAGTAGGCTTGACTGTTTGTAGGGATATTGTAACTATGTAGAATGTAAGTAATTAAATCTAATGAGGGATTATTACTGGGAGAACAGAATCAAAAATGCTTTAAGCCCTCATTTAATTTTAAGGGAGAAGGGATGAAAATTTTAAAGAGAGCAGATGACGTCATCTGGCAATATTACTACAACAGGACTTTTTAGTCTGTTGTGATCAATTTTATTGTCCATTATATTTGCACAGATTTGAGCTATGTACCAGTTTACAAACAACTGTAATAGTGTACAGATCATCTGGTTTTATGTTACCTTTTAATGAATAAGTATTTAGTCTGTTTAGTACTAGCTAATTGGGTTAACAAGTTGGCAAAAATTGCCATTTCGTAAGAACAATCTTCAGTTTGTTTTGTTGAAATACTGGTTTGAGTTTCATGCAATGGGTCAGGTCTGTTCAATCTGTGGAACATATATAGGAAGATAAGTGAGGGAAAGGAGCAGAGTGAGATGGGTTTGTTTTTGCTTTATTTCAAGCTTATATTATCATTGTAGAATCATAGAAAGTTTCGGACTGGAAGGGACTTGAAAGATTACCTGGTTCCAACCTCACTGCCATAGGCAGGGCCGCCTTCCACTAGATCAGGTTGCTCAAAGTCCCATTCAGCGTGACCTTGAACACTCCCAGGGATGTTTTTTTATATTGTCCCCTTTCTCCCACCCCCCCATTTTCCTTTTCCAGATATTGCTATTTTGCTTCCTTATGTAACACCTGAGAAGATCAAGAAATTATAGAATACATTCATTTTTGTAAAAGTTGATCCATTAATAATTTTGCAGCATTAATAGTCAGTTCGTTGGTATCTGTAGACTTTATATTCCAAATAAATCTAAATAATATAATAATAAAAATAGGCAAAATGAAACAAGGCTGCAGAGGTTCATTGCTGTGTGGACTCCTAGTTTCTGCCAATATTTCTGTGTTCATTCATCTTTGTGCTTTGAGCAGTATTCTACTTCTACTGTAATATTGATTTCTTTTGCATGCGGGAATGGCTTAATATCTTTGTAGAGGCATATAAGAAGATAGGTTTCTGCCTTGTGTTACTGCTAATGAGTAAGATGGGAAGTTATGCAAGGGAAAGGAGAAGCAGATGGACAATAAAAATGGAAGGTGAGAAAGCATAATAAAAAGAGGGGAAAAAAGGAGCAATGGAGCTGTATGAGAAAAGAACTTACATTGATGGTAAAAGGCAATGACTAAACCCTTCCCATTACACAGATTGTTTCTTAGTGATACATTGTGAGTAAGCCAAATGCAGAGTTTCTATTAAAGTTTTCATTGCTTGCTGTAATGATTTCTAAGGTGTATGTAAAGAAGACCTGGTAATTAGTACATATGGCTATGTCTTGGCTTTATACAAAGGAATATTAAACAGGTGGGAGGAAAGTATACATGACTCTCTAGATTTGTTATACACGTATACTTTTCAAAAACCTTACTTGAATGAGAAATGTGAAAATGGGCTAATAAAAGTTTATGCCCTGGAAATTCTTAGCTTACCCTTTACTCATCAGGTATAGGACACCTCAAATTATGTCATGGAATAAAAAGTAATTTTTGTCTGCAGAGTGTCCCACACTTAGAAAATTTTTCAGTAACCCATCTAGCCTGGGTTTGGAATTTAAGCAGATTAAGACCTGTCATACCTTTCATTGTATTTTACTTAGCATACTGTCTTCTTTTATGTTTCACTACTATTTTCTTATGTTGGTCCCACTGTGTATATTTAGGGTCAGATATCCTGCATGTCTTCACTGTTTCCTGTTTCATTTTTTCAGGCAGTTTCAGAAAAAAACAGCATAAGCAGCAGAATACTCTGCAGGTGACATCCATTTAGAGTCTTAAAACTTGAAATTTCTCTACAGCTCTTTTTGTGTTTTGTTTTCATGGTCTGTAATCTTTCTTGCGTTTAAGTTTATATAGCCTTTTCACTCACCTCTCAATTTCATGTGCTTTGCTGTCTAAGATCTGTATTTCTCTGGCTTATTTATTAATACAGTGTCAGGGGAAGTTTAGGTTGGAAAAAGTTATCGGGAGAAAGTTCTTCACCCAGAGGGTGGTTGGGAATTGCAACAGGCTCCCCAGGGAAGTGGTCCCAGCACCAGCCTGAGAGAGTTCAAGAAGCGTTTGGACAATACTTAGGCACATGGTGTGATTGTTGGGGCTGTGCTGTGCAGGGCCAGGAGTTGGACTTTGATGATCCTTGTGGGTCCCTTTCAACTGAGGATTATTCTATTATTATCAGACTGCAGCTTCCAAACATTTTGATATTTTCAAAGGCGATTCTTGCCTTTGTGAGCTTCCCCCTCCCTTTTTTGCAAGAGTGTATAAATATCTGTATCTTATGCCTCATTTAAGAGGGCTTAGGGATGAGATCTTGGTCTTGCTCAGATTTTTTAGTCTCTGAACCTTCATTGCAAGATATATACTTTGGGGGACCTCCCCCACAATTATGCATAGAGGAAGGGAATTAGCAGTCTCAATTTTATAAAACTATAGCAGTTTCTAGAAAAAAGCTTTAATTAATTTCTAACAACTTAGTTTTTAAATAATATATGGAAGATAAAAATTTCTTGCTTCTATGCTTTAGCTTCCCTCTTTACTCCCTTATTGGATTTTTCCATATTGAGTTATTACAGCAAACTCCTGGGTCTGCTGTTATGTGTTCTGTCTGCCATCTTTCTTTTCAAGAACCCTTTCACAGAAATCTGCTAAAGAAAACTTTTTCAGTTGTCTCTTCCTCTGAGGCCTGCAGAGTCTGTTATTTTATTAGAAAAAGGGCTTTGTGGAGACTATGTGCTTCGTCCAAAATTTGAGCAGAAAGCCCATTACGTCTCTGCCGTCATTTGCAGGTTGAAAGTTGGACAATGATGAAGCAATATGCAACTCTAGCTGTTCTGCTGTGAGGGAGAGTGTTGGCTATTATTTCTCAAAGTGCTAGGACCTGCATTTTGGCCACAACAACCCCCTGCAGCGCTACTGGCTGGGGACAGTGGCTGGGCAGTGGCCAGGCAGAAAGGCACCTGGGGTACTGATTGACAGCAGGCTGAACATGAGCCGGTGTGGGCTGGGTAGCCAAGAAGGCCAATGGCATCCTGGCCTGTATCAGCAATAGTGTGGCCAGCAGGACCAGGGAAGTCATTCTTCCCCTGCACCCGGCACTGATGAGGCCACACCTTGAAAGCTGTGTCCAGTTCTGGGCCCCCCAATTTAGGAATGATGTTGGGATGCTGGAGGGTGTCCAGAGAGGGGCAACAAAGCTCGTGAAGGGTCTGGAACATTAGTCCTGTGAGGAGTGGCTGAGGGAGCTGGGGTTGTTTGTCCTGGAGAAGAGGAGGCTCTGGGGAGACCTTATCACTCTCTACAACTGCCTGAAAGGAGGGTGTAGCCAGGTGGGGGTCAGTCTCTTGTCCCAGGCAACCAGCATCTGGACAAGAGGACACAGTCTTAAGCTAGGCCAGGGAGGTTTCAGGTTGGACATCAGGAGGAACTTCTTCGCAGAAAAGGTGATCAGACACTGGAATGGGCTGCCCAGTGAGGTGGTGGAGTCACCATTCCTGGAGGTGTTTAAGGAAAGACTGGACGTAGTACTCAGTGCCACGGTCTAGTTGACACAGTGGTGTTAGATCATAGGTTCGATTTGATGATCTCAAAGGTCTTTTCCAACCTAGTTGATTCCACAATATTACTGTGACCTTTGTTTCCTAGAAAATGACTTATGTTTCTGTGGAATTAAAATCACTGTAATTAATGACCTTTTCCAGCTGTTGATAATACTCAAGATATTCTCCAGAGCTCACCCACCTTCCTTTTATTGTCCAGGTCTTCATGTGGTATATTGTTGCTCCTATTACTGAGAATCATGGAGGGTGAGAAGAACCAGTGTGGGGGAGACACTGTGCTGGGATATATGCAGACTAGGACCTGGAAGTTTATATGAACTGAACACTTTAAAGATAATTTTTTTACTTCCTTATTAATTAAATAGTTTGGCTGTTGGCTTGTCTGTGTCAGAATGCTATAAACATTGGTATCTGCATTAATTTTGACCCTAACTCTCAGCTTTTTAAACTTTATATTGTCTTCTATTAACTTCGAGAGAAACTTCCTACAGCCCTCTTGGGAGTTGACCCAGCACTTTGAATATTGTCAATATTAAACTTTCGTATTTGTGCGAGTAAGATTATTGTGTGAAAAGCCTAAAAATAGTTTCCTCAGTCTGAAATAAGACAGAGTTAGCAAAAATAAGGCTAGGAGTTAGAAAAAGAGTTTGCTTATTTTCTTTTAAGAAGTAAATGTATTAATAGAGCAAGATATCTTGGAAGATATTTTTAGAACATAATTTCTTCATGAGAAAGCAAGAATGGGCTTTAGTGACATCATGCAGGAGCTTTCTGAGCTGGATATATGACAAAGATACTACAAGATACGTTACAGTCATTTCATACTTTTATATTGGCAACATCATTTTAATGTGACACGAGTTTAAGGTGATAATTGAATTAACAATGCAGGAATGTAGGGGAGAAATGCAGGTGGTTTTTTTGAAGACTAATTATAGAAAAAGCCTACTTAGGCAAAGTAGAGTACAACGAATAGGTAAAAGTGGTCTACCTTCACACAAAACTGTCAAATGTGGTTTTTTGGGTTTTTTTTCTTTTTTAACATAGTCATTTGCTTCACTCTGAGACAAATGTCAGCTTCTGTAATTGCATAGGTTTGTTTCTTTATACTCTGAGTACTTGTTCTTGCAATATTGTTAATTGTATCTGCTGCTAAAATAAAATTGTTATGCATGTTACCTCCAGAACTGGTCTCTAGGCTTCCCTAATTTCCATGGTGAGTTGATTTAATCATTCAGATGAATTCACTGAAGTGGCTGTTATACTGTGACAGTGACAATGAGAATCAAGAGAACCAATTAAAGTTAGAAAAGTCAGACTTTTCTGGTGGTAGTCCATCTTTTTACATCTTAGGAAATTCCGAGACTAACTTCGAAGAAACCATCAAGTATCTTTCTTTTAAGGATTTTATCTCAGAGTTACTACTGCTGCTGGAATATATTAGAAAATGTAGCTGCAAGTTTGTGTCATTGCAAATTTTTTACTTTTTAGAAAAGTCTATTGTCTGCTGGCAATTGTTTGTAGTTGAGGCAAAACCTGGTTTTGTTCTGTAATTAAAGGTTAGAATTCTGTTGAGAGATTGATGGTTACTTTTAAGTGCCCACTTGGGGGTATCTAGGATGTTAGTTGTTTAAAGTCCTGTGATGTGCAGCAGAGATCTAGTAAAAACCATCAGCAGAGGCTAGAAAGCAAATGGATGCTTACATGTTAACAGCTGAAAATGGCTTTCTGAACTCAGAACTGAAGTGTCCTAGTCCTTCTCTCAAAAAATGCCTGTGCCAAACATCATTATTCTTTTGTTGGAAAGTCATGTCGTATGTAATTGAATTTGTGTTTGAGAGAGGATGTTGAACCTTCTGCTCTTATTAGGGTATTGCAAAAGTAACTAACTTAAATGTATTCTGACAGCTTTGTTTCAAGAGGGATTGTTTGATTTTTCTGTGACACTTCCCGTTTATGCAGCTGTAATCCAAAACGACCAGACAACAAATGGAAGAGAGAACATCTGTGGTTACTTAATCAAACAACTTTCATTTATATCAATAGAGCTCAAGAGCAACAAAAGGAATATTACTTCAGAATGTGAAGTGCAAAGGAATGGGAATTATATCAAATGTAAGGACTGTTGAGTGATGGGGAAAATATGTGTTTCTAATATCTTGTGTATCTTTGTGTCTTAAGCATGGTTCCAGGGTTGACCAGGATTTTAATTTCAGTGGGAGAACTCATAGTAAATTCTTCACTAATTTTTTTTTTTAATTTCATATGTTAAGGGTAGAGAAAACTACATAGCCTTCAATTTTCTCACTTCATCTGTAAGGGATCCATACCATTTTTGAAAGTTATATATTTACAACATCAATAAAACCAGCTTCCTTAATTTGCACTGTTCCTAGTATTTTCTTGTATAAATATGAATGTAATTTTTTTTTAACTATCTACATCATCTTTTTCTTCAGTTAAAATCCTCTACAATTCATCCACTTACCTTCAAACATTTTTTTTAATCAGAATCAATTTTTTTTTCTGTTTCAAGAACTTTATATATTTATGTAGGATGTGGTGAGTGAAGCAGGAACTGCTAGCACATGATACACTGTCATGCCATACTTGTGCAGTAGATCAGTACTTTCCAGAAGAGTCATCTCTGTGGCATGTTACACAAAACACTACAGTTTCCCAAACATTCGACTTTGCTGTTGCAAGAGGCATCCATCCTCCTTGGCTTGCTGCACATGAAACCTCCCCAGTAAATTATACTGAACTGGTTAACTGGCAGCCATTGGAATGTTTTGTTCTGTTTATTTTGTGTTCTTTGTTGGTTTTGTTTGTTTTCTGAGAATATTGTAAACCACATAAATTCAGGTTTTGGGGAGCTCTACAAATGCTCTGTCACAGTTGAAATGGGATGTTCAAGATAAAAAGGTGAAGGCAAAGGGTTGCAGGATGAGGAGAATACTGTCTTCATTTGATTCTGTGCCGGGTGATGTTAGATTAGTCTGTTCTTGAAATCACAGTACAAGTCAAATGGACTAGATTTTGGCACTTAACATTCATGTATGCAAATGTGTGTGTTTGCAGGAGGATTGGTGCTTGCAGAGAATATGGAGTTTCCTGCACATGCGTGTTTCTGTTTAGGCTTTTCCAACACAATAAGAAATTATTTTAATTTTGCAGTGAAATCTTCAGCTTGATGTATCCTTTTAGGTTTGAATTTTACTCCATAGCTCTGCTAGACATTGGTACATATAAGTCTACTGACAAAATGTTGGTAGTTGATACTGGATTTCTTTCTTGAGATTTTTTGATATTAATTACAAGAAATTCTATGGATTATCTTCCAGAAAATATTGCTCATTCCCTTTCTGTGATAAACTTGGATTAGTATTTAATCATTCTTCTAGAGAATACATTCTGCAGTTTAGACATGGTTCATGTGACGCAGTAGCTAAAAATTTCCACCTCGATTTATGTTGCCGGTAGTTTTTGAAAGTTTTTTTCCTTTAAAAACATCAGCTTACTGTATTTCACAATTAGAAACCCTTTCTTCTTTGAGTTTTTACGATTTACAAAGTATTAAATAACAAATGATAAGCTGTAAAAATTTATTTTTGCCTACTATCAATAGAGAAATGAAAAGTGCACTAACAAAATACATACAGAATTGTTAATGTTTTCAGTAAAGTATTCATTTCAGGAAGGTTGGAAACTCTATCTCTGATATTTTGAACCTTACTATCTTATGGATTTTTTCCAGCTGATGTATTTATTTTGCTGTTTTATCATCAATTTATAAGAAAAAATTGATCTTTTGCAATGTATTTCTCATAATGTAATGTCAAGGTTTCTGCTCTTACTGTACTTTTTACTTTAGACTTACTGAATTTGATTTCTACTTTTGTATCATGTTGCATTCAGTTTTTGAAACTTCCCTTGTCAGAAAACCTGCTTTTATTTTTTTTTTGGCAATACATTTTTTTGCCTTTTTTTTTTGTTTTTTGTTTTTTGTGAAGATAATTTTTTTTTTTTTTTTTTTACATTCATGAACTGAAGACCTGATACACTTAGCTCCCTTCCTCTTGGTTCATGACTAATCACTCTGTCTCATGGCCAATAACATTAAGTATAATTTCCTAGTGGCCGTGATGGTTCCTTGGGAAAGAGATGACATTTTACATGCTTTTGTACTGTAGTGGGTAGTATTCATTTTCATTAGGAATATTTCTGCTCTCTGTGACAACATTACAGGAAAGTAAAAGGTAAAGTGATTACCTTGCTTAAAGACATCTGGAAAAATAGGAGTTGAAGAATAAAGTTATCTGGTAAAAAAAAGGAGACAGGGTAGGTTATTTGTACAATTTTTGTATGCAAGAAGGGGCCAAATATCTCATGCGTTTCATCTCTCTCAAAAAACGTTTGGTTAGAGTTACCTGCATGAAACTGTTGATGATGAGCATTATAATACTAACTTAAACTTTCATTCCTTTTGTTTATTGCCAAAGCTTAGGATAGACTATGTATCTTTCTCAGGATACATATACTTGGGAGACATATATCAAAATGTTTGAACAAACAGTACTGAAATAAAACTAAGAATTTATTAAGATTCAAAATGGTACAAAGTGATGAAAGCATCTACAGTAATAATTGAATGGGATTAATCTGGGATTTCTCATGCTTTTTTCCTGGAATGCCTGGTACTAATCACACTGTGAGAAGGTATTAGGGCTAGGCATGGCACAGCTACTTAAATGCTGGCTACAAGACACTATTCACATGAAAAGTACAAGTGTTTATACATTTAAGGTACATATTTGCAATAAATAAATTTAAAAAAACTGATTGCTATGCAGAAGTGTGACTTTGTAAGCTGTATTTATTATCATTCCTAATTCAGTGGAATAGTCAGAACTCTAAATTTATCTGGCACTATGGTGTTTATTTTATTCCTCAAAATAGCTCAAGGGTAAACTAAAAGAAAAGACATAATTCATCTTGGTGGCAATCAGTAGGACTTGATTATGCAAATTGATTTAAATTTTGTAGTGCAAGTGTACAAATAAGCCTCTGGTACCAAGCTGTTTAACTCTCTCACAGATAAAATGTACTTTTAAAACATATTTTGAGAAAATGGGCTTAAACAGATAGGTTGGTTTTTTGTGTAGTTCAGTCTTAATGGATTGCATTTTACTGTTCTAATGTTTCAATTAAACATGGTTAGAAGCTACACAAATTACCAAGTTTTTAGTGGCACTTATGGTCACCACAATTCAATATGGATGACTGAATTTAACTGTCAATTATGGATAGATAGTTCTGTATTGTTATTTAGTAGAAAATGATGCTTCATGCTGTTTCAGTTTTTGCTGAAATAAATGAAGAATTCACTAAAAATACTGTAAACAAATGGCAGAGCTTCTTCAAAGGAAGTTCCCCAAGTAGTGTCTGTTCAGGACAGATTTAAAAAAATAGTCTGTTTTGCCAGAAATCAGTTTTTCAGAGATTTTAAACACTTTCAGTAATTTTCAGTTATATATCAAGGTAATATATGCTAAGTCTCAGAATGTATTCATTTTCTAATGTCTCTTTGCATTATTTAAATAAATGCATGATGTGATATACTTTGTATGTTTTCCATTTCTGTTATTTGCTAGGTGGACACCTTGTCCTGTAAGGTCTGTTATTTTATCCCTTACTTTAATGCAGAAAATTTGAAAATAGGTTTCTCAAATGTGTATCGTATTATCTCTAGGTTCTATGCCAGGATTGAGTTAATTTAGCCCTCTTCTTCAAAAAGCATCTCTTCACATTAGTGTGCTTGACCATACACATCAGCTGAGTTTGCAGTAGCAATTCAAAAGTGAACTTTACAGAAGGCATTATGTTTCTAGTCCTCTCCATTAAAACTTGTCATAGCTCAATTGTAGGAAGTCATCAAAATGTATGGAGTTACGGCTTACTCTCTAAATGTAGCTAAGAACAAAACTTTTTTTGCAGTAGTCACAGTTACTATTGTGACAGTTTTCTGACAGTTTTCTGTTGTGGGTTTTCTGTTGGCTGGTTGGTTGGTTGATTTGTTGGTTGATGTGTTGGTTGGGGTCTTTTTGGTGGGTTTTTGTTGGTTGATTTCTTTTGTTTTGTTTCTTATTACTGCAGAATTGTTTATTGTTTCTTTATCAAAAAGCTATATGAGGTGTTTGAAAAATAAATCAATAGCAAATGCAAAAAACTAATAGGACCTTAGGTGAACCTCAGAGTGCATAGATACTGTACTGTGTTCTGCCTCAGGGTAATAGGAGGCAGAACAAAGTCCTTATTAAGGGGCTCTCCCAGGATAATCAGCTGGTGCAAATTTGGGAGATTGATTTATACACATGGCTGAGGGAGAACTTGAGGAATGGAATATTTATTAAGGGTATGGGACATTCATTAGAATTAAGAGAAGTAAGTTTTCTCTAGAGAAGTGATGTGGGATATGCTGGCCTGAAAATACAGAAACAAGTGACAGGACAGATGAGTGTTGGAGCCAGTCATTTCATTACAGAAGTTCCATAGAAGTTATGTTCCATTCTGGTATGTGAAATTAATACTTTTATATAAATTTTTATTTTCTATTCTGCTTAATATCTTGAAGTGTTAGCAGCTTCTTGAATACTCTGGAGATTTGTTAACGAGTCAGAAACTACCCATGACTGGGATTTCTCCTCAGATGAAAGTTAAAGGTCCCATTCGATATGACAGTTGGTTCTGGTTGAACCAAAATTTCATAAAAGCCTTAGAGGGCTAGCTAAAAGCAGTTCAGAATGGCAGATTTAGCCATCAGCTCAAAGCAATAGTTTACCCTTAGTCAGAAAATCAGTTGACAACATTTTAATATGTGTTCTTTAGTCTGTAAACAAGCTGCAAATTCTTTGTGGCTCTAAAATACAGACAGTGCAGCTGTGAGATGACAAAGAGGATGAGTGGGTGAAATGGTCCATATCTGATTTTCAGTTGCCTTGTTCCATGGAAATACTTAAAAAAATTTTGTCCTGAATAATTACGAGAGCCAGGAGATAACTTGGATACAGAAAGACATCTACATTGGCAAGAGGAGTAACAAGGAACAGGCATGCACCTCTCAGAACTGCCATTTTATCTAACAAAAGGTTTTGTTATCTACAAACTCAGTTAATATGCCTACAAAAAGAGTGTTTCTCTCTATCCTCAACTATTATGAGTTATCCTTCATCTGTTTGCTATGGTCATGCTGATGTATTTTTATATGTTTTTAAAAGTTTTCAGTCTATCATGTTTAAATGAAGTTATCTTGCCTTGAGCAAGGGAGGACTCTGTTGTCTCAGTGACTCAGGTGGGCTATGAACATTACTCCAAGATCAGAGATTTGCTTATTTTATTACAAAACAGTCTTAGCAGGACCTTGTTCTCATCTATTCCTGCTGAAAGACTTAATTTTCTTATTTATGATCCTCTTACCTATATTTAATTGTAACTTTATAGCCATAAAATGAATTCCATGCTTAATTTACTTTTTTTTTCTCTGAAGAAAATAATTATTTTAGAATAGCCAGCATATTTTTTTTCCTTTATACATAGCTAGTGGACTACCGTGCATAATAGTATGTGTGTCTACACAGTGTAATACTTGCTTGTCGTTAGAGTTTTAGTCCATAGCAAATATTAGGTATAGTTAAAGATGCATGGATAATCATCGACTTTTGCATTATTTTCTATGTGTTATCTCATACATTCTGTATTTTGCCACTGTATTAAATTTGCTCATTAAGAACCAATGTCCTGTAAATCCCAGAAGGCAAATATAATATTATCCATAGCATAGGGTGTATTCAAACATCTCTTTATTACAGAGCAGTGGACCACAGAATATGCTTCTGATGTCCAGATATAAAATGATTCTGACTAGGCTGAAACATGCTTCAGTCTGAACTTGACTTTTAATGAAGTGCAACCAAAATACTTTTATAGTTGATCTCATCAGTGCTTTCTTTATATGCCTGTGTATACAAATTATTTATGTTATGGTTACAATTACTGTCAGCTGTGCTGAGGAGATGATTAAGTCCCGAGTATTCCTTAATTTTTGTATTTGTTTTGATCAACTATTGAAAAATATAACTGCTTCAGATTTTTTTCAGTTTCAGATAGAAACTACTAATTTTATGTCAAGTTAATGCTAAATAAAGCTGTTAATTCTTGCAATTAAAATCCTCTCTCATTACATGAAAATTGCTGTTGAGAATATACAGTAAATGACTTTTTTCGTTTCGCTGGTTGTTAGGTTTAAGACAGTGAAAGTATTCCATCCTCTGAGATTGAGGATGAAGTCAAGTATGACAAAACATCAGTGTGATGAAACACTAGACTTGGTTTATATTTTACACATTAAATGGAATTCTGGGAAAACAACACCAGGCTACAAAATTCATTGAGATAAAAAATAGTTGGATGCTGGGGAAATATGGGGTCAAGGGAGAAGGGACCATGATACAGGCTTTCCCTGTCTTAAACACTACTGAAGGCTGCTCTTTTTCTAACTGTTAGAGGTGAGATGCAAAGATAGATGAGGTCTTCGATCAGGTTCAGCATGGCCATTCTTATGTTTTAAAATATTTAGGAGAAAAAAAGTGATTGTTTAAAGAATTGTACCTTCCTTGTTTTGCTTATTTGCAAAAAAGGTTTTATTTTGTGTGTTTTAAAGATGCTGGACAACAGATGCACTAAAACAGTTATGTTCCAGATGGGAAAATTTCTTATCTAATCTTGTGTTTAGGTAGTGTATCCTTACGCAACTTGTCTGTAGAATGGAGTTTTTACTTCTAATCAGGTATTGGAGGAAAAAAAAGAAAGTGTTGTTGTTGCTATTCAGTTTGTTAGAGCATGGCAAGACAATGGGTTCAATGGGGTGCCCTTGTTCCAGTGGGTAATTCCTGTCAGCGGAAATGCAAATGAAAAGGGTCAGAAAATGGCTTGTGTTCACTTCCTGATTTGAAATGTAAATGTACTGCTGAAAATCTACCACTGGAGACAGGAATCAAACAGCTTTATGAAGTGCAGGCTAACCGCACAAAGTATCTTTTGAGAGACTGATTTGTAAACTGGAAATGCTGTTTGAGAGGAACAGGCAAGTGCAGTCTGTCGTCTCTGGAACTGTATGGCATGGTGAGCCAGCTGAAAAGGAATGCACAAACTTGTAAAGAAGTGCAAAAGTTTCGGTTAAATATCATCTGTTATCTTAATCCTGTTCAGAAGTGATGTTTTAAATCCACACCTGTTCTCTGTCAGAGCCATGTGAAAGAATTGATATGCCCTGGAATGGAAACCTCTAGCAGGGCGTGAAATGCAGTTGGAGAAGTTGGAAATGAGTTAATTCAGTGAATAAGGTATTACCACCTGGGAGTTTAGACTCTCTGCAAAGAGGGATGGAGCAAAATAGTTCCAGTGTAAAGCCTGAAAGGAGAATGGGTGGTGTGGGTTGCTTTGGAACTGTAACAACTGCCAACTGATAAGCAAACCCCAGGACTGACTGTGCATTATGTTCCTTTTCTTTCAACCGCCCATCTACCAAGTTTCAAACTAAAATTTTAAATCAATTATGATATAAAAACTGCGATCTTTTGCTGTAAGCATATGTTAACATTATAGGTTAAAAATTAATAGGGGAGTTGTCCAGGGATATTCTAATAGTTCTTTAAAATGTAATTTTATTAATACAATGCAGTAACATAGAAGATGTTCTGGACAACAAAATTCAACCAGAAGATTTTATATCAAGTTATATGATTTATATGTAATCTGTACAGCAGCATACAATATCTGTATACCTCTTTGAAAGGAGTATACACTACATGCCGTTTTAAAAGGTCAGCCATAAAAAGACAAGAAAATAAAGATGAATATCATGAATGTGGATACATGAGCCATTAGTCACTCTGACTGATAGAAACAGTGAAAAGATATTGTAATCTATAAATATAATTTGATTTTTTAAATCTCTTTCAATTTTGTTATGGTACACCTGTGCTGTAGTCGTATTTATACTAACACTGACTATAATTTCTGAGTTCTTGTCATCCTTGCTCCTTCTTCTTAGGTTGGTGACCATATATTGATTTGGAATTTGTCTTTTGAGGAACTGACAGTGATTATGGTCTTTTGTCTCTCCATCCTATTCCCCTTCTCTGAGTCCTTAGGATGTACTCATTATTTCTCGTCTCTTTACCTGAGTCACTTCAACCCTGTTCTTTACCTTTCTGTAGGTCTTTGGTTTATCCGCAGTACACTGTCCCTTGTGTTAGCTTGTTCTTTTAGCTTGCTTTTCTAATTGGCGTGTGCTATGAAGTTGTGTGTGGAGGGCCTTTAAGGCTGATTAATGTCATTTCTACTAATATTCATATAGGCCTTTTGTAATTCCTTTTTGGTATTTCCTTCCACTCCCCTGCATTCCCATTAATTCTCCATTCATATCGGTATTAGCATTTCTATTACAAATCTCTGCAGCTCTATGTTTTTCTTGGTGTATATTTGCTTCAACTCTTTTTATACCACTGTACCTGTAGAACAGCCAGGACACTAAAGTTTAGAAAATGCCATTGCACTTAGTGGTAGATGGCTCAGCTGTTAATATAAGTGCTTCCATAGTGGGTCAATCAATGTGATATTTTCTCTAAGGCAAATATTTTGGGTCATTGGTACGTGTAAAATCAATGAAATGATGAGGAAGAAAAGATAACAGAAAAATATTCCCAGCTCTCCAAAAAGATGTGTAATATAATGGCGCATCAGTTTTAGAATGATACTAAAACTGTCCTATTTTTTTTCTGTAACAAACTTCCTTTTGATCTTTGATGAGTCTTTGGGTCTTCTTAGGATGGAAAGATACACTGAATTTCTGAATGTTTTTCCTTTTTTATTTTTTTTCCCCTCTTCTGTCGGTGTATGGGACTAGTGCTCCACAATCATAAGACTGTTGAAAAGACAAAATTAGTTTGGCTGTGAATCGCCTCAGGAGCTGATAGGCTTATCCAGGGATTCCTGAAGGCATGGATGGATCTGAAAACCATCTCCCTCTCTCGGTGGGTGTTGAATGTGTCCTTGCAGGAATAGCTGTGCTTTGAAGCATTGTTTCATCAGAATCTTATGCAGCCGGCTGTGTTGCTGCTATACAGAAACAACTGGTTAGGATAGAGGGCAAGGCAGGTGTTCTGTACTTGAAAGTCCCTGGCTTTTCTCTTTGAGGGCATGAACACAGGCATGTGCTTAATCAGTGTAAAAGCTTTTTAGCCTGACAGATACTATGTATATGGAAAGTAGGAGCATGCCTTTTCAGTTACATTTTTCCATCTTTTAGACAAAACTAAGATGGTTTCAGTTTGGAACAGCAATTGCTGCTATTTTTTTTTCTTAGATAATACTCTGATTCACTTATTATTCTCTTTTGTAAAAGATACCATGGACTATTAAAAGTATTAAACTTCTCTGCATTAGCAGATCTATTTTAATAGGAAGCGTATTACATACTTCTCATTATGTTTCTTCATTTTAAATAGAGGCAAGAAGCAGAAAAAAATTACTTCGGTGTTTTCAACTAGATTGAGCAGACTGCCTGAGGAAAAGTCTGGATGAAAAAGTGCAGACTTCTGTGACTTGACTTCAGCAGAGGGCTGACAATTTCCCCCAATTTCCATTCCACTAGTTGAATTGTATCCACTGAGAACAACGTTTTTGTTTGTTTTGAATGTTTGTAGTTCAGCTGCTAATCTTCAGTTGCCTATCATCAGATCCTGGATTCTGTTTGCTGACCTACCTGTAACCACTTAATACACTGTAAACTGATCATCTTGAAAGCAGTTGCATAGGTACAGAGGATATGAGCAATTTTATGTTACTGAACTGCAACAAAGTAGATTTGTTTAAGGGAAACTCTTTAACTGGTGATTTTGGGTGCAGGAAGTTCTGAATTGGGGGGATGATTACTGCATGAACTGCTACCACTTTTTAACTTCAAAGAATCTCCAAGAAAATGAATTAGTTACTCAATATCATCCCTGTAAAACACAGAATTGAGAGGCCATGATAGAACCTCTGAATCAGTTCTTTGAAGCAGGAGTCTTATTTTCTTTTGTAATTGACCCATGTGTAGCATTATGTAAAGCTCGATATGCAATAAGAAGTAGGTGACGTTGTGAATATATAGCACATAATTATTCAGTTGTCACAAAAGAAGCGTTTTTATATTTATAACTGTTTCTTAAGATTATCTGTTTTGTCATGATCGTTATTACCTTCTAAGAATGGATAAGGGTGGCAAATCTTCATAACTTCGAAGGTTTTACTTGACCAATCCCAGAAGATGTCTTTTAGCTTGGAAACTATAAGATACCTTGTGTTAATCTCATATATTTACACCATAGTTTTTTTTTTTTTACATTTTAGTGTTAATATGTCTCAAAAATTCACTGTTATATTTTAGGAAATATTGAATTGATTAGTATGACGTGCTTGTGTATATTTCTTGCAATGGATATTTTCCATAAAAAAATAATACTAAATAACTTCAGCAATTACTTCATGGTAATAATTATTTGTCTAATTGTAAAATTCTTCTTTCCATATGGTCAGTTTTCAGAAAATACCAGCATCTGTGTAATATTTTTTTGCCTAACTTATCATTAGGTATTTGCTTCATATAATCAATTGGTTCACAATTCAGGATATGCATCAGTGAAGACAAGCACATAATGAAGATAAAAATGGCTGTGAAGGCTTCCCAATCCTAATACGAAATAATTAATTAAATTAACCCAAATATAGGAAGCTCTGGCAGTTATTAAAAGGCTTGTAAATCTAAGCAGACTTTTGTATTCTTATGACCTGAAGAGGCCTGCAGTTTTGCATGACATATTACAGATGCTTTCAGATTTTTTACAGAAGGTTTGGATATAAAATTCAGCAGATCAGCTGCTATCAATCAAATATATTGATGCATGTTTGAAGAAAATCTTTTTCCTTCAACTTCCAGCCACAAGGAGGCTTTGCAAAGAAAGGTCACCCCATTGTTAGAACTGGATTCATAGATTTTTAGCAAAATATAACTGGAGAGACTATGAGAGAATATGTAATTAAGCTTTACTGAAACTGTGAGTCCAAAGGACTTCTTATATATTGAGCTGTGTACACTGATGGGACATAATGGGCGCTAATTCTTTTTGAAAGAGAGACAGAAGAAAAAATAAGAAACTGTGGACGCAGATGGCTCTAGAAGCTGTGGTGCCCGACACAATATTTGGAGAAAGAATCTGGAATGAAAGTGGGGAAGTAGAACTAGTAATTTCTCACTGGATGGTGTAGGGAGCAGCAAGTGATGTAAGGTCATGATGTGAAGTCAGGGGACAATACAAGGTGGTCTGACCTGGCCCGTGTTTATGCTGGTTTGTAAACTACTGTTTTAAATTACTTTGAAAAATTCACTGTTTTGATGATCCCTTAGTTACCTAGGCATGCTGTTTCAAACCTTACTTACTGGTACAAATATGGGGGTTTTTTCTCATTTTCTTGTCTAATTGTACACTGGTGCCATTTCAGCCCGTTGCCTTTAATCCTGTCTACAGTGGAAATGAAGAACTGTTTATTGCCTTCCTCTTTACAGTTCCTTTGTGTGTATTTGAAGACTTCATGAGTTTAAGTCTTTGCTTCAATCATCTTGTTTTATTATACAAAATCAACTAACTATATTTTTGCTATAAGCCTTTATATTTTTCCTGTATTTATAGACCGCTGATTGTACTTGCTGCTCTTCTCTGGTCTTCTGGATCCTCTGCAGTTTGTCAAATTTTTCCAGAATATTAGTGTCCTAAATAGGACAGAATATTTTACATAAGAATAGTACTTACTAATACTGAATGCAGTAGAAAAATTGCTAAATGCGTTATAGAGTTATTGAATGATTTGGCTGTTGGAAAGAAACCCTAAAGATAAACTGCTTTCCAGATTTTAAACGAGAATGGCGCCTTCATTCTAACAAGCATGACACATTGTCTAACAAGAATATTACAGCGTAGTATATTCTGGAGAGGTTTCTTCAATTCTTTCTTTGATTGTCATTATCTTCCTTGACATTTCACATGGTTTACCCTTTTATTTATGATGTCTGTCACTTCTGTAGGCGATTAGATCTCAGGATCTTGTTTTTCCTCAGTTTGTCCCAAAATATCCCTGTTAAGTGATCAAACATATTCCTTTTTAAAAACAACGTTGCAGTGCTGACTCATGTTCAGTCCATAGAACTCTTTGCCACAAATACTTTTTTCCCATTGCAGAGAGGAAAAATATCTCTATTCAAATGTAAGGTGGCAGTTGTAATCTCTGATGGTAGGCACCCACTCCTTTATAAATGGAGTTTCACATTTGCACAATAACATAATGAAGAAGATATGCAGATAGCAAAGATCCTGAAAGTATGGTCTGACAGAAATAAAGACATAAACATACTTCTTACAATGTAAATTGTGTGTTTCCAGACATTATCAGGAGCACAATCATTCTATCTTATTTACCAAGTCTTATTAGAGCAAGTCTTGCCAGTGGCAATCAGTATTCAAATAATGAGAAGTTTGTCTTATCTGATGTATTAGAGGCAATGATATTCCAATCATAAAAGATGAGATCCATTGTAAGTTGCTCTAGACATGTAGAAGTGTCAGCATGGCTCCTGTATTACTCAACAGGGGGAAATACTATCTTCACGGCTTAGTTCACCACCCTCTAAGATTGCTAAGTAAAGCTTCACGAATAATTTCAAAGATACTTCTCTTTTTCTTCCCTGACTGAAGAGGGGATTTAGATCTCTAGCATAAACCATGTGTCGACTTCAAATGCTTAAGGTCAGTTGAGGTAAATCCCCATAGAGTTTAGAAATTGTTGTTTACAAAACATCCATGAAGCCAGAGTAACTATAGTATAAACATTTCTATTGTGATGAAGTTTATGGGGTTTTTTTTAAGAGGGTTTATGCATTTATATGAGTATAGTAATGTTACATGCAAACAGATTCTCTAAATATTTTTGTTTACTGATAGCATTAAAGTGTAAACCTCCAAAGAATATGCCATGTTGCATGTGCCAGTTTGAAGATATTTTCAGTATCGTCTCTACATATTTGGGGAATATTCTGACCATGAAAGTTTTGAGAAATTGTTCACAAAATTCTCCACAACTAAAGAATATTATTATATTGAGTTTTAAATTTGCATTAGCTGATGCTATTTTTTTTCAGAAACTCATAGTGGTGAACAAGAAAAGATGATGGGTTCAAAATAAACTGTTCTTCAGATATGCGTCTAACAATTACAACAGCAGTCAGGTTCATAAAAGAAAACTTCCGATGGTCGGTCAGGCTAATTTTGCAGCCAGTGCATGTGCATTCTAGAGAACTTCTTACACATAATGAGGAAGAAAAGAAATAGGAACTTGGACGCAAGAGAACTTATGAGGGGTGATAGTTGTTTACTATTGCTCCTGCCATGATGATATCTTTTATCTGCTTCAGCTGCTTTGCTTGCCAGTAAGGAGTGATAATGAAGGCTGTTTTATTTTAAGGGCTTGCTGCATACCCTGAAAGGTGTGAGGACAAGAAATCGTGGACAGAACCAGTACGTTAATCCTTCTGTAAATGCGCTCTGTTCATTATCTTATGAGCATAATGAAATGGAAATCAGAGAAAATTAAATAAGTCATAGCTAAACATTTACTAGAGCCTAGATATGAATCAGTGGGTTTTAGAGTCCTATTTTTGACTAACACACCGAGTCCTTCCTGTGATTCTGTTTAAAATGTCACCTGGGTTATAGTTTTGACTGGATTTGTGCTGCCTCATAAGCAGGACATGAAACAAATTGTGCACGTCAAATTAGAAGAAAAAAATAAGGATTTCTTTTGTTTAAAACAGAGACTGAAAATAAAATGTGCCTTATTGCCATAGGAAAATAAGGAATTTTGTACCTGCTGGCTTCCTTTAATAATAATCTTGATTTAAAGCTTTGTAACACATATAACTGGGTAATTTCTAAACTTCTTTCTGCTATCTAGTTGAGATATAGCCTGCACTTCCACTTGAAACACCTCCGAATCTCTAAGGCAGAATCAGTGGCTGCATTTTTGCTCACCATTTTATTTCATTGTAGAGAGTTCATCTTGGATAAATATAGAAGTAAAACAAGTTGAAAGGCATGTTGAAGTTGCATATGAGGGAGTTATGTGGTAATTTGTTGCAGTAATTTCTCCACTGTTTAATGATAAACAGTTACACACATCACTTCCCAAGCTATATATCTTGTTCTGGCCATTCAGTATTGTATACAAGTCACCCCCACAAACACACATTAATTCTGTCCAAAATCGAACCATTACCGGATCCAAGAAGCAATGTACTTCTAATTTATCTGTATTGATTCAAGTCACTGGTCAGATACATGCAATACTGCTTGTAGTTTTATTTGGGCTTTTTGTTTGCTTGGCATTTTCGGGATGGGTTGGGGGTTGGGAAGAATCTGCCTTGTCCTCAAGGCCTTGAGTTTTGAATTACTTTTGAGACATGTGAATGCTTCAGCAATTTTCCTGCTTGAATAGGAGGCTTAATCTGGGACTCCAGCATGTCAGAAAAACTATGAGTTATTGCTTTCTGATTAATATTTTTGGTTAATAATCTAGTCAGCAATGTAAGGCATGTAAATGTGCATTGTGATTAAACTATTTCAATAGAATATTTCAGATATTTTTTTTTTAAGGCCAGGGGAGCATGTCAATAAAAAAAAAAAGAGACTAGAATATATTCCATAATGTTCAAGTATGTATTGAGACCTTTGCAAGACTTAGGTTCAGAAAATGACTGAAGCATTATAATGTGCATTTAAATTATAATCTTTAGATACCCTTTGCTAAGTGAAATTAATTTTGCTACTTTCATATACAGTGTGTGTGAAGAAGGTTCAGGATTGAGATATGAAATTCTGCCATGATAGGGCATGAATTTAAATTGGTCAGTAATGGCATAAGCCTTTAATTCCTGGGAATTCAGGTATCTAGTCTAAAACAGCAAGGCAGTGTCTGTGTCTTCTCAAGATCCTAAAATTCAGCCTTAGCTTTTTTTTTAAAGTCCACCTTCAAAAATGGAAGAAGGATGCGTAAAGAGGGAGTGAAGTAGTACAGCTTTTCTTTTCCAGTAGTGGCCCCTGCCCTGGGGGGGTCTTCAGCTCACATTTCCCCTGCCAGAGGAAATTTGTCACCCAGGACCACGCCATGACTGTGCTGCCACAGGGTGTGCTGAGGTGAAGGTTTCTTCAGCAAACTTTAGCAACGTAATTTTAGGACCGAGTCAACTGAGATGCCTGCAGGGCTTTGTGAACCTCAGAAATGTTTAAATATTGTATTTAAAATTATTGAGGTGCCTGGTCTCCCATGTTCTTACTTGAAATATATCTCTCTCTCTGAGTACACAAGGAAACATGAAATTACATACATACAAATTGCTGTTGGTTTAAAAAAAAAAGCATTTTTTTTACATTGTTCCATTTTGATGTTCTTAGATGTAATTAATGTATTACCTTTCGTCTGTAGATTTTAGAACCTTAGTACTTGACCCAGTTTTTCGGATCTGTATACTTATAATGAACATCTACCATTACAAATGCTATGTTGGAGTCAACTCTCATGTCATCTCTTCTGAGAGTTGGTTATACGTCAAAAACTAAAGCTTGAAAAACTCATAACAGATTTGTGTCAGATTGTCAGGTCATGCAAATCAGCCTATTATCACTGAAATTAACGGAGCTGTACTGATTTGTACAAGCTGTAGAATTGGTTTATTGTTTCCAGGTATATCAAGGTTATTGTTAATTGTATCCACAAATGCTCACTTCCTCTTGTCCAAATTGCTGATGCAGTAGGTAGTGCTCTTTGAACTATATTCCTGAAAATGAATTTCCTTTTTTAATTTGCTGAATGTTCTCTTTAAATTACATTTTAAGTTATGCACACTGTTGAGATCCTCACTAGCTTGGAAAGGTTAGTGCTGCCACCAATTAGAGCAAAAGAGATCCTTTTGTCCTCTTGGTTCAAAAAAACTAAATTCTGTCTGAAGAACCTTTCAAATGATAGTTTCTTCATTTTCTTTCTCTTGCTTTATCCAGGAGTTACTTGAAAGAGGTGATCATGTTAAATATTATGAAAAAATTACCTGAATATTACTAACGCTTGAAGAAATTGTCCTATTGTTTCTTCAAAACTTGTTTTTACTTTGTTTCCCTATTAGAAATAAGAATATTTTCCTAATAAATGTAACATAGGGAAAAAAGAAATCTTAAAATATTTTGTAGTATTCTAAATACAACATTTTTAACATAAGGGATTTTATTTTAGGTATAGCTTGGTTTAGATACATTTGTGTTGAAATAGCTACAAGTAGTGACTGAGGAATTGCAAGTTTTTGTCTTTAGGGTATTGGTATGTACTTGAAAATATCTGCTCCTTTCACTTGGTGGACTTTCAGATGATGAAGAAAATACACTTAAGACTGATATATTATCTTGCTTTCATTCCTGTTGAAAACTGCATAGATTTTGTATTTAAATATTTCATTTACTGAGAAAAATTGCTTTTTTAATTCACACACTTAGAAGAGCATTGTAGAGCTTTGTTTAAAACTGTGTATTCTCATAATGTGGTAATGCCATGTATAATGAATCAAATTCATTAAAATAGTTTTTTAATTTGTAGACCACCTAAAAAAAAAAAAGAAGCCACATTCAAATTGTATGGTCCCTGGTAGAATTTTTTAAAAAATCTGTAATCTAAATAGTAGTCTTCAGTAATGTATAAAATATGGTTAGAAAATCTTAGGGAAATCAACCTTTTTTTTCATGGCAATTTTAAAACACTACTGTTGACAAAATGTTTCTTTTGGAAAAGCAAATTGGTATTTTTACTCAGTAAATATATTGTGACTTACAACTAAATGTTGCTGGATTTAATTATTCAGTGTACCTCTAATGGTCAAAAGCAGAATTTCAGATAAATATTTTTATATTCTGTGAAATGATTTGGAGCTTCATGATCCTTGTTACCACAGCCTTGGATAGATCCTGGTATTATGATCTCTGTCAAGAAACTCTTTTGACATATGCAAAACAGCTGCTGCTTATTTACAGGGAAGGAAAGGGCCATGTGAGGTACTGTGCTGGGTATAGTGGGTGTAATTTAAAGAGAGCAAGTAGGGAATTGTTGGAGAAGGATGGGATCTTAGTTGCCCTTTTCATTTGTGAGTCTCTGTTGCACTTCAGGATGATGGGATGCTTCCAGAATGCCTCTTCTGTGCTAACTGTAATGGACTTAGGGTTTAAACAGGTATTATAGTTAGAATTACCTTGCATCTATTCTGTAAATTTGTAATAGGAAAACCCAAACAACTTGAAACTCATGTGGCAGAGATCTCTTACCTGAAAACCAGACAGTTTAGTAAGCTTGTATTTTAATTGGTCCTGTCCTTGTACACAATCAAATGAAAATTATTAACGTATAAGAAACATTGCTTGCTTGCATAATACAATAACTACAGTGTGAGTTTAATAATCCTATGCAAAACTACAAACATTATTAACAAGCTAATCTCAGTAGTTTGTTACCATACTTGCTTAATAGGAGTTTGGCTTGCTGGCTTAATGAAAGTAAGTATGGAAACCAGTGAAAGATCACATTTCAAAGAAGCATTTCTCCCTCTAACTGAACCACTGTAAGGATTGCTTTTATACCTCTATACTGTGTAATTTACATGCATATGTAAATTATAGCTAATAATTGCATAACTCTTAGTATACTTCCTGTGCTTGTTAAATGCTGGTTAACATAATTTTTATACTGCTGTACCCATAAAGTTTTAGCACATTTAAAATTAAATTTGCAGTTGCATAAAAGGACACTGCTTGAATTTTTTATAGTGTAAACCGCTGTTAAAACATTATTATGGTTAGTTTGAAAACATTCCAAATCTAATATTTAACTTACCACAAAAGTAATTGCTTTTGTTACTGCAGTAAGAGGCATGCATGCTTTTCCTTAAATTAAACTAGTAGATAATTATCTTAAGTTTATGTGCAGCATAGAATAATTTTTATGCTGTAGACAAAAGAACATTGTAACCAGGTTACTTGAAGCCCTACATGGTTAGTTTTATTTATCTCCGTTAACATGAGCACTTAAAAGTCTTTATGTTAACAACAAGTACTTTAGTACACTCATAGCATTGTAACTGTGATTTTGTGAGAACAAAAGCTTTACAGATTTTGTAAGGAGATGGCAATATCCTAGAATTATTGCAATAATTGGAAAAGATGCCTCCTTTTGACCATGTGAGCCTCTTAAAATCTGTAATAGCAGGAGAGGTCTTGAAGAACAACTGTAAATTGTTATGAGTTTAACCTGTTTACTGACCTGAAAAAAAAATAGTGGGCACCTGTGGAGTAGGGTGGAGGAAGGAAAAAGGATGTTATCCAGAGAAGACACAGTAGAGTCATTAAGTCCTTTCAGGCAGGGAGATAGAGGTGAATATGGAGCTTTTAGTTAGGAATGAGTGAGAATTATAAAGCATCAGAATCCTTATGTTCTCTGTTGTGTTGCTTAGCATCCTTTTGAGTTTATGTTTTAGCTCTCAGAATCATCTGGGTTTTATGAGTTTCCCTCAGAGTCAGAACTGAGAGGTTTAGAGGACTCAAGGAAGACTTGATGGATTTCTCTAGAGTGGTGTGTTTATCTAGTTAAGGGTTTGAGATTGCTGAGCAGGGCATTGTGAGAGAATGATACACAATGAATGTTAGTGGTGTCTGAGGGCTTTCTGTATCTTATAGCTTTCTTGGGGTGTTTCAAGAAGCACCTGCTTTTGTAATGATGTATATGATAGCTTGCGTGTTTTTCATGTATAGTAGTTTGTATGCTTTCTGTTTTATGTTGAGCAGAGTGCCTAATAATAGGATACTGCTGTAGGTGTATTTGAGATGCAGTTTGATGTAGAAGTAGTGATTATTGAATCTTCTCATAGTAATTTGAGGGAGTCCAGAGGATACTAATGTTATCTGTGTATTTTGTGTGAATAATAAAAATCTGCTTCATTTAGTGTTTCATTTGCAACTTGCCATGCTGTAGATCAGTCTGTATTGGCAGATAAGGTAGTTGTGAGTTAGAATGGAATCAATTTGTGTTTAGGTGGGAAATCTGAGTATTAGACTTGTTCTTACTGAAGGCAGACCATGATTTGTGTTTTGAATTGTGGTGGCTGTGGAAGAAATCTATTGTATTTCCCAGAGAACTAAACTCTTGAACAGCTGCTGGCTAGATGGTTTATCTAAATTCCACTGATTCTTCAGTGAACATATTCTCTAGCCTGTAGTATACCTGTGGTAGGATTTTCTTCCTTTTGTTTTCTTTAATTTGCTTGGTCTGTGAGTGACAGACCAGATAGTATGCTACTTCAAGGAGGTGGTGAGGATGGTGTTTGCTGTCATTGACAATATTTTGAAGAAGGATGCAGAGTCTCTGTTAAGGCCTGGTACCAGGTGGGGTTAATTGGTCATTGCTGTAGCTTGTGGTTGTATATTATCACATGTTTCTTTTGACTTCAACAGAAGAATGAATGATGAAGTCATGAGCAAAACCAGCCATCACCACAACTTTTCTCCCACTGAAAAAAATCTATAAAGTCCTTGTCTGTGGTTCTTAAATCAGCAGACAAAAGATGAGCTTAGAAGAAGAGGGATCAAATATGAAGACGGACTTGTTTATCTGAAAGATTAGTTGTTCATCTCTTCACATTATCAGATTCTGGCTGAGAGAAAAAGAAGGTGTGAGACCGAGCAAAGTAAGTAATTCATGAGATTGATTTTATTTTCTTTCCTCATCCTTTGCCTTTCTGTGAAGAAGGATAACTTTTGAATTACATTTCAGAAAATTATAGTGGGAACTTTTACAAGCTGTGATATTTTAAATGAAAAGTATATACAGATTACTGAGAGCAAAATTGGCTGGTGACTACAGAATGAGGATTATAAGGGTACTTGAGAAAGAGCTGACATTAAAAATCCCTCTGTTTTTTACTGAAATATCTCCACTTTTTGAAGCCTGTGCCTAGGTATCCCTGGTAGGTCAATTTTGGAGACATGGACAGCCAGCTGTAGCAGCAAGTCTTCAGATGCCATTTTCCAGAGGTAAAGCATCTTACAGTCACAGCAGTCAATACCTGTCATGATTGCTCCTCTATAATGTCTTCTAATATGTGCACTCTTAACTCTGACTGGTATTGACTATCAGTTGTTAGAGAGTGTAGAGCTAATGAGCTGCTAGCCAGTGCTATGAAAACAGTCAAAGGTTCAGATGATGCTTGGGGAAGGTTTAGCAGGTTTTTATGTTTGAGGTGTCATTTTAGCTGTGTTTTGATTGAGACCAGGATGCATGTGTTTATTTCTTTTTCAGTAGAAAGCAATTTTTCAGCATATGCAGAACCATGCAATGCTTACAGAATTTCAGAGGTGGCAGATTTACAAGATCCATGATGAGTGGGTCTGTACATGGATTTCTGCAGTGACAAATGGAATTTTTCTGTGAGGGACAGCGGTGGGATCGCTATTCCTCTGAGCATTTGAAGAGTTGAATCATTCCCCTTTTCTCACCTATAAAATCTGTTATTCCATTTGTGGGTAGGAGGAAAGAACAGCTTAACTTGACATAGTAAAAAGGAAATGTTTCTCTCAAAGACCTGAGTTGAGGAAGAGGTGGCTGGTAAGTAGGTTGAGTACTGTTGAGGAATGTGTGTCTCCTGACAATTGCTTACTATGTTTTGTGAATCTTAGGGTAGAAAAATTATAGTTACAGACATGAACAGAAGGTTTCAATCTCAGAACAACTGGAGGAAAGGATTCTAACATTACAGTTACTCAGGGGAACAGAACAAAGTTATGTATTTCATTCCTTTAATGCCAAGGTTAAGGCAAAACAGAGACTCCTGCAGTAGTTCTTACTTGCCTTTATAATTTACACCTGAATGCAGGTCTATGGGCATGTAATGGTTGCTTAATTTATGTGTTTATTCAATATTAGGAAAAATACAGCATTTTTTTAAGTCTCTGCATGAAACAGGTAGCTTTCTAAATTGAAAGTAGTTGGAAATGTTTTAGGAGGCACAAAACAGACGATGTTTTAACTATTAAACATATTTCTTGAAAAAGAATAAAAAGAAAAAAGATTCCTTTAGCAGGCAATCAATGCAAAGAAAGCTATGGAAATGCTATCTCCATATAAGTGATACAAATAAATGAACTGTAGCCATTCCATCTAAGAGAGAATTCTTTCTGTATATGCTTCTTTGGGTCATATCTTTACTTGCTTCTTTGCTAGTCAGATAAACTAATTTCAAGGTTATGATTTATAAAATCATACCAATTCACGAAGTATAATTACCTAGTAATCAGTTATAAGTAAAATAACAGGGATACCAGAAGTTCTTGCAAGATGATACTGAATCCTAATTGTGTGTGAGGATGTTCACTGCAATGTGACATTGAATCAGTGACCTTGGAGCAGACAGGTGTTCTGGTAGTCAGCAGAGCTGCAGGGGATGCTGACAGGAGGATTTGACAAGTGTGAAATATTCGTCGCTGGTTGGGAATATATTCCTTATTGTGTCATGGTTAAACATATCTAAAACCAAATCCTCCCTTTCCTTGCCCCCAAAGCCCCATTTCAAAGCAGTTTTCTTCATTCAAAGGCTGGATGATACATGAAAACTCACTTTGTTTATGGATACATGTCTGTGTGTGAAGACTGAAATGTGTAGGTGTAAAACTGCACCATAGGCACTCCTGGATAAATACTTCAACGAGCCATAGTAATGAAACAATCCTGTTGCTTAACAAAACTGCATATTGCAAAATAATAAACCTAGTAGTGCATCCCACCAGCAAACAGGTCATATCAAAACATTTAGAATCACACTGGGGAAAAACCCCACTTGACAATGCTGTCAATAATTGAAAATAAAACCTTTTGATCATGTAAATATTTTTTAACCTTCACATTTTTATCCTTCTAAAATTAGGTCTTCATGACTGAGTAAATGTTTTGTTCTATCTTTGCTGTTGTATTCCTTCTTTTCTTCAGAAAGCATGTTAGCATGTTTTTTTCAGTATTTTCTTGAGAACATTTTGATAGTATCAAGTTATTTGGATACCTGTTTTACTTCTAGAAAACTAGAGGATATTAAAGCCAAGATTATGCAAAGCATTTTCTGTCTTTGTATCCAGATGTTAGTTAAAGTGTTGAATGGTAAAGAATTTTGTTCTTCTCTTGCTGCTATTTTCCAAAACTTGGTATTGAAGCTTTAACCTTCAAGCTGGCTTATGTATTGATAAACTTTCTAGTTCAGATTTGTATGGGATTTATTCTGTGCCTTTTTTCTTCAACTCGAGTTCTACACATCATAAAGCCCTTATATTAACAAGAAGATTTGCATTTGTTTCAACAAAAGAATTATGAACAATATTTACTTCACTGAAAACTTCAAAAACTTTCTTTGTTCCCTCTTCCAATAATTTGTTTTCATCGCTGTCCATAAATGTTTTAAAAGGAAATATCTAAATACCTTTTTGTTTTTTTGTACTGTAGGTTATATGTCTTCTCACAGGCAAAATGCCTGGTATTTATTATATAAATTAAACTCCAAGACATTCATGTACATTACTGCCCTGCAAGTATTATTTAATGCACAAAATACTTCTAAAGCAAAATTCAATAAATGTAGAATTCTCCATGGAGTGGCAGTTGAAAACCTCATAAATTTAGATTACACAGTCATGTCAGTGAATTCAAATTAATGAAATGGGTTCCCACACAAGCACTACAGTAATTTACATATTAATTTCTGCTAATTTTTTTATGGCTGTAACAGACTTGTACTAGTCATATTCGATAAAATACAACAGATTGTGAAACAACAAACAGTAAGCAGTTGGGCATGATTTATCTATTGTTCCATTGGATCTTCATTTTCCCAGGAAAATGCTCTGTCTACATTATTAATGTCTGACAATTTTCTTGTATTAATGCCCTGAAGCAGAATATGTCTGTTAATTTTGTGTAGTGGCTGCTTTCCTAACAAATGGTATTTATTTTTCGTATTATGACAATACCAATAAATAGAAAATAAGGCTAGCTTTGTGGTGTTGGGCTAAATGTGAAACACAGTTCTGCGTGTACAACACATATTTATTTTAGGTTACAGAGATGTTAGTATGTTTTTCACTGGATTTTGTATGTTTTCATTCTATACCATCATCCCTACTTTCATGTTGAATGTTTCCTTTTTTTTTAATTGGGTTCTACAAATGTGGGCAAAGTACATGCTGTTGCAGAAAGTCCTAGCAAGGTGCTTCTCTCCAGAGAAGAGCTTGTGTCAGGGCAGTTGAAGTAACCTTCTCCAGAACTCAGGTTTCTTATCGCAATGTTTTCTTATATTCATTGTCTTAGCCTGCCCTCTGATCGAGTGGCAGTGTGGAGCAGAATACAATGTGGGTTAAGGGAATATGGTTTTTGGAAATTCCAGCACTACACTAGCTATCTGGTGGGTAAAGTCATGTACCAGGTCTCTAGAAAATCTCAAAAACTTCTAATAGATTGAAAAACTAACACATGCTATTAATTTAAATGATACCTAAATATCAGGTAACTTTGAAATCAATCTTTCCTTCCTTAGATTATTAGCATTACATAACTAGTCAAATACATAATGACATGTATTCCTAGATTCTAGAAAATAAATGTTCTTCTTGCATGATGTTGTGAGCTTTTGTGGGAGAAACATTCCATAAAATGTCTGAAGTTGACAGGATAAGTAGGGATAGTGAGAATGTGTTTTGAATCGATATTTTCAAGGAAGAACCTACAATGACTGTATCGCTATACTTGAATACAAAATACCATGCTCTTTTTTTTTTTTTTCTTATTTTTCTTTTAATTTTGGCAACAAAGATCTCCCAGTGGAATCTTTGAAAACTTAATTTTTCTTTTTACTATGTATCATTTGCATTATTCTGTGCCTTATTTTATCATTGACTTTGACTTTAGAACTTCAAAAAAGAAATACCAGATAATTTTCATATCTAGATCAAAATAAAAGTAAATGAAAAGCTAAACTTTTTGCAAGTTTTTAGGCAAGGGAGTGTGTTAGACAAACTTTAGTGTGACTATATAATAATGCTGTAATACTCGCACAAGCCAAAGTGGTTTCATGAAGTTGCAAAATGTAATGTTTTGTGGACAAAGGATATCTAGCTATGGTCTACTCCAGCCACTACCTTTGATAATGATTTACAGGTATTACCCATTCCTGACTATGCAGACTGCATGATCTCAGCTTCAGATAGGTGTTTGCAGTGCCAGCCCATACTTACTTGAGTGGGATGGTTGTTAGCTGGTTGTCGTGCCTTTCACTAGCTCAAATTGCTTGCACATCTAAGCATTATTAGCAGTTTCCAAGCTAAATAAAATCTTGATTCAGTGCCACCTGAACATTAAGATGTAAATTAGACAAATTTTATGTGATAAAACATTTCCAAGTTGGATTTCTTTTTCTTTCTGCACAGATAAATTGAAACAATGAGATGGCTTTTCCCACATTTTTCTGGCTACTTTGGTTTCATGATAATAAATTCCTGTCCTAGTTTCATAGCTCAGTCACTGCCTAGTCTTGTGTTTTTCAGATCTTGGACCTGTCCTATGGCAGGTAATATACATCTCTAAATGCTGCTGCATCATCTTCAGTACAACTGTTATGGACTGAGTGAGAGCTCTAGACAAGGCTGCCTTAGGCTCAGATTTTTGGCAGCAGCTCTACTCAGGTGACCTGCACCTAAATCACTCTGGCTCACAAGTTTTCAAGAATGGCAGATCAGGTCTATTATAAAATGAGTTATTTATTGAATAGACAGGAGATTAACAGAAAAAAGACCTTTAACAGTTACTTACTACACAGGATAAAACAAAAGAACTACTAGTAGATTACATAACAGTGCACAACATAAAGGTACCTATATTAGCTATATATATAGCTATATATCTATATATAGCTAGCAAAGAAATAGTATAGATTAGGCGTTAATATTACTTACCACCAAATTGATGATGGAATTCACAGTCCTTTCACTCAACCCTCGAGAAAGTAACTACAAAAGTTGGTGTCCCGACTTTGGGGAAAAGACCCCACACATTTCCAGGGAATGTGCAGAAGATTTCTGCTTTGTGCAAGTTTGGTGTAGCTTTTATAGTTTGTAAAGTGAGGTGTCTGTCAGTCAGAAATTCCAGTGTATCTTCCTACAATCCTCACTTTCAAGGCAAGACGTTTATTGTCAGCTGGGAATGTGACCTCCATGGCACTGAAATAACTCACTACCAGGCAAGCTGTCCTGTTGGAGTTATTTCACCAATTAGCAAATTCATGTGCGGGGGAAGATGCCCTGAGCTATTGCACCAGCTGACAGGCAGAACAGATAAGCCCTCCTGTGATAAGGGGGCATGTCGTGCTACATTAACGTGTGGTCATACAGCTCCGACCCTCATGTCTTAGTAACGGATGCATTTCCTTGGTTTTGGAAATGAAGAACTAGAGGCTCTTTATATATTCCCATGTATTATTACCAGAGTGAAATGTTTTTAGAGGATCTTCTGGATGCTTAGAATGATTCACTGCTAGGAACAGTGGCAAAGGGAACAGGAAGGGAAATCCTGTGACAATATACCTACAAATGCCTTTCCTTCAGCATGCTTGTTTTCAGGGTGTGCTAGATTTGCAGTGTGGTGAGGACTGTAGCATCCTACTATGGCTGTAATCTTATAATAGTAGTTGAATTATTGCAGCCTTCATAAAAAAAGATTATTTAAGAAATGTTATGTGCAGAACTATTTGAAATGGTCTTTGAAATGGCCATAATGACTAGGGAAAGTAAGATAAAATTCAGAGCTTGTACTTCTATATTTTCCTTTGTACTGCATATAACTTGCATTTTAAATTTTTTTTTTTGTTTCCAAGTATGCTTTCTTACTTTATCATTTCAGTATTTTTTTCATGTACATACAGAACTGACCTTTTTCCAAAGCAACATTAACTAAGAGTACAGGGATGACTATGCTGGCTCAGCAACCCCTTCTCATAAGTATTATCTAGTCTCTGGGTTGTGCTCTTTCCATTATTACAGACAGATAGTATCTTGTGTAAAAATTGCAAGGTGTGGTGAGACACATACTATGCCAAAAGATGAATTTGCCTCTGTAAAATGATTTATCCATACGGGTTGATTCTATATCAGCCACTTGGGAACTTTCCCTCCTTTTTCCAGATGACGTCAGTATACAAGAAGATGTGCAAACAGATAAATAAATTGAGCAAGATTACTTGTCCACAGAAGGCTGTCTGAATTAATCAAACTTGATAGAACCTCATGCATATAGAAGTTTCAAGCGTTTGGGGAAAAAGTTAAGGGCAAATTTAAGTTAAACAGACTAGGTGGAAATAAATAAGTCACAAATGCTTTTGCTAATAAACAGAACAAGTTTTGAAGGACATATTTTTTCCTACTGCATTAAAAGTGGATTCTGAGGAAAAGATTTCAGTAATGAAAGGTTGCTTCCAACCCAAATCATTCTGGTTCTCTGAATTGTTGTACATTTCTCCATGCAAATATATATTTTGCATCTCTTATGAGATTTAACATTACTCTTGCAACAAAGAGAAAATGCCTTGCGTGGTACGGATTATACGTGTTAGCAATATCATAAATAGTAAATCAAATAATATTAATAACATTTTACAGTTTTCTGGCTAAGTGGTGGAGAGAATTGCTAAATGACCTGTTGTTTCCAAAACATTTCTTAAGAATATAATTTAAATTACTATGAAATGGTAAAACTTACTTACCTTGTCAATAGTTAAATAGCAAATCTGTGTTAAATAACAAATCAGTGATAGGTTTTCTTAATCAGGTTTTCAATTTGTACATGGAGTAAAACAAGAAACCACCTCATTTATGAGATAATATTTTAATAAGTTTTTTGAAAGAATTGTTTTAGTTGCCTCAAAGAACAATTTTCATAATCTGTCCATTCTTATGTTTATTCAACCCATGTTGTTGAATAACAGAAGTGGGCAAGAAATAGGACCTTAGGGATCTGTAATGTTGGTCTTCCCTTGGATATTGTAACCCTGAAACATATTGTTTTATGGGATGTTTAGAATTCTTTGAACCTTAATACCAGTGAAGTGTGTGGATAGTTGTTTTGACTATCAAAGTTCTGCTGGTGATCTTAATAGGAGATATGAAAATCTTTCTTTATAGATTCTCAGAAAAAATTAAAGGAGTTTTAACTACTGGAAGTATTCCTGCAGCTGTGCAAATGGTTCACAACATGTATTTGTACAAAGATTATATTTACAGAGTTGTCAGTAAACAGAGGACATAATTCTGTACAAATACATTATTTTAAAAATTTTAAGACATCCTTTAAATGAGTGCTTTCTAGTGTAATGTTTTGCTAGCTATTCTAATATTAATATTAGCAAGTTTTATCTAATGGCTTTTCCTTTGGATGAATAAACTAAGCTTTTTCAAAGTGGAGATGCACCTGAAAAATTTAAATAGTGCTTGTATCTTTCTGACAACTAAATGAAGCATTTCATTATCTGTTTTTTACTTTTTCTTCTCAAAAATGGACAGAAGGAGGCCGGGAATGGGGGAAGGGGCAGAAGAAATAGAGAAAAAGAGAGTGGGGGAAGAGACCAGAAATAAAGAAGTCTTAGAAATGTTTCAGATTTTTACTTTTACCTTTTTTAAAATTTATTTTTCTTCTGGATTTAAAAAAATTTTTTTAAAAGATCTGTACAGTGGTTTACTGTGCAGTTTACATAGTACCCCTTAGTCACTGCATCTGTACATTTGTTATAATTTTCTGAGGGTGTTTTTTCACCTTTTCTTTTCTTTGTAGGAACTGGAACTAGAGTAGAATCTTTCTTTTCTTTCAGTCCAGCACTGATCAACTGGATTTATAGCCCTTAGCTCACAGAACATTTTCTCATAGGATCCCTCTGTGGCATCAGGCTTGTTATTTGCTATGACATAGACAAAAATCTTCCCCTTCATTTGCTTGTATTTATGAATCTTTTCCTTTTGTCTGTGGAAAAGGTAGAAGAGAGAAGGTAGAGTAATATCTTCTCCTCTCCCCTTGTTCTTTGGATAGATCCTGAGAGACAGAATTCTCTGGGGAAGTAAAAGCTAAGTAAGACTATAAATTATATCTTCCCAGATCATTATTATCTATAATATGTATTCTGGGGTGGGTTTGGTACTGGATGAACAATGGAAACGTGGACCAGGACAAATGGGCCCTGACGTGATACACTAGACCTTCCAGTAATGCCAATGTTCTCAGAAAGTTTAAAGTGTGAGTAGGGAGATCAGATAGGAGGCAGCATATAAATGTTGCTTCATATGGATCAAGGAAGATGGAGAATTATTGGTATGGAAGTCAGCTCCTGCAAAGGCTATTCTGCAGCCTGAGGCAAAATTCTTTTTGAAGCTTTCAAGTTGTATATACTTTGTAAAGTGTATTTTCCTTTTTAATCTTAATGCAACATGGAAAAAGTACGTACTCTTGTTTTTGGAAGAGTCAGTACAATTTTGTGCAGTTTCAAATCTGTCAGCATTCATTTTACAAACAGTTTTTCTGATGCTAAAAATTCTTCATTCTCTTTACTAATTTATTCAAATGCAAGCACTGATGTGCAATTATGATAGCAAATAATAACCAACTTCTAGATTTGGAACAAGACTTGACATGTACCAGTGATGTGTATAGTGAGACAGATGGGGGGAAAAAAGCCCCTCCTGTGTTTATTATGAGTTTTGTTGCTTTGAAGCATTAAGTACGGTTTCTAACACACCACGTGAGTTAGTAGGTTGTGTTTATTTTGTGTACAGTTGGCTAGGGCAGGACATCACAACACATAAACTTCAGCACAAAAGCCTGTCTGTGATCATAAGTTTAATTCTCATTTGGTAGTAGTTTGCTGTCCCAGATAGCAAGAAAACATTTCTGTAACATTACAAAATGTACTGCTCTGAAGAGGCAATGTCTGTAAAAACCTTTTACAATTAAAATAGCAGCACCCTCTAGTGTTAAAATGCTTCACGTAAGTGTACGTTTTTAAAGGGACAATAAATCCCTATAGCACAAAGAATTTTATACTAGTATAAATATGTTGAAAGTAGAGGTTGTACTGTAGAAATGTGGCTCTGCTGAGAGAGATGTACAAATACCTGATGGGTAGTCACATCTCAAACATTTAAAGCTATTTGAAAAGTTGGTCCTTGTCTTTCCCCTTCTAGAGACATTAAACTCTAGGTCAGAGAAAAAAATAAGTAATTGATTTGAATAATTTTAAAGTTAAGTAATTGCATTAAGACTTAATGCAGAATGATACCATATTATGACAGAATTTAAATGCTTTTTACTTTATTTACTGTGATTGTTTCTCATAAAAACTAATTTATTTTTCAAAAGGTTAAGGAAGGATGATGAATTGGCTTGCACTTTCCTGTGTCATTAAGCTGCACTTTTAAACCAAGGAACATATGGACATTTATGAGGACTGATGGAGATCTGAAAGTAGTGCTGACAATTAGTGCTTCAATAAATGTTCATCCAATGGAATCCAGCAGGAAGACCCATTCATTAAAAATATTTTGCGGTATTTAAAGTTTATTGCAAAGCTTTTGAGTGAAACCTTTTTATGTTTTGAATATATTGTTCTCCTAGAGTTGTGAGATAATGCTCAAAGCCTATCAGCTAGCTGAGGAATTGATCCAATTAGTTATGCATGTCTTGTGTACCATCATGTTTATTTCCAACTTCTGTAATCCAAGTCTTCGTTCTTTAAATACAATAACAAAAGCAACAAATGTTCTACTTCTGACTTCATCTAAACCTCTTTTTTAGCTTCTCAGCCTTGTAAGTGATCTCAACCTTGCCCTTGTAAGTGATCCTTTTATATTCTTTCTTATGAGCTCCTGTGACCTTCACAAGCTCTAATTTAAATCCCGTGCTGGTGCCCAAAATGTCCACCATGTTTCTAGGAATAATTCTGCCATTTCAATCTCCTCCTTGCTCCCAATTTAACATTTTTTGAAGTTTACATTTCTTGTAATTTTAAAAAGTATTATTTTTTTTGTTCTTGAGCCACAAGATTTGGACAGAGAATATAATTTCTGAATTTAATTTTTTCCCCTTTCAAAAGGCTAACTTCTTTCTGTTAACTTTTTTTAGAAGTTTAATATTTATGCTTTTTGTGATGGAGGTGTTAATTCTGTAATTTTAGTAGGTACTGTTTTATTAGACCTACATATATTAGATGTGTATATATACTCAGTGAAAATTACAACTTGAAAATATTTTTTTATATTTTCCTTGAATATTTTGGGGTTAAATTTAAGAGAATCTCATAAAGAAGCTTGGAGTTACAATTTAAGATTATTTGCAGCTAGAGCTAGAATCAGCTGTAAAATTAACAATGCACCCATTTATAATCAGTTAACTCAAGCATAATGATCCCAGTTGGGGATTTATGACTTGCTTTTCAAATGGATATTTAGGGAAGAGTGAGGGATTTTTAGGTTGGGTGTTAGGGAGAAAAAACAACACATGAGACAACCACTTTTGACAGTAAAGTAAAAGCACTGGTTTATATTGCCTAAGGAAGTTGTAGATCTTCAGACTTCAGTGGTGCATAAAAGACCTGAAAGCGTCTTTCAAGAATATTGGAGGTAAAGCTGCACCTGCTGTGCAGCATAAAGACAAATTTGGAGACCTCTGATTCTGGTTAAGCTGTTGTTTCTCTGGAATGATGTTCCACAGTCCTTACAAAACAATTTGCAGAAATTAAAGATATATGTCTTAAGAATACTTTGTAGTATTATTGAAAAACTTATATTGACTTTGTAAAATGCTTTTATGAAATTATAATATGATGTACTGTGTTAATGATGATCTTTTCTGAGGAATATTAAGTAATTTTCTCTTTTTGTGGGATGATATTATAAGAAGATTAGTTGGGAGAAATCAGAAGTCGTTCACTCATTCTCCATGCTGCTGATTCATAATGGGGGTTTTTTTGCACAGAGGAGATGATCAAGACAGTGAATATTTCAAACTCTTTTCATATGTTCTTTAACAAATCCTTCGCCATTCTTTACAGTTTAACATAAAATTTTATCTTTCTTGCCTCTAGTGTTTAATTTTCTGTAATGTTTGTTACAATTCCATGTGTTGGAATTTAGCTTGGGGAAAAGGAGGTTATAACTTAAGTTTCAGTCTTATAGACTTTATATACAGGAGTAATGAAATACTAAAAAAAAATTCAATGATTTTTAAAAAGTGTATTTTTTCCTCTTAAAGGATCTTATTTTATGAAATAATATTTTAAACAATTGATTGCAGAAACTTCAGAGTGCTTGCAATGAAAAGTGCACCATTCTGAAATGGTACTTTTGAGCCCTGTTACAGTCTTTCATTTCTTGCCAAATAGGAGAAAGTAAGCTCGAAGAACATTGGTTATGTAAGAGTTGAGGAGAGAATTTTGATTTTTACTGCTTTTTTTTCTCTTGCTTTTTCTGCTAAAATTTTATCTGCTATATAGGGATTTTGCCAGGAGTTCTGGTGTTAAAAATCTGCAGAACTCCAGAATGCTCTGGGCAATGTTTCTGCCAAAACCATAATTAGATTCTGGAAAAATATATCTTCAAATAGAAAGAGAGTATAAATATAGAAAAGTTGACATTTGGATACTAAAATTCAGATTCAGACATTTGGACTTAAATTCAGATTTAAAGAAATTTTGACCTATAATTCATTGCCTTTCCTTTTGTCTAAATTTGGAAAAGTATTCTGATGAATGTAAAACAGTGGTCAACAATTTTGAACCTAAATGTAAGTAATTTTTCTGTCTCCAGAGAGGACATTGACCATCCTATGAGGTATGTTTCAATTTTTTTTTTAATGTGAGGTTTTGGAGTGCCAGCAGTGCTACATTAGGTCTTATAAAACATCATACATAAGTGATTCACTTCTGTGTAAATTCTTCTTTGTAAGAAGCAAATTTTTTTTATTTGATCCTATTTAGATGGTGACCTTAGCAAACAGATGTCAAGTTTGCAAGCTGCCCTACACCAACTGAATGCTTAAGATGCTGTGATAATTTAAGATTTTTTTTTGTAGTCAATAGGCGGAATAAGTGTTGTCTGGGTATAAGACCTTGAAGTTGATTTTTGCTATTACTTTACAATTTTAATTTTAAAAGTTATTGAAATATTTTGTTCAGCAAATAAAATAGAAACATTTCAGACTGACATACTTCCTCAATGTTTTAAGCTGTAAGAATTTATATTTATCTTTAAGATTTTAAAACATTGTTTCATTTTGAGTCTTTGGTGTCTGAGTATGGATATGGACTTCCCCAGTGAAATAAATAGAGCTTATTTCTACATGCTCTTCTTTTGTAAGCTATATTTTTTTCTGTTTCCTCCAGGAAAGAAATTCTTCCTCTAGTGAATCTGGGTCTCCGATTTCACTTGGAATTTTCTTTGATATTACTTAAATTAGAGAGGAAGTAATTTTATAGTCAACATTTCCAATGCAGTTTTTAAGCTTTTTTTTTAAACTTTTTTTACCTGAAAGTTTACTTCGTTGAAAAGTGCTTTTAATCTTTTCATTTTTACTCATTCAAAATATGAGATCTTTTTCATGACATATCTTGGTGAGATTTAGAATTCAAGGAGTTGTCTCTTAGTTTTCTGCTGGAAAATATACAGTTAGTAAGACCATTTCAGCCAATACCTTTCCATTATTACAAGCTGTCACACCATATAATATTTTATATAACTTTGTGTACCCAGTGCTTTAATTGGAAGATTGTTTTAGCTATCTTATTGCAAGATACTAATATTTTAGCCAGAATTTCTTTATGATCAATTGAATATTATACATACATACATACATACAATGTGTTTATATTTTTATATTTATTTGTTCTGCTGTTACTACTGTCTTTCACCTGAAATAGTTCTTTATTCTTTGTATATTCCTTCTTAATACATTTTAACATGCAGTGAAATCCTTCCCACTCTTCATTTGATGAGAACCAAAGGTCTTACAATTAACATATAAGACTAACAATGTGATGCACTGTTGCACTTTTGTTTTCCTAAATACCATAGAAGTCATAGGACAATGAACAGTGTTAGCAGTATAGAAGCATCATTCCCATTTCTGGGGATTAATGCCAATCCCAAATTTAGCTGAAGTCAGAAAAAATAAAAGATGTCTTTTTGTCCTCACAAAGAAGAAGCTGACTTTGTGATATTCTTTTAAAAAATCCCGGGGAGAAAATTAACGGTATGCATCTATATAATAACCAGGAATTGCTGGTTTTTACTTCTTAAAAGAAGGTAGTTGCAATTGTTGAAGAGTTACTTGCCACTTCCTGCCTTGAGCTCAGTCATACCCGGATTTCTGCCTGACAGCTAAATCTACATTTAGCCAGCTGCTTTGTCACATGAACTGTGGGGTTTTTCATTTATTGGAAAACTGAAGAAGGCACAGGAAGTTTCCATGTTAATCTGGTCCCACTGGATTCAATAACTTGTTAGGCTTTTTCTGCAATATGGTATTTAGTTTTTGTCTACATTTCTAAAATAATACTAAAAGAAAAATTTAGTACCTGTTACTTAAAGCAGGTTCATAAAATAATTCAGACTGAAATATCAGAGCTTGTAGTTGTCTAATATTTCAAATGACTTTTTATATGCAGCATGTGTTTTGCAGAGATATTGAAATACAGAAATGGCCATGCTAATCACGTAGATATCAAAGTAAGAAATGCCCTTGTAAGAGGGGAAACACCTTAAGCTGCCTTTGTGGTAGTTTGGATAAGAAGGATATAATTTACAGTAACTACTGCCCAAATTCATTGAAGCTGGTAGAAGAGAGCAATGCACTATGAAAATGCCTCCAGGGCAGTAGGCAGCCTTTTCCTTTGCACCTTTTTGCTATCTGAAGTAAAACTTTGTCATTTCAAGAATGATAAGGAGCAGCAAACTGGAATAGCCTCCATATATTTACATCCCTCATCTCCGTGTAGGTAGATAACAACATGACACTTTATCTTGTCTGTTTCAAAATATCAAACCCTTTACACAGATTTAACTTCATGCTTTTCTATTAGGTCAATATTTGAAGATTGTTCAAAACCAGGACTAGTTGATCCCTTGTTTATTACTTTTATTGATGCTTTTCTAATTGGTATCCTATAGTGGTTTGAAATAGGGAAGCGTTCTGAGATGGAAAAATAACCTGTACATTAATTCAGATCTTTCTTTTTAATTTAAAATACAATTCTATGAAATAGCTGTGATCATTCCTAGTGGATTTCTGTGTTCTATAGCCTAATAAGATAAAGACTGTATTTCTTCTGCAGTTGCTTTCTCTTCATTTGTGAAATGAAGTACTGTCTCTTAAAGTCAGAAGCCAATACAGAATTTTCTAGGATGACCTGCAGAAGTTCTAGTTTTAAAACTGTCTTTTTTTTTCTGGGACAATTGATTGCCATAATGAAATTTTACTTGAAAGACAATAATTTTTTACCAATTTATCATAATGAACAATTACACAGCATATTACATACACAGTCAAGAACTAAAATGTAATTAAAATGTAATTAAAATTATTAAACTAAAATTGTAATTAAAATGGAAAAGTCCACTCATTTGCTCCCTGGTGAGTAGAACTCCTTATGCAGTACGTGCTACTTAAGAAATTACTCCTTTTGCTTTTGTAATAATTTTTTTCTTGCAAAGGATATCTACTAAATGGGTGCTGATTTAACAGCTGATGTCACCATTTTCTCTCAGCAAAGGTATGTTGTAATGGTGAAATTAAATAATAATTTAAAATATTATAAATTTAACTACAACAATGGCAATGTACTTCTAAAAGGTAACAGTAAATATGTTGTCATAAAATTACTTTCATCAGCTTAATTTTTCTCATGTACAATCTTCAGTGAGCTCTATGACCTGAATCAACAAGTTATTTTTAGAAATGCCTGATCATCACACGTCCCTCCATTCACTAGCGAATAGATTCTGCTTTTGCTTCATGAGGTATTTCTACTGCATATTTATCTTGCTGTGCATATTTTCACTTCTATTTAAAATGTCACACCGTTATGTAACAAAGATGTTACTTGCTATGTGAGTGCTATCTTTGCTCTATATTCATAGACAGGGGATGAGAACATTTCCCAGAATTAGGAAAGGTTATGAGACCAGTTGCCAAAAAGCATGTTTCTTAGTTCTTAGGGATTTTCTTTATTTTGATTCTGATTTGATTTTGATAAAGACCAAACAACAAAACAACAACCACAACAAAATTCAAAAAACTGTTACCACTTTGCATCTTGTCCTTTTATAGCACATAAAAAAAAGTTTAAATTTATTGATTTACTGAAGTCTTAAATGCAACATTGAATATGGTTCACCACTGCTTCATTTAATCATTCATGAAAACAGGAGATGAAACAAAGAAGTTAAAAACCACACACATATGACCAAAACAAATGTTTAACTACAAAAAGAAGTTACACAAAAAAACATTGGAGTCAAACACATTCTTTTCAAGAACAAGTTTATTTTCAACATTATTAGTGTACAGTGATCTAGGATCATGTTATTTTAAAACAAGTTACGTTAATTTTATAGTTATGAAGGGGAAGCGATTTTAGCTTTTGACAACAGTATGAAAGAAGATGTGTCTGCAATAAGATAGAGACAGTAAAAAAACAGGGATAGCTGGCAACTAGCAATTACGTTTTTCTTACGCTTTTACAACAACAGAAAAAAATGTAATATTGTGACTTGCTCAGTTTGGGACTAAGTTCTCAAAAGTGGGATGCTTTTGGCCATATATGACAGAAGGTCTCAGTTTAAAACGTGGAATTACTTTTTGATCTTACCATTTCATTCACTCTTATCCATAAACCTAGATCCTGCTCCGTGCTTGGCAAACCTTCTAATTTGTTAATTTAATTATTACACTTCTGCAGTGCTTCTCAGTAGTAAAAGATATGCACATATTTCACAAGCTACAACGATTCTATTCATCTCAGAGGAGCTATTGTATTGTATAATTAATACTGGCATAATCAAAGTAAGAGTTTCTTTTGTATGTCACTAGAGCCCATTCCTACTCCACATGCTATAAAAAGCCATGACTGCTTACAGTAACCAGGTCTGTAAAATAGTTCTGTTAGATTTTCCTCATCTGTTTGGTTGGTGCTAGAGCTAAGCACCCATCATCTTTTTTATAGTTAAATACACACTTTCATAAAATAAGAAAACCTGCAGGGATTCAAAATATATGAAATTTTAAAATCATTATATTATAAATGAAACTTTTGAAACAGTAAATTATACGGAGCGATAAAGTGCCATGAGTATATTGTATCTGAAGAACATTGCCTCACACAAATTTTAATTGATTTTCTTTTTTTTCTTCTCTGCCTTCAAAATACTTCATACGAGTTTCTTTATTTCAGTTACATAGTTTCCATTTTGTTTTGTAACTTTTTTTTTTTTAGCAAAAACAAGCAGCTGTCAGTACTAGCTCTTCTGAATGCCATAATTTTCTAGGCATTCGTTCTCAAGGTTAGCATTTATTTATTAGTCCTAATGTTCCATATCTTCCCTCCTACTCAAATGTACATTCCTTTCTCAGTCTATCTGCAAAGCATTTTTATTCTGTACTTTCAAATCCTTTCTGTAAATTTTCTGATGCACATAAAGAATTTACTAAATTGTCACATGTGGGTATAAATTTTAGGTCCATTGTGCATCTGAGTTGACATGCCTTTGTGTTCTTTACTTCACTATGAACACTGTTGTTAGGCTGGCAGTTTTTAGCTGTTTTTCAGCCAGTAAAATACCAGGTATACCAATGATATTTTAAAAAATGACTATTTGATAAGTCTTTGTGGTGAAGTGGTGAAAGATTTTCTACTCCCACCACAATTTTTAAAAAAGGCAATGAAGGGACCACTTTTTCCTAATCTTCAATCTTTGTTTAACAAAGAAGTATTTTTCATTCCTTCTAAGCAACAGCCAGGAAACACATTCAGATGTGTGCCACTAGTTTGTCAAAATTTCTAAAACCAAGCTCTTCTCCAGAGCTATGCTCCCTTGTTTTGATCTCTTTTCCATATTAGTAAGGCAAGACTTACAGAGAATGGTAGTGATTTTTGTCAGTTCAGAAAAAAACCCCACATGTTTTTGGGAATACAGGCCCAATACAAGATCTTAATTGGAGGCAGTCCAGCTATATGATTCATTCAATAAAAGATAGTACTACTTCTTCAAAGTCTTGATTTATCTCCTTAAATCCTCACAGCTGTTAGCAAGTCTGTGGCTTTTGACCTTACTGGTATTAATCTGGCCTACAGAGCAACCCCATATAGGCAGCAGCACATATGATGATATTTACCAAATTCTGTTTTCAGCTATGAAAAATTAAAATTCTGCTTGAGAGTGCTAATAAAGAAATGGTAGCAATGAATAATATTGCTTATGTAAACCCATGATGAGATTAGTCCTGGTGATGGTTAAATTTACATTTCAATAGTTTACAAAGCATTCTTAAAAATAGTCACTCTCTCCTTAAATTCTGGAACTGTAGGCAGATTCCAAAACTTCAGGTCTTCACTTGAGCTTTTTACCCAGTTTTAAACATGCATGCTTTTATCTTAGCATTGTAGGAATCAGTCTAAGCAGGAAAATTTTTTGCTATACGCAGTCTCGAGTGGTGAGAAAGTCTTATCTTAACAACTATTCCAAGAAAAATCAAGCTGTTCTGTAATAATTAAGCTGTCAATAGTATTTCTTATATTTACTGCTATAGTAGGTGGAAAAATATCAGAAAGAAAAATTAAATGTGTTCCAAAATGAACTGGAAAGGAGATGAGGAAATTTACTCAAAGGATATATGTTACTTTCCTTTAGTATTTTTCCAGCTTTTCTGTAGAAAAGCCTAGGAAAAACAAAAGGTGTTACAGGAGAAGCAAGGTTTCTCAAATGGACAGTGTCTGGCAGAAAGAAAGTAGGCAATAAGAATGTATGTTCAAGTTTTATATTAGTAGTGCAGTGTACTTCAGTTCTTTTCTAGGCCTTGTGTTAGCACTTAATGTGCTATTATTAGCCAGAAAATGAAAGATGAATGGAGAAGTAGCAAATTTTGCAGAAGATACAACACTATTTCAGCAACTTAAATGGGGAAGGTTGTGAAGTACTCTAGCAGGCTGACTTAGTGAGTTGAGTGGCATGGCATGATTGCAATAGAATTTCATCCGAATAGCTGCAAGGCAAGACATCATCAGCAATTATTAGAAATGTCTCTAAGTCCTAAAGTTACAACCACTCAAACAAAATGTTTGAGTCTGACCAGCATCAGGAATGAGTACTAATACATGAAACTGGCTAGCTACAATTACACTGTGTTGTATAGCTGAATTCATCTTGTTGTGGGTTTTTTCCCTTCTACGAGCCAGTCTCCAGTTCTAAAAAAAACCAAACAAAAAACCTAAAGCAAATGAAATCTATAACACTCACTGATATTGAACAATGAGGAACTCTAAAGGAAATCAAAATTGGAACCTCCGCACTGACATTAAATGAAAAAATTAACTTATTGTAATAAAGGCAGAGACTTTGGAAAGAGAGTGGCAGGAAATTACAGAAAGCTGATAAATTATTTGAAATGTTGAGCAAGTTTGCTTCATGTGGAGATCATTATCACTGGATGATATAACTTTATTTTGCAAAGATCATTAAATCTGTGATAATGTAGCTGGAGGATTAGGTAATTTCTGCTTCAGCATAGCAGGGTATTAATTTGTACAGTTGCCCTGGAGGCAAACTCTACTTTAGCCAAAGTGGCTTTGTGTAGTTCACCCCAGTGTTCTAAGCACCATTTTGAGTCAAAGAATCCTTTTTCTGAGCAGTGAAACTGTCCATTGGGTGCTCAGTGCAAGATTGCTGCCTGCAGAAGGAAGGACAAAAAATCTGCAGCTTTGTGTCCTGTGTGATTAGCAGGGCAATCAAAAGTCCTTGTTCATTGGATGTTTCTGGACTTATGTTAGTCATAAAGACACACACGTGTGCACACGTACACATTAATGCTGTGTGCTGGATTTTGACTTCCTGTCAACAGTGATAGCCTCTCACCCACGTGTCCCTCAGATGTTTCTCCAAGTAGAATTAACACTCTGTCAGGAATGATTTAACCTGTCCTTAAAAAATTCCAGTGATGAAGACTCTGTAGGCTCCAGGAGCAATGTGTTTTCTTTTTGATGACTGTAATATGATATGGTATCCGTAAAAGTAGGTGTATTTCAATAATTTGTTCTTGTAACAGTGGAAGCACTTGAATGCTCTGATTTGATCACACCATCACAGTATTGACCAACAAATTAATTTTCATCTCGAATTTCTGGAACACCACCAAATGAAGTGCCTCTGATATGAGCAGTGGTTGTTCCTACTCTGAGATCTGATTACTGTTTTCCTTTTAACAGGAAACAACCTCCCATCAATCAAAACTGCAAGCAACAAAGTGTGACAGTGTGATCTTTTCAAGATAGTAAAATCTTTTACAGGGGATGTGTGTACTTAGTATTATGGCTCTGGATTAATCTTGACATGCCATCATCCTATACAGATACATCCTAAGAATGTAAGTCCTAAAATAGCCTAGGAATGAATGTAAAGGGAAATGGTTAGAGATGTAGGAAAATTTACTTGAAATGAAGCTACTGGGGCAGTGCATTTTTCGATAAGCAAGGACTTCTGAATTGATGGAGATATACAAGATATTATGAAAAGACATAAGCTTCAGATTGGTCTGGGGAAGAAATAAAGATGAAGCCTGATCCAGAAACTGACATTTCAGCAAAATTGGGTGGTATCTAAGATTAAAATGAACTGAATATGGTTAAGAAGGAGACTCAAAATAACACCACTTTCATTATTTAAGTCACACACGAGCAATAATTTCTTCTAAAAGAATTATGTTAATATGATAGTTGTCTAAACAAACAGGCTAATCAAATTTACATTAGTGTTTCAAATAATAGGAAGGTACGGCAATGTCTTTGATTTTTTTTCTTTACAGGCCACAGTTAAATACTGAGAAGACAAAATAACCATTGAAACTAAACAAGTTGTCTTTTCTCACCAAAAAAATTTATTGTTTAGGAAAGAAATATGGAAAAATAAGAAGTACATGCAAAGACAAGCCTGTGTTTTAGTTGCTGTCTATTATTGTGTTGAAAAAATATCAAGCTATTTAGTAATTGCAAGCTAGTGCTGGGCTATATAAGCAACAGCGTGGAGGGATGAGGCATTAACTTTGCTAGTGGCTTTTGCTAGTAATTGGTGCCATAGGACTAGTTTTCATACTTGGCAAACCCAAGTTGTGTTCTGAAAAGGAGTATGTAGACTTGTGAAGACAATTTTCTGTGTCTTTTCATCCTGTTTTTCTGTTGTCTCCCCACCTTTGCCCCAGGTTTTTATCTGGTCTACTTCTGTTTCCAGCTCCCAGCAAGACAAGCTACTGTTACTTTCTCTGGCTTTCCTAGGTGCCTCTGGTAGAGCTACTGAAAGTACAGGAGAGATACTCTGCTTGATTTTGGTTCTCATGCTGAATCTCTGCATCATCAAATACCAGGCATGGGGAGCAATTGCACAAAAAAGATTGAATGCTTGATAGTTCTGAAGTGGATCATGATACTAATAACCTAGCATGATGCACATAGTTTTTAGTGTATTATATACAGAAAATATTGAATCAAGGACTGGTTTCTGGCATGATTAGTTTAATTTGGTGAGTCAATAAAGCTGGTAAACATGCCCAGTTTTCCTTTGGGAGTAGATGAACCATGCTGGTTCTATGTGGGGATTGAATGTGTTCAGTATAAACAAGGTTGTCATAGGGTAAAGTAGGTGACCTCAACAGAGTATAAGCAAAAAGCAGTCTGCAAAGGTTTGTTACTTTGCAGGCTTTAAATAGGGTTTTGTGAGCTCAGAAGACATTATAAATTTATAGTAATTTAATCTCCGGACAGATTTGAAGATCTGGTTCAAAAGAAAGGGTCATTTAAATTTCTCAGTGAAATCATTGTAAGAACATTGTAGTATCGGCAGAATAATATATTCTACCTCTACTTGGTTTCCAATAATAGTTGAGCAATTTTAATTGGAAACTTAAAGAAAAAAATCAGCTTTTAACAGATGCTCAGCAGGGAAAATTCTAGTCTGAATAGCAGACACTGTAAAAGCTGATTCTTAGAGCTAAGGTGTCACTGTACATGCTATCTGTAATGATCCCAAGAAAAAAGTAATTTAGGTACCAAAACAGGGAAGAAATATTTCAGATGACCTGTTTTTTGTAGAGGCTAATCAAACAAATTAAAACAATTTACAAGCTAATTATAGTCCCTTCAGAGCAGCAAATGGTACTGTGGTAGTGCTTCAGATAACTCCTCTCATTAGTTTGGAGCAGGATATTTAAAAGAGACAGTGACAATTCTGAGTTGATAACTGTGGTTAATCACTTGTCTGCTGCTTGAAGAGTACAGCTATCTGTCGCTGTTGAACCGCTAGCCGCGTGCGAGAACCAGGCTGGATCGGGTGAGGCGAAATTCTGATTTTATTATTTAATTCTAAAACTTATATAGACTTTTGAAAGTTCCTTCGGATTGGGTCAATTCAAAACCTCCCCCTAGGCCGATAGGCCAGGCTCAACTGCCCATCTTTCCAGAGACAGTTTGAATAACATCCAAACCTTATCTTTATTTACAAAACACAGGGAGAAGAAGAGAAAAATTCCCATGGGAAGGAGTCTGTGGTACCACAGCTATCAACCACACATACTTTTGGACATAGTTTGGGACACAGTTCAAACAAATATTTGTTTCATTGTAGTGTGTTTTATAGATTTGGGGGTGAAATACCTTCACTGACAAGTGCTACATTGCATCAATTTGAGCTTAGCATTTCAGGAAACTAGCGCAGGGTATTTAAAGCCCATTTAACTGAGAGTGCTTCTTATCAATCTAAATACTTCTGCTTGTTTGTTTGTTTCTGTTCTTTTCTATATTTAATTTGCAAAGAATAACATTATTTGCATTGTAAGCTCTTTGGGTGGAGATAGATTGCCACTGTTGAGAGTTTTGCACAGTAACCCTTTTGGAGCCTGGTCCTGCTCGTTATGGTTATCCCTCCATTCATGCGATTTGATACATTGAGAAAAGCTACCACAAATACATCAGGTCTATTTTACTCCCTTGTCTTAAAATGTAACATTATAAATCACATGTAATACTAATTGGCACTTGACCTTTATTTTGTTAAATAGATTACTTTCTAAAATGGTTTGGAGTGAGTACTGTTTCTAAATGAAATATTTTAAGTCATCGTTCTTCTGAATTGCATTTGAAATTGCTGGCCAAATGGATAAAGATAGATGATGGGGAAGATGATATTTTAATGTGGCCTTATCTATTTACCTATTTGACCTATTTGATGTCTCTGAAATAGGTATAGGCCCAGTTTAGAAATATATTATGCACCGTTCATTTGATGAGCATGGGTTAGAGAACTTTGTTCAGGACAGTATGATGCCTTTAAAACCCTGCAAATATGTCAGGGAGTGAGATCACAATTTCTGAATGGCTGTATGGCTATGCAATGAAATCTACGACTTTTTATTTTAAAAATAAAATTTTTGAACCTGTTCATTTTAGTATAAACTAGTATTGCTAATTGAGAAGGAGAAATAGATGAATGTAAGTGCTGTTTTGTGATTGCTTAATTTTCTATCGGGACTCACGTTGTCTTGTAATTAGAAAATTAAAGTGATACAAAGTTCTAGAATTCATCAGAATCAAATATAACAAGTATCAGAAATTTTAGTAAACACAGAAACCCATTTTTTCATCTAAAGACGGAGATAATGATACTTATTTGTATTGTATGATCTCTAAATGTGACTTTGGTATTATATTGTCCTGCTTTCTAATCTGCACCTGCTTGTGTTCATCCACCTGTCTAGGTGCAAGGTGCTGAAATCTATGGCTGTGCCAAACATAGCTGATGTTTAACACATGTTTTTGCCCTTATATGAGTCTCTGCTTAGTCACATTTTTCTACCATATGTCTTAGTCTTCAATGAAAAAGTACTTCACCAGTTTGTTGGGTTTTTTTTTTTAACAGATAATAGAGTAAAACTTTGATAACTGTTACGTGAAGAATGAACCTTCTTTCACTGGGCTTTTTGTTTCCTGCTTATCTTCCAACTGCCCTATATTAAATTTTCTATTTCTGCTAATTTTATCATCTGTAACCACAATTTTAATAACCTCTGAATTTGTATAATTAGAAGTGAGTCAAGACTTTTGACAGAAATAAATTTCAGTTTCATAATCATTACAGAGTGCATTTTGGACAGGAGAGAGAGAGCTAGGAAGGATAATTTAAAGGGGTTCAGGGTACAAGAGAAGCTGTGGCTTCTAAAGGACTGGGAGTACCCCCATTTTTTTCTGGCTTTCTCTCCTTCCTGCTGCTCAAATCCATTTGTCTTGCTCAGTCTTCATTCTTGGTCTGCATCAGCATGACCAGCAGGTTGAGGGAGGTGATTTTGTCGCTCTGTTCTGCGCTGGTGAGACCTCACCTGAAGTGCTGCATCCAGCTCTGGTGCACCCAGTGTAAGATGGGTGTGTAATTGTTTGAGTGAGTCCTGAGGAGGGCCACAAAGATGATCAGATGGCTGGAGCACCTCTCCTATGAAGACAGTCTGAAAGAGTTGGGGTCACTCAGCTTGAAGGAGGCTCCAGGGAGACCTTATTGCAGCCTTTCAGTACCTAAAGTGGATCTTTAAAGAGGAGAACAAACTTTTTAGCAGGGCGTGTTATGGTAGAGCAAGATGTAACCGTTTTTTAGCTCAAAGAGGGTTGATTTAGATTAGATATAAGAAGGAAGTTTTTCACAATGAGGCTGATGAAACACTTGCACAGGTTTCCCAGAGAGGTGATAAATGTCTCATCCCCGGAAACATTCAAGGTCAGTTTGGGTGGGGCTCTGAGCAACCTGATCTGGCTGAAGATGTCCCTACTCATTGGAGGGGGATTGGACTAGAAGACCGTTAGGTCCCTTCCAACTCAAACTATTCTATGATTCTATGATCTTTTTGATGTTGAGAATTTGTGACACAACCTGTGTTGTTTTCAACAGTATTCATTGAGTAATAGCATTTGAATGTTCTTTCCAAAGATGTAGGTTGTTTTGCTAGTCTGCTCTAGAAGGTGATAAGAAGGAATAGGAAATGGAGAGGCCAGGTTGTGCTCTTTCTCTGTACAGTCACTTGGTCATTAAAGCTACAGAGCTAATACAGTAGCCAGATTATCTTGTCCACTTTGTCAAATGGGCGTTTTTCAAAAGAAGAAAAACTGTCAATTATGGTTAAAGGTGACTGACTAAGGATGTACATAGAACTTCACTACTTCTGTATCAAGTGCTCCTTTCTGCCTCTAATTACAAATATTTTTTATTGTGAATCTGATGATATTTGGCATGCTTTTGAGTGGATTCGTTCAAGAGATTAATGTGAACAGATGGTAAGGTGAGCATCACAGCAAGCACCTAAAATGTGGACCATGGCTTCAAGGTCTCTTTTGTTCCAGTAAAGGACAATACTGGTGCTGTATAACTGTGATACAAAACACAATAGTAGGCAATAGTATCCTTAGAGAAGGAAAAATCCTGGTTTGTGCAGCTGTTTGAAGTTGAATGGCTGTGGTTCCAACTCAAACTATTTACATAAGCTAAAATATTAGCTTATATTCATAGGCTAAAATATTAGCAGTCCTATAAATGACTGAAGTGTCTGTTCATTAATGCAGACCATTTATTCAGTTGTTACAAACGTCTAACATAATCTTTAGACAGAAATACAGACTGAAGAAATTGTGTGTGAAAATAAAGCACTTTTTGATATAACTGTGGTGTTTCTGTTATTCTAAGGAAAACATTCAATTGCCTCCATCGTTCTATGTAATTGATCATTGCAAAACAAAAACTCTTCCTGCTACCATCTGAACGCATTTGAAGTAGTGATTTTTCCTTTCCATTATTGATTATTGAGTGGGTAATAGAATTAATGAATGAATGGGTAAATATCATATCCTTTTGGACAAGCAAATGTGGCTGTTGTAAAAGGAAATTTTTCATTTTGGATATATGGTGCTGCTTTGAGAGAATTGGTTGTTATGTGAATCCTGTTAATTAATACATTTCGCCAGAGTTTATAAAGGATGTTAACTCTGGTACTTTATGAGAGGTTACAAAGGAAAATAAATAGTTACTGTGTTTAAGTTTTCAAGGATAAATACTTGATTAAAATGTATGATGCTTTGATCAGTGAAGGATGGTTTCCTGTGAAGTTTGCAATGTCTTTGTTTAACATAGGCTTTTCAATATATTCATAAGTAATATGGAAAAAAAAACAAACCAGTAAGCAGTGATATGTGTCAATTTGGTGTTGACTTACTGACTTACTCTGGGCAGGTAGGGTAGCACCAACAATGAAGATTTTCCAGGGGACTTTGGAATTGAGTGTATGGCAAATAGAATGAAAATCAGTATTGTTAATTTAAGGTGGTGTACATGGCAGAAAAGAGGAATCCTGGCTCTATATCTAAAATTATGGGCTTCAGTTGACAGTTATCACATAGTGATGAAGGCATGAGATTATGACTTGCAAATCTTTGAAAACTAGGTATTAAATAGCAGACAAAAAACAAAGCAAGTGGTATGAATTCACAAGAAAATAAAAAAGTATGAATCAGAGTATATAAGATTGTATATATCCATGTGTATATGTATATATCCATATTCCTACACCCTGATGAATACCTATGGCTTTAGGTACTATATTCTAAAGGATATGGTAAAACATCTAAAATGCTCACATTGGGTTAGGCCAGTGGCCAAAGGCATATCAGCATGAATTATGTTTCCATTCTTCTTACAGTTTTGCATAAGCATCTAGGGAAACGAAATCTCCAGATACCTTTTTTGTGCTAGTCAAGCCGTGTGAAGGGAGTGAGATCTGCCAGGAATACTTCAGGCTTAGGCTGTTAGCAAATTGTACCAATCAGGCAGTCTAAAGGAAGTGAAAGTTTATTGTGAATGCCTGTCACAGGATTTTAGTAGAAATCTGTTGAAAATTAAGGGAAAATTTTGGGAGTAAAATAGTCTTTTTTGACCACAAAAACTGCAAGGACTGCGTGTTTTACAAAGATTGTTATTTCTCTTGTGCCTAATACAGTTGTATGAAAGATCCAAATGTACATAGAATCATAGAATTGGTGGTTGGATTTTAGGGAACCTTAAAGAACTTCTAGTTCCAATCCCCCTGCCATGGGCACGGACACCTTTCACTAGAGCAGGCTGCTCAAAACCCCATCCAGCCTGGCCTTGAAACTTCCAGGCATTTACAACTTCCCATGGTAACTGGTTCGAGTGTCTCACCATCCTCACAATCAAAGACTTCTTTCTCATATCTGCTCTGATCTTTCTGTTTAAAGCCATTAACCCTTGTCCTGTCCTCGTAAAAATTTATATGCCCTCTTAAAAATTTCTCTCCAGCTTTTCTGTAGGCTCCCTCCAGGTACTGGAAGGCATGAGATCTCCCCAAAGTCTTCTCCAGGCTGAACAACCTCTCAGCCTGTCTTTGTAGGAGAGGTGCTCCAGCCCTCTGGTCATCTTTGTAGCCTTCCTCTGGAATTGCTCCAACAGTGACACTGGTATTCTGTGAGACTGGACAGTACTGGCAACACTGTTGTAAGTGCACTAGTGATTTACATATCATAGCAAAGAATTTCTTGGCCACCTTTTATTGTAAACTTAGTTTCTGTCACGTATCAAAGTTTTTCCAAACTTCAGAGTCTTGGTCTGTAAATCATATTGCTTCAAAATGAAGTTTACTAACAGATAAATAGGTTTTTCATTAGAATTGCATCTTTTTAGGAAATGATAAGGAAATGTGTGAATGTTTCTGTAAGAGGTTCTGAAAAAACTAAATGCTTGGAAAATGAAACATTTAGAGTTTTGTATCCAAACAATTTAGCTAAATATACTTTAAGTGTAGAAACAAATCCAAATTAAACCCATCAGCCAATCTTCACTTTCCTGCACTCTACAAATTATTAAGCTCTGCTAGATGCCAGACATAAACATTCATGCTAATTCCTTCATTACTCTTATTTGCTATTCAAAGAAAAGAAATAATGGGTAGAAATCCTATTTCTAATTGTGAATAGTCTGAGCTCAACATTGCTGTAGGTTTTTAATCTGTTGATCTTGATGTGAGGCAATAAAAAGGTTCCTTCTAAACTTTTCCATCTTGCCAGATGATTTCAAATGAGACCAGAATCTCTTGGTCTCTGATGACTGTGTTCCTGGAATATTCAAAAATACATAGGTAACAACACATGCTTAAAATATACTGCTGTGTAATATTTGATTCTGAAGAATAGAATATATGTTCTGTTAGTGTGAGTAATGACTAATTAGACACTCTTAGAAGTGAGCAGAGTACAATTATACTTATAGACTGACAAGGACTTTTAGTACTACATATGTTGGTTTTTGAGAAAATGAAATTTAAGTTTCTCATTAGGCACATTGCACTGTAGCCTGGAAATATTCATAATGGTTTTTCCATCCTGTTGAATTTTCCACAGCATATGAAGCAACTAAATTATGAAGAGATGTAAAGAAATTCTCTAGAAAACTAGAGAGTAGAACGTCATGTAATAACTCACAAAGTCTAAATTAGATATTGAAGATGGATTTAAAATGCATGACAAAATCATAACTAGCCATCATAACAGGTTATGAGCTATTTTTGAGATCAAGTGGCATCAGTTAATGTAGCACTGCATAGTCTTCAGATTCTTCAGATTTTTCAGTGTTAAGTTAGAAGAGAGATTGTTCTCCAGCAAAAGTCTTTTACATTTTTTGCTCACTGTACTGTTGCATTACTTAGATAAATGTGAGCTTTACTGCTTTTTGAATGTACTGCCTTCTCAGCAGTGCTGGGACCATAAGTTTACTTTTTAGAAGGTGCTTAGCAGGACTGTATAGCCACATGCAAGTGTCTATTCCTTCAAAAATAAAGATGGCAGTGTGATGGTCCTTGAATACTTTTGTATATACTGTGAGTTTTTGAAAGACTTGGAAGCAAAATCACCTTCATTAATTTCTCAAGAAGGAATTGCAGAATGGGACGTACTGCATATACTCTTTTTTCATGACTGCCAGTGGATAAGTGGGCAGTTACAGCTTCCAATGCCAGCTTTATTTTGATGCCTGTAATTTATCAAGGCTTTGGCTAATGGATGTAGTAGGGCTCACATCCTCTTTTTCTGTCTCATCATTTCCATAGTCATCTGTCTGCAAACATGGTTGATTTTGGGTGTGCCTCTTTCATCTTGCTTTCCATCTAAACGCGCGTATAGACAACGTCATTAAAGTAAAATGTGCTTAAGTTCACTAAAATTTGTGAATGTTTTCCAAACAACTTTTTCAAGCAGGGAAGCCCTGTGNGAATTCCTAGGTTACAAAAGAGACAAGTTTGAGACAGCTCTCAAGTCCACCTGGAAGCCCGCCACACCCAACACCCTTACTTATGGGCTTTAATTATCTTGTTTCAATATTGTGTATGATAGATGAACTATCATTGTATAAATAACCAAGTTCTATCTAACCTCAAGTTGGAAGAAGCCTTAAAAGTTATATATATAAATCAAAATATTAGAGATTGGTAATGATGATAGTTAAAGCTGCTGAAACTATAGTGGTATGAATAGGTTATCACAGTCATGCTGTCAGGCTTACTTCTGCATGCAAGAATTATGTACCTTCTGGATCTGTACAGGGAAGCTGAGATTTCTTTCCAGGAAATCTGAGGGTTGTCTCTAGTAAACTTTGTGATAGGAACTTACTCAGGAAGAAAAGAATATAGTTCCTTCCTTCCACTTGTTGTCACTTTATAGTCAAGAAAGGTAGCACCAGAATTAATGTAGATAAATTAAGCTTGAAATACAATGTGATAAGTGTGGAAAAAAGCTGTCAGATCGTTTGCTCCATACAACTTGGCTGAAATCAATGCAGTTTGCTTATTATATCTGTGCAGATAATGTAATTGTAAATACTAAGTGTCTGATCTTCCAAAAGGGATTTATCAAAGCATGTAAATGAAAAATAGCAAGGTTACTGTCTTTGTTCATGAGCGTCCTTTAAAAGTTTTCATATGCGGTCAGCAATATTTTTTACCTTGGATAGTGACTTTTGTTGCTAACAATTCATTTGGAGAGATAGCTTTGATTCTTGTGAGAATTATTGGGAGGCTAAAACCTGAGCATTTTTTCCCTAGTGTGACCAGATTGAAATAAACTGTGAGAATACCAGGTTTCTTTCTGATGTACCTCAAATTTAGAATATCAACACTCATGAAGAACAATTTTGTCCCTTGGTTTCTGTGTATGAAACTAAATGTCAAGCAAAGCTACAAATGATAAAGTGCAGGTGGTTTACATATTGATGGAGTATTTAATGTGTCTCTGAAGAATTAATACTTTAAACAGTAAGTGGCTGTAGTGTTTCTATTGGGAATCAAGCAAGAAAAACCTTTCTTTTTTGTTCCTAGGCATTGAATTAAATATTTGTTTGTTTTAAAACTGTTTTTTGACTCCAGTGTTGTTGAAGAGTTGTTAAGAAAATGAGATCTGTGGTATACTTGAACAACCTCATCTAGGGTTCCTGAGATTTAGCTATATCAGTGACTTATTTCTGTTTGTTAATTGCAACATAACAGCAATTTTAATTTAAAGTGCTTGTTAGTAACAGTCTGTCAGTCCTTTGAGGGATAGTAGATAATCTGTGTCCTGCAAAGGGATTAGGAAATGCCTCTCTGGGAATTAAATAACTATTTTAGTGTAAATGAGTCCGAAAGAAACCTGTTCAAAACCCAAAATAGGTTAGAAATATGGAAATAAATCCAAAGCTATTGCTTTTGGCGATTAGCTCTGTTCATCAATGCAGTGTTTAAAACTCAGAGGCTCATATGTAAAGGTTTTCAACATTTTGTGGAAGAAACATGTGAAGGACTTTCCAAATAAAGGGCACCTACTTAAGAGAGAATGGCCTCATCTAAAACCAAACTGTTGACACTTAACATCAAGAAGATTGCAAGGAAATTTTTAAATTGAAGAGTTACAAGAAAGATGTGAAGTATAGAAGATAATGTGGTTTAGGATGACATTCTTACAGTTGAAGATACTGAAATTATTTTAAGTGCAGTATAGCTTAGAGAATGAAACTAATTGAAAAGGAAATAAAACCTAACGGCTTGCCCTTTAAAAACAGTGTCAAAAAAGCCCCCAAACCAAGGCATGAAATCAATAGTACACCAACTTTCATACAAATTTATGAAACTGAAAAAATGAGGGAAAATGGCTAGCTCTAGATCTGCCCAAACTCTAGTGGAAGTTCAGCTATATGATACTGTAATAGCAGAATCAAAAACAGACAGACAAGAGAAAGCAAACCATGTCACTGTTGGAATAATGCTATCTTTTACAGAGTTTACAAGCAAATTACTAGTGACTGGCTCAGGGAGTAGCACAGTGGAACTTTGTCAGGAAACAAGGTTCTATTATACAGGATTTAAAAGCAAAAGGCCCATTGGGCATGTGAAATAGAAATTGTATCTGGAAGGGCTATAAGACTGGGTTTCATCTGGCCAAATGAAGGTGTCTAAATTTAAGTTCATTGTTGAGACTTCTCTCCCTTGCTGTCAGTGGAAACAAATGGGCACTCCCAGGTGAGTAAACCACCTCATTTTGAAACAGACGTCTAAAATAAGTTACATAAATTGGGTACTAAAAGTGACCAGTTTCTTTCTATTCACTGTAGAACATAAGGGAACTAGCTGAGATACAGACACCTCCAAAGTAGATGACATGAATCCATCCTGAAATGGCAGTGAAAGTAGGCCATGCAGATCTCAAAGTTTTTTAAGTGCCAGGAGAAAAACTAAGGAAAACAAGTCATGCAAATTGACAGGAAACACAAATAAGTTTATTTTGCTTTTCATGTCTTTTTTTGTTTTGTATTGTTGGTTTTGTTTGGGGTTTTTTGTTTGTTTTGTTTGTTTGTTCATTTTCTTTTCTTTTAAGTTTAGAAAAAGCTCTATGAGTAACTGAAGAATTATTAAGAAATTGAAAGCTGGGGATTAGTTTCCATTCTAGATTTTTAAAGGATTATGCTGTTCAGTCTTTTTTGGATTTGATGCATATTACAGCTGAAGCAATCCATTTATTCACATTATTTTAAAAATTTGAAGATTTTTAATATGTTAGAAAAATTGAGGGAAAGTGCAGTTTCAATAACAGGAAGATGATCGTAAAAAACAAGTATTCATGCTTTTTTTAATCACTGTACTAATGGAAATATATAATACAGACTGGCATAAAAAGACATAAAGAGGTTTTAATTTAGAATGAAGTTAATCACTGGGCTGAAAAAGAGATACAAAACTTGAAAGAATTTGCCTCATAGAGTAACTTGAGAATTGCTTCAGTAAAATTCCTGAAAGAACAAGCTTTTGTTGGACAAAAGATTGTGATTGTATTAAAATTGAATATTTCTTCACCATTTGAAATCTGAACTGGTTGAACTATTGTTCGGTAAGGCACTGGCTTATTTAAATTGGCATTATTACATGTACTGAGACACCGTGAAAGAGGAATGTATAATAATTTACACATGACTTAGTCTATTTTGCAAAATGACAAGCCTCTTTTTT